>BPLQ01004170.1:0-192056 GCA_021605075.1 Caerostris darwini | reverse complement strand
ATACAATTATAGTTAAAAATGTTTATGATTCTATAATTCTAATGTCTAAAATTAAGCAAATATAAATTTTTTGAGTTATATTTACTGTTATTACGATTGAAATAATTTAGCAAAATACTATTCCCAAGTTAGGTTATTTATTTATTTGATTTTAATTCAACAATTTATAATTCAGACAATTTATAATACAATTATAATTGATTTACAATAATATAATTTAAAACAACAGGAAATTCAAATTATTTGCACGTAGATCGACTAATTTAAGTCTATATTATAGCCAGCGAAAATTGTTAACTATTTTATAAAGCTGCCATCATCTCTGTGGGTCATTGTTGATGGATGGACTCACTAGGGCGATGGCAAGGAGGAGTAACATAGAATTTTTAGGTTTAACTGCCTATTATTTGCATGCCCGCATTAGAAGATAAGAGAAAAATAAGTCTGCTTGTGTTAGACAGTTTGTCGCAATCTCCATTAAATCTACTCTTTTTTTTAAAAGCAACAACTGCAGCTGGTCAATACAGAAATCAAATTCTCGTTCATTCACAACAAGTGGAGTTTATTTCATATTATGCTTCGCATGTTTTATATGTTTTTGCGAAGGTTATATTTTTAAATTATAATTGAGGTTATACTGTTTTAAAATTGGGTCGCTTATTTACTTATTTGCTCTTAAAACTATCCGCTATGTTGTATTATTAGAATATACAATAAATAACACACACACATACACTGAAGTGACAAAAGTCATGGGATACCTCTTAATATCGTGTCGGCCCTCCTTTCGCCCGGCGAAGTACAGCAACTCGACGTGGCATGGACTCAACAAGTCGTTGGAAGTCTTCTGCAGGAATATTGAGCCATGCTGTCTCGATAGACGTCCATAATTGTGAAAGCGTTGATGGTGCAGGATTTTGGGCACGAACAGACCTCTCGATGATGACCCATAAATGCTCGATGGGATTCATGTCGGGCGATCTAGGTGGCCAGATCATTCGTTGGAATTGTCCAGAATGTTCTTCAAACCAATCGCGAACAGTTGTGGCCCGGTGACATGGCGCATTGTCATCCATAAAAAATCCCATCGTTGTTTGGGTACATGAAGTCCATGAATGGCTGCAAGTGATCTCAAGTAGCTGAACATAAGCATTTCAGTCAATGTTCGGTCCAGTCGCACCAGAGGACCAAGTCCATGCCATGAAAAAACAGCCCACACCATTACGGAGCCACCACCAGCTTGAACAGTGCCTTGCTGACAGTTTGGGTCCATGGCTTCGTGGGGTCTGCGCCACACTCGAACCCTACCATCAGCTCTTACCAGCTGAAATCGTGACTCATCGGACCAGGCCACGGTTTTCCATTCATCTAGGGACCAACCGATATGCTCACGTGCCCACGAGAGTCGCTGCAAGCGATGTCGTTCTGTCAGTAAAGGCACTCGAGTCGGTCTTCTGCTGGAATAGCCCAAAAGCCAAATTTCTCCGCACAGTTCTACCAGACATGTCCCTTGTACGTCCCACATTGATTTCTGCGGTTATTTGACGCAGTGTTGCTTGTCTGTTAGAATTTACGACTCTTTGCAGACGTCGCCGGTCTCGGTCGTTAAGTGCAGGCGGTCGACCACTGCGCTGTCCATGGTGGGATGTTATGCCTGAAATTTCATACTCTCGGCACACTCTTGACACAGTGGATCTGGGAATGTTGAATTCCTAACGATTTCGAAATGGCATGACCCATGCGTCTAGCTCCAACTAACATTCCGCGTTCAAAGTCTGTTAATTCCCGTCGTGCGGTCATCATCACGTCAAAACCTCTTCACAGGAATAACTTGCATATCTGAAAATTTGCATATTGCTATCCCATGACTTTTGTCACTTCAGTGTATATATATTGAGTTTAACAAAGAAGCTATACTATATGAACTATACAAAGATACATTATTTTATACTGGAATCAATTGATTATAAAAGTTTAGATCAATTAGTTATAAAAGTTTAGATCAATTAGTTATAAAAGTTTAGATCAAGTAGTTATAAAAGTTTAGATCAAGTAGTTATAAAAGTTTAGATCAATTAGTTATAACAGTTAATTATTAGGTATATTGAAGACCTGCTTATTGGAAAGACAAAGGGAAAATATTTAACGATTATAAGATATCAATGTTTATAATGTCATAAGGAAGGTATTTAACAATTATAAAGCAGATGGCTCTTCAGAACCAAAGAGTAAAATAGACTTACCATGTTGGTCCTGTTGGAGACCATATCAACGATAGCAACGCCCAGGTTGCACCTTATTCCGAAACTGATGAGAAATCCAATAGAACTGAGCAAGGCTATAAGGAATCGCTTGGACATGTTCTTGCAGCAAGGGCAGTTGGGCTCTAGAAAGGCCTTGCTCTGCTTGTGCTTGGGCATCTCGATGGTGCCGACCACATTCTCACTCAACTCGTCTTGATCCATGAATCCCTTCTGGTCTTCCTGCTTTCTGAACTTTCTGAAGAAAAACATTATCATATTAGAAATCATCCATTAAGTGATGCAAATATTATATTTAACGATGTAAGAACCAAAATTAATCTAGAGCACGGTATTGAATTGTTTTTTCAAATGCCAATTTTTTCTTTCACAAGTAAATCAACAGGCCGATATTCAAATAAACTCTAGTTCCACAAAGATCATTTATCCGAGTTAGTTCATTTACCCGAGACCTGTGGCACCGAGCGCCAGATACTCGGCCATTCAGGCCCTTAAAAGCATTCTTGCTAACCTATGAAAATTATAAATCAATTATTCACATAGAATTTTAAGCTAAACTCGGTCACGTGAAAAATTCCAACAATTCAGCAATTCATTCGGTGTTAGAATGAAATATATGCAATGATTGGATGGATGCAAACGGATGAACAGCGTTTCTCAGAGCAAACCGACATTTTGACACATGGAGGGTTACATCTTGCTCCTCAGGCCAACGGAAGAACATCACAGCCAACAAAATTATAGTGCTCATTCCAGCATAGGCATTGAAATATTTGGTTCAGTTTCGGTTATGAGGTTTCAAACTCAACTCTCCTATTTTGGAAACCCTAAGCGCCAACTCAGCAGGCAATTTCTATTTCTTTACGCGTCTGAAAACTGTGCGAATTAATGAAATAATCTTTATATTTTGGAATTATAAGCAACTTACATAAAATGTAAATTTTATAAATTATTGCTTCATTATAAATTAAACAAAGTATCCAGAGTAATATGCCTAAAGGAATTATGAATCTAATTCCCTAAAATGGGTGGTAACCTAACCATCCAGCCAATCGGTTCTTCTAATTTCATTTACATCTCTGAGGACGAGTCATTCATTGAACCACAATTGGAAATAATTGACAAGTTGATGATTCAGCATCGCCAAAATTCAACTCATCGTTAAGTCATTACCAATCTGCAAAGTTAATCAAATTGCTGGATGTATCAGTTAAATTACGAGGATGGAGAAACTCATTTTCATGAGCACTGGATGAACTTATCGACTTAATTAAAATGCGAATTGAAACAAGCAGATTTCCAGTGTTTATGCAGTGATTTATTACGCATTGTTGATCATATTGCATTAACCATATGCAACATAAGCGAGGAAAGCTAATTTTGAACAGGAGATCTAGTTATTTTCTTAATTTCAGATATTTCTATTTAGTAAATGAACACAAACAGCACAAATTTCCTTCTGAACTACTTAATGGAGATTTATTCAATGCGTTTAAAATACAAATCTGTGTACATATGATAAGCACTGGATGAAAATAATTACACAATTTCAACAACCTATTCACTGTATTGCTTGATTCTGGTAAATGACACATTGTAGAAATTTTGGATTTTAAGTTACACTGGTTGTATTTTACACCTTAGATTAGCTAAGGAAAATATATATATTTTTAATTAACACAATCTTTAGTTACAAGTAAAATTATTGGTAATTATTCTTTGCGCAATTACGAAATATTAATTGGAAACAACATTGATTATTCTGTATAGTTGATTTTGCTTTTAGAATATTATATTGAGTGTCTCAGTAACAAGTTTACAAATTTCTAGAAAGCATAAAGTAAACCAAGATGATTTGAAATTACATAGGAATTCTGGGTTGGAAGTGTTTTCAGATAGGATAGATAGCTTTGCACGGAATGTAAGTTTCAAGTTTTTTCACATACACTTTTCATTTCACACGTTGATGCAGCGATAATAGGAAGACCATCTACACGAATACGGAACCAACAGATTTGCATCAGGATTATGAGGCTGGAGAGTGCAATAGGTGAGTCACACAGTGCTCACAAGCGTAACGATATCCGATGAAGTATATTAGCAACTATCGCCTCGTCTTCACCATCGCTTATGTAAGAGGAATTGTTTCCACAGAGCAGTAAACAAACGGCAAGGAAATTATGCTAAGTCTTGTATTAGAAAATTTCCAAGATCAAGTACCTAAGCTATAGAGCACTATGTTTTGATGTCTCTTTGCAACGTCTGGAGGATTTTGTATTAATACTACATACACCCATTGATCATATTGGTTACTGTTAATCTAGTTGATTTACATTGATTAATAAACCATATAATTATTTACACAGTATGCTTTCAATTTTGGTTCTCATAAAAGTCATAAAAGTATTTATATCCTAGCATTGCTATGTGTTTCCGAGTTTAGATTGTTCCTACCCATTCTAGAAGTTTGTAAACTTAAAAATTGTAAGAGTGAGGGTTAGACACTAAATGTTTAATGCAGTATAAAACTTATTGAACTAAACTATTTGTAATGTTATCATTAGATTAAAAAATATATACAATGCCAAAGTTATTATGACATTTAATTAAATAATAATTTAAAAGAAATATGAGCGCAAACACCATTTTCTCTTGTTAAAGGGTGTAAAAATTAAGTTTATTTCTTTAAATACCCTATCAGAATCTCTACGCATAGTGTCAATTTGGTAAAGGAATAATTTATTTTATAAAGACCTAATTCTTTATTTAATAAAATATTTTTTTTTGGCATTTATATTTATTCGTGATAATTTTTGAACAAAGGGATATTAATCTAACACTAGTTATTATGTTTTGAATGCGAATTGAATGTGACTAATCCCGGTATAGAATTTAGAGGGACCATTCCCAACATAGAATTTAGTGTGATGATTCCCTGCATAGAGAATTTAGTGTGATGATTCCCTGCATAGAGAATTTAGTGTGATGATTCCCTGCATGGAGAATTTAGTGTGATGATTCCCTGCATAGAGAATTTAGTGTGAAGATTCCCTGAATAGAATTTAGTGGGACCATTTTCGGCATAGAATTTAGTGTGATCATTCCCGGCATATAATTTAGTGTGACCATTCCCGACATACATGGGGAATATACATATATGACTATTCTTGTTTCCGATTCAACGTTCGCTTGTTGAGTTTCAAAATGCGTTCTTTGAGTTCGATACCGTTCGCACTGTCCATTAGGTTGCTTTGGTCATAAAGCGGATAACATTGAATTACTAAATCTAAGATGAATGACGACATTTATCTATGGTATTTAGTCATGTTTTCGAATTTCTATGAAAGCATAAATTTGCAAAAAAAAATTACCATGGTTATTGCTTTAATGTACAATATAAAATTACAACAATTAGTGCAATTCAACTCAGGGTAGGGAATCCGACACACATGTATGGACTTTATAAAATGGCGTCATTTACATTATTTCCATTCCGTTAGCATTGGAGTTTTAGTTTGTTGGCAAATTTACAAGTCGTTTCAAGCTTAAAAGGTAAAAAAGTTATACGAAAACATAAGTTTGAAAGTTGGTTAAAAAATGATCATGGCCTTTGCTTTAATATACAATATAAAATAACAACAATTAATGCAATTTAGCTCGAGGCGCGAAATCTGACACACGTATATGGACTTTACAAAATGGCGTCATTTACATTTTTATTCCGTTTGTTTGGCAAATTTACAAAGTCGATTTACAAAGTCGTTTCAAGCTTAAAAGGTAAAACGTTCACAGAAGCCCTATCTTAATACACTTTGAGAAGCATCAGTTCTTCTTTTGATCCAACCGAATTTGCAGCCACATCCCTAGGATTAACGACCATGTAGTTCCGCTTGAGGTAGTTCCGCATGAGGCCCCGCGTAATGCAAGGGTTCCTCCCACCGTGGGTCTCGGGATGAAGATAAAAGGACTTTTGGGAGGGGGGAGGATTAGGGGTTGACCACATTTCCTCGAAGATCAGGACTCAGTGAAGCCGAAATCGGATAACTTCGCATCGCGGGATGGGGTGGGGGGGGATTTAATTCTCACTAATTGAACAACGTCCGTCGATGCGCCATTTATTGGGCGCTGGGATGATGCGTAGATGAACAAAGAGATCAGTCGGATATGAAAGAGCAGCACAAAGCTGTAGCAAGTGATATCTGGTATTTGTGATAGATATCAGTTGTTCAAATGTTATGTATTTGTCCCTGTATCCAAAATACCATATATAATAGCGATTGCCCATTGCCCATTTTCAGTGAAGGCATATATAATTTGGACTTTAGTTTAATTAATTAATAGAAAGTCTAGCAAAAACTGAAACGAGATGTTTTCAAGAAAATATGCTAATAATTTAACATTTCATCTTCTGAAAAATAGAGAGTGGCCTGATGGCCAATTAGCTAACTATCTGGCCTTTGGTACCACAGGCTTCCTGTGGTGACAAATCGATCCTGGTGGTTCGAACTGGCACCACAGGAAAGCCTGGATTTCGAATGGATAATTCTGGTTCGAATCTTGGCGATGGCATGAATGTCTGTTAGGTGTTCGGAATCCACATTAATCAGTAGGCCCAGATCTAATATGACTTTGGAGTGATGGCATAGGGATGACAATCCTATCCAGTAAAAAGAAAACATCTATTGTTTCTAAATTTGCTGCCTGATGGCACTTGGGTAGCTCTCTGGCCTTTGGTAGCACAGGTTTCAGGCTCAAATCCTGGCGTGGTATGGATGTTTGTGAGTGATTCGGAATCCACGTTAAACTGTAGATCCCGGTCTAATTAGCCCAAAGTGTGCACAAAATGACCATAGAGCGACAAACCAAACCAAATCGGAAAAATAGAAAGCCCGATATAATCGTTCGAAAACTGAACATTGGTTAGGGGAATTTTTAATATCATCAGTGAGGGTAATTATGTGTGCTAATTAGTGAAAGCCTGATCAAGACACCAAATGTCGCCAGACTCGAACTATTTAATGATTAACAAATAATAAAGTCGATACATAATTAGTTAGAATTGACATTTAGTAAGAATTGTTATGTAAGAATTTTTCATGTCCTTTTGCTGTACACCAGATAAAAATAATAATAAATCTAAAAAAAAAGAAATTATTTCTAAATGTACAATTTTTAAGTTTTGATATCCATCCAATTTAAAAGATTATAATTAATCATCCATTCAAAAAGTAAAAGATTGTAATCAATCATCTATCTAAAATAAAAGATTATCCATGTAATTAATCATCCATCCAATGTAAAGATCATCCATTAATAAAAGACTGTAAATAACTAATTGTGTTTGTGCTTTACGATGAATATAAAAAAAATCTCCACAAAGCAGTATTCATGAAAAATGCTATGTTTAAAATACAATGACTCATTTTGGCGTTATTCTGCTTTTTGTCATATTTATGCATATATTGGAAATATTTGTTTTCTATCAGACATGTTCAGATTTAAATATTTTTCTAAATCTACGAATAAAATGTTGAAGAAATAATTTTTCACAGATTTGAAGATTTGGTTTGTCGCTCTATTGTCGTTTTACGCACATTTTAGGTTAATTAGATCGAGACCTACTGTTTAACGTGGGTTCCGAAACACTCACAAACATCCATGCCACCGCCAGGTTTGTAAACTGAAGCCTGTGGAACAAAAGGCCAGAGTTCTAGCTAATTTGCAATCAGGTCGCCCACAGATTTGAAGAAGATTTAATGGAAGCAGTGTCAGATTTCAGAAGATTTGCAGAAGATTCAGCAACACAAGAAACTTTCTACATTAAATTCACAAAAATGAGCAATAAAATAAATGAATAATTTTTGGTATTTCATTTGCTCTTACCAACGTTGTTTTAAACACTTTTACATTTAAAATGTAAATTGCATGAATTTCTATGAAATATACTCATAAATTTACGGCAGAAAGAATAAATACCATTCTAAATCTAAACAAAGCTATGTTCTTTAAATCTTCTTATACATTATTCATAGTAAAATTAATTGCTGGCATTTTACCACGATGCTTTTTGAAAAGATGTTTACCCTTGTAGCTACTGTAAACGTTTTAGAATTTATTTAGTTTACAGTAACCTTCTGACGATGTTTAGAAGCAAATATTCGTCAAAAGTTAAACAAACAATTATTAAGTAGTTGTATTTAGTTTACTGGATGCATTTACTGCTATTCATTTTTGTAAAAGCAAGAATTTTTCTTAGTATATCAAGTCAACTCATTCACATTTTTCCCTATAAAATTCCTAGCTTTAAACTTCTACAAGTTCTATTTTCAAACAAATTTTTATTATTATAAATATTTTATTTTCACATCTCATTAAAATTCTGCAAGAAATTTGTTAAAAATCATATTTCTTATTGAATTATTTAATTAATTGTTCAAATGAGCTAGATGTTTACATATTTACAAATAAATAAATAAAATAAACCTAATAAATCGGAATAAAACACACACCCCATTTTATCCTTACAAGAGATTTATAGTTGACCAATGTTTAAGTTAGCGTGTAAAATAAAGTAATATCCTCTTATTTTTTTAAATTGAAACTTTTTAAGAAAACTACATTGCATCGAAAAACATTAGTTTTGCATCATTATTATGATGTGTAATTATGTATTGTAAATTTTTAATAACTAAAACAAAATGGCTTGGTAATTTAGAACATTTATAAAATTCTAAATTATCAAAAAATAATAATAATTAAAAGATGATATTAACAAAAATTTCTGTAAGACGTATCTTAGAAAGATATTATTTATCAGTTAATTTTGAAAATAAATGACCAATATAGTTCATACATTATTTCTGTTCCTATTTTTTATTTCTGTTCATAAATTGTTAATTTGTAAAAAAAAAAATCTGATGATCTACTTCTCCTTAAAATCCATAATCTCAATTGATATACAATTTCTTGTGATAAAGTTAGTTTAGATATTATAAATCAAAATTTAATTTCCAGAATAATTTAGAATATCAAACAACGAAATTTTTATTTATCTACTATTTAATGCACATTCTTTAAAATAAAAAATGGTTAATAAATATTATTTGGGGTTATATTATTATTAATTTGGGTCACATTAATTTATCATGAAATTTTTACAGAGATTACTTTGATATGTAACTCATGTGGATGATATAGGAGAATATAAAATTATAAATATAAGGATTGCAATTAATGTAATAAATAAAATACATATAATGAATATAAAAATGTATTAAAATGTAGAAAACCTTATTCTATAAAAGATTATTACTTTCGAGATTATTTTAATATGATAGTTTGTCTAGGAATTCTTTTAGTAGTTGAATTCTTTTGTAGTTGTTCATGAATTCTTTTGAATAAGATTCGAAAGATTTTATATTTTTTCCAAGACAACATTCCAGAAAACTTTTGCTTTAAAATTCTTTAAAAAGCAATTTCATACACATTCATTAATCAATATTTATTTATACTGCAAATCCCAGTAGTGAGTTTCGATGAAAATTTCATTACTTTTTCGAACTTAAACTAACTGATTTATATTTCATCCATTCCATATATATAAATATATATAAACCACTTCTCTGTTTTTCATCTTAAAAGTTTCGCTGAGAGCAGCATATTTTCTTCTTTTAAACCTCAAAATCGGCCAATAGGAGAAAAGAAAAAATCCTTTTTACATCCTAGAATTTCCCTCCTCCTCAAAAAAAAAAAAAAAAAAAAAAAAAAAAAAAATCCCTCTTTTTAAATCTCTTTTACAGCATTTCCCCTCTAATATTCCTCGAGGTATTTCTCTTCCTTACGAACCTTCCACTAAGACTTATACATTCTGTCTATTCTTTTTCTGTGCTTTTTCCTTTCTTTAATAGCATTGTAGGGATTTTTTTTTTCTTTACTTCTTCAATAGAGTGAAAGAGGTCATTACATTTTTTCCCCCCTTTTATTCCCTGCTTTGTTGTACGAAAGGCATCTTTTTCACAAGGTTATATTTTCAGTGTTGAACGGCAGCAATCCAATAAAATGTCCTCATTTTTGTGCTTTTTTTATTATTATTTTTACCGAAAAGAGGTACGACGGGAAGGTATGTGCGTTGGCAAAATGGGTAAGCCTATTTATTTTCTTTCCGTATTGATCGAGATTCAGTTGGATAGAATAATTTTTTTTAATCTGGCATTAAAGTCGAGGTACTAATAGCTTTTTTACGATCTGTTCTTAAAGTAATTTATTTTTTTTGTTACACTTTCTGTTTTAAAAATCGGTAATGTTAAAGCTTTTAAAATTTTACAATAGAAGTTTGGAAACAATTTTTTTTCTTGAGATTGTCTGAAGAAGATAAATTAGCATAAATTATTTTCAAGATGACAATATTAAATATATTAAAATTATCAAAAATTAAATTTTTTAGATCTTGCACTTTATAATATTTAACATTTAATTATATCTTTTATGATAAAATAATATCAATTATAATAGAGGCAAAAATTACATGATTCAATTACCAACTTCAAAATTATTTTAATGAGATGAAAGTTTGTCTGAAGACTCAGGAATTTTTTGAAAATAAATTTCAATTGTTTCTATATTTTTTTCAAGACAACATTCTATAAAACTTTTGCTTTAAAATTCTTTAAAAAACAATTTCATACACATACCCATTAATCAATATTTATTTATATTGCAAATCCCAGTAGAAAGATTCGAAAAAAATTTTATTACTTTTTCAAACTTAAACAAACTGATTTATATTTCACATATATAAATATATATTGCCATATATAAATATATGTATAAATATATATTTATATTGCCATATATAAATATATATATATAAACCACTTCTGTTTTTCACCTTAAAAGTTTCGCTGAGAGCAGCATATTTTCTTCTTCTTTTTAAACCTCAAAATCGGCCAATAGGAGAAAAGAAAGAATCCTTTTTACATCCTAGAATTTCCCTCCTCGAAAAAAAATCCCTCTTTTTAAATCTCTTTTACAGCATTTCCCCTCTAATATTCCTCGAGGTATTTCTCTTCCTTACGAACCTTCCACTAAGACTTATACATTCTGTCTATTCTTTTTCTGTGCTTTTTCCTTTCTTTAATAGCATTGTAGGGATTTTTTTCTTTACTTCTTCAATAGAGTGAAAGAGGTCATTACATTTTTCCCCCTTTTATTCCCTGCTTTGTTGTACGAAAGGCATCTTTTTCACAAGGTTATATTTTCAGTGTTGAACGGCAGCAATCCAATAAAATGTCCTCATTTTTGTGCTTTTTTATTATTATTTTTACCGAAAAGAGGTACGACGGGAAGGCATGTGCGTTGGCAAAATGGGTAAGCTTGTTTATTTTCTTCCCGTATTGATCGAGATTCAGTTGGATAAAATCATTTTTTTTAAATCCTGCATTAAAGTACTAAGTAATAATAGCTTTTTTACGATCTGTTCTTAAAGTATTTATTTATTTTTTTACTTATTTTCAAGATTATTTTAACGAGATGAAAGTTTGTCTAAAGATTCAGAAATTTTTTTGAATAAACTTCAGGAGTTTATTTTTTTCAAAACAGCATTCTATAAAAATTTTGCTTTAAAATTCTTAAAAAAACAATTTCATACACATATTGCTTTGATATGTAAATGTTGACGATATAGATTTAATAAAATGATAAATATAAGGATTGTAATTAATCTAATAAATGAAATGTAAAAAAATGTATTAAACTGTAGAGAAATCTTATTCTACAAAAGACTATTATCTTCAAGATTATTTTAATGAGATGAAAGTTTGTCCGAAGACTCAGGATTTTTTAAAATAAACTTCAATTGTTTGTATATTTTTTTCAAAACAATATTCTATAAAAATTTTGCTTTAAAATTCTTTAAAAAACTATTTGATGCACATATTCATTAATCAATATTTATTTATACTGCAAATCCTAGTAGAAAGTTTCGATAAAAATTTCATTACTTTTTCAAACTTAAACAAACCGACTTATATTTCATCCATTCCATATATATATATATATAAACCACTTCTCTGTTTTTCATCTTAAAAGTTTCGCTTAGAGCAGCATATTTTCTTCTTTTTAAATCTCAAAATCGGCCAATAGGAGAAAAGAAAAAAATCCTTTTTACATCCTAGAATTTCCCTCCTCGAAAAAAAAAAAATCCCTCTTTTTAAATCTCTTTTACAGCATTTCCCCTCTAATATTCCTCGAGGTATTTCGCTTTCTTACGAACCTTCCGCTAAGACTTATACATTCTGTCTGTTCATTTTCTGTGCTTTTTCCTTTCTTTAATAGCATTGTAGGGATTTTTCTTTACTTCTTCAATAGAGTGAAAGAGGTCATTACATTTTTTCCCCTTTTATTCCCTGCTTTGTTGTACGAATGGCATCTTTTTCACAAGGTTATATTTTCAGTGTTGAACGGCAGCAATCCAATAAAATGTCTTCATTTTTGCGCTTTTTTTATTATTATTTTTACCGAAAAGGGAAGGTATGTGCGTTGGCAAAATGGGTAAGCCTGTTTATTTTCTTTCTGTATTGATCGAGATTCAGTTGGATAGAATCATTTTTTTTAATCTTGCATTAAAGTCGAGGTACTAATAGCTTTTTTACGACCTGTTCTTAAAGTAATTTTATTTTTGTTACACTATCTGTGATAAAAATCGGTAATGTTTTGAGCTTTTAAAATTTTACAATAAAAGTTTGAAAACGTTTTTTTTTCATGTGGTTATCTGAAGTAGATAAATTAGCATAAATTATTTTCAAGATGACAATATTTAAAGATACTAAAATTATAAAAATTAAAATTTTTTAGATCTTGTATTTCATAATATTTAACATTTAACTACATTTTTATGATAAAATAAAATCAATTATAATAGAGGAAAAAATTAAATGATTTATAATTTTTAACAAATTGACAAAGAATTCCCTCGGTAAAAAAGTGAATCGAGTTTTGAGGCTTTTGAAAAGAACCAAGTGTGTGCTGTTGCAGAACAAATCGATGTTTTAATGACTTCCACATGCATTCAATTGGATTAAAATCTGATGAACAATTTATTTCCTCTGTCTATTAGAAAGAAATCGCCTATTTTATCTCAAAAATTGTTTGTTAAAGTGACTCTTAAGAAAATTCTTATCAATGTGCTATAGATAAGAAATGGAGAATTCTGGAGGAAGAGACAATTATTCCCAATTTTCCAAGAAAGACAGCGGTGGCTATATTTAGACGTTTGACTGTCATGGCTGTTTACATGACTACCTCTATAGAATTGGAGTGGGGGATTCTCCAAACTGTGTTTGTGTGACTCTAGTCGGCCTATGACGTTTGAACATTTAAATAATTTTAATGCACTTTCCCGGTATGAGGACATGGTCAAAAAGTACAAGAGAGGCCGTGAATTAATGGCTTAGACACCAATGTTTGGCAAATCTAAAATAATAATCTCATAAAAGCTTCACATAAATATAAATATGGAATTCTTCTGGGACATTATTGTATGTAATATTCTGCAATTTTTCAATAGTTATGGCTGCGCCTATAAAGTTGTTATATCCAAACCACCATTTAAATGGTGGAGTCCCAGATCATATTTCTACCATCTTTATATCAAGTTGTTGCTTTTCACCCTACTTGGTCCACAAACCCGTATGAACTCATGGTTGAAGGGAAAGGGGGCAGCTTCTGTTGTGATTGAGCATCCTTAGGTAGACGTCTGACTTGGCTTCGTGATGCATCAACCCTACGCTCTACAGTCAATCCTACGCATATAAGACCGGGACCTACGGCTTAAAGTGGATTCCGAACTACTACAAACATCTATGACAGCTGCGACTCGAACCCGAAACCCGTGGCCCCAGAGCGTTAGACACTCGGCCATTCATTATGACATTTGGCTAGACATTTGTTATGGTCCTTATAACAAATTCTTTTATGGATTTTTTTAGACCTGTTGAGTATATAATTTATTTAACAATCAATAATATAAAGTTATTCACACGCTTACTGCGTTTTGGTAATAAACATTATTGCAAATACAAGGTTTACAGCACATTAACCAGTTTATAAATTTATTTATTTTTATTTTCCGAAATTGCTACAAAGAGAGTTTATAAAGAAAGAAAAACATTTTTTTTTAGTGAAAAATTACGATACCTAAACACGATATCTAAACAAAATCGAGATCCATTAATATAAGAATCTCGGTCTGAAGTCTTCAGAGTTAGTATCTCTGAAGTGAATCCTGCTGCCTTCAGTGATGTTCCAAACCAGAATGCTCTCGGCTCTACTTTAATCGATTGAATTCTGCGATCTGAATCGACGGGAGACAAATCATTGGTTTCCAAAGCCACTTTTATGTTGCCCATCTCCCGCGATTTATTACTTCTTTGGGATATTTGAATTCCTGCATCTCAATAAACTTTCTAAAATCTGTGAGAAATTTTATTTTTTACGCTTTTTGGCAGTAATAGATTATTTTTGCCAATAATAGAATAGAAAATAAATCGATTTGAATTGAATTGCCAGGATTCATCATGGCAATTGGGGGATTGAAAATATCTCCCCTAGTATCCTAAAGTATCCCCTAGTTCTTCGGGAGGTACTTTTATACATGCACTGTTATTGGATTCTCTGGATTTTATCTAAGAAACACAAAGTACAGAGTTGGTAAAATAAAATGAAAATTGCTTGATGAATAAGTTTATGATGAATCAAAAATAAAAGAGAGAGCTGTTCGAAAATAAATAATCATATGATTCCATATGAGCAAAATTTGTTTTTGAAGTTGAATAGTTCACAAAAATTAAGAAAGCTACGTTGCTCATTTGTCAATAAAATTTCTATCCTAGTAAAGTATGTTATGAACTTCGATAGCATAATTTAAGAAAGTTTTATGAGTGGAAGTAGCTAAATAAAATTGTTTGTATTGTGTCAAAATAGAGATAAAAATAATATTTTTTTAATCCTTTTTGCGGATAATTTGGAACTGAAAAAGATATATATATTAACATCCATCTTGCTCGTTCTTGACCTATAATTAACAAATTGTTATTACACTAACGCAATATTAACATTGAGTTTCATATTTTCTCATGATAATCTTTTCTAACTTCATGTAATTTATCCTTGCAAAAAAAATTTTGTTTATGAACTTTCTCCGACTTTTTCCGAGGTTCTGCATGATACTAACCAGAATACTTTTAATAATTTGTTTCTGATTTCCTTTACTCTGACTACAGACATCTAACAACTTTTCTCAGCTTTTGGAAGCGTGCTTTTCTCTCACCCATTGCTTCCCGGAGTTGGAGCCCAATTCTTTAAATTCCTTTAAAATGCTAATAACATGAAATAAAAAGTCTAATTTATCTTCATTGGCTTTCGACTACAACTTGTATAAAAAAGTTGTGCAGAACATGTCTGTACTTGCTACACTACATTACTTTTAGGAGTGAAATGTTTATTAAAGATTAGTTTCTTTGCTACGAACATTGTTTCTGCATATATTTTTATTCCGAATACTACTGATTTGTTAATCACATTATGCTGCCGAAATTTTTTTGTCAGTAGTATTAATTTGTATAGTACTTTATCAAAAAATTATTTTGGTGTGTCAATATTATTCATATTACTAAATAATGTGAGGAAATGATGATGTATACGCTGATATGTATTTAAAGTAACATACGAATAATCATACAATTATTCATAATATTGGATGGTTACATATTGAACATGTTTACCATCAAACATGTTAAACATTCCTTGCACTTACGCATAATTGTGATGCAATAGAAAAATTTGAAAACAAATTATTCCCACAATAATATAAAGGAGATTATATGTAAAATGAATGTAAAAAAATAATGTGATTTTATTTGCATCATGTTCAATCGCTCTGAATATAAACTAACAAATTTTAAAAGACATAATACAAACAAATTTCTTAAACAGATATTTCAAAAACACTATATGACGATTAATTTTAATGCAATTGTAAGTAATCTACACGTATCTCAGATCAATAAACAAAAAGTGTATTACTCATGATTTCAGTTCTCAATTTTATTAAAATATTTTATCTAAAACGTTTATAAAAAACTTATTAAATACTTAATTTTTCTTATAAATGTTTGGTTTTTCTTACAATTATATAAAAAAATAATAAAATACCTATGACAAAAAATAATTTAATTAATGTATGTAACGAAAAATGATTATTCCTTATTTATGAAAACAATTTATTGCGATTCACACACACACCTTTGTTTTAACTTCAATTTCATTAAAAAAGCAATAAAATTTCTATGTATATTATTTAAAATAATATGTTACACTTATCTGTTCAACTCCATTAAAAAAAATAAGGTTTCTATAAATATGCCTTAAAAACGATGGATTTCAATTGATAATTCTTTTAATTTTTTTCCTCAGATGTATAAGTATTTAATATTATGCTTATGAAATTCAATTTACACTAAAAGTTTCTAACTTATTTGCTGTAATAATATTTAATTATTGTTAAGTCTATAAAAGTTACTTATTTTATCACTAAATTAATATTTAAATAATGTTAAGTCTAATGTTGTTAAGTCTTTTAAAAACTTTATATTTTCACTCACCCTAAAACCTCTTAACCCCATTAGAAACCTCGGAAAAAGCATTAAAAATTATCGACTTTAAAAAAGAAAAACAATTTTATTTCTAGGCTTTTTATGACGCTTTAGAATGTCATTTCTTTACGCAAAAAAAATTCTTAAGAACACTTCGCTGTCGAAAACACACAAGGTGCAACTCACTAGAAATTTTCATCACACATGATACAGACCCAATTTGACATCTTAGATCCAAAAAAAATAAACAAGCCACAGTTTTCGCTGAGCAATCTCTCACTATTTCAACAACGCAACAGTTAAAAACAAAACAGATAAAAAAAAAAAGTCCCTCTTTGCGCTAGGTACTGCAGGACAATCCTAACAGTGAATCGATTAAGTCAACTTTTTGCACCCACCCCCTCATCTCCCCCTCCGGTGTCATCACCAATCAGTCGACGGCATTCCTCGGCGTTGTCATGACGACGGAGAGTGCACGGCATTTTGCGGAGTCAACTTCAATTAGGCCCATCTTTCGGGACAGCGAGAGCGCAATAAAGTCGAGATCTATTGTCTCCAGTATATTGGAACACCTAGTGGACTTTTTCCCCTCCAGGCTTTGTCACCCTGATGTGTTAATTTCCAACCAGTGGGACTGGATCTCCCCACCAGAAGGGTGCAGGATGTTACTGGCTACGTACTTTGTGGGAGGAAGACCAAAGGGCTGAAGGGTTAGAAATAATCGAATCTAAATCATTTTGGTGATTCGTATCGCTAAAATAAACTTTTAGAAAAATTTATATATACTACTGTGCCCAAAAAGTAAGACCAATTTTTTTTTTTTTCAAAAACTCTTTATTTATTCTACCAAATTTATTTCATCGCCTTCAAACTAATACTTTCCGGACACAATGCACTTATGTTAACTTTTTTTCCAATCCTCAATACATGCTAAAAAGACATCGGCCGGGATGACCTTCAAAGCGCGCGGCGATTCCCGTTGAATCTCTTCAATCGACTCAAACGGTTCTCTTCACTTTTGCTAAAGTTAATTTTTTTCTTTATTAGCTTTTTTTTTCTTTTTTTTTCCACACCTACATCATTTTCAGTCGCAAGACCTAACCGACTAATAAAAACCTATCCAAGAAGCTCTATTTCTATAACCGAGTGAAAAAAATCCCTACCTGGCTTAAAATGGTTTGCTTTATCTCCTTTGCTGTCTATTGTCTGTGTTTTGGGGTAAAATAATTAACATTTGCAAAGTTCGATACAAGAACCTAGAGTAATCCTTTTTCCGGCACCGATTCTGAATCAGGTTCAAGATATATTTGGGACAAGAATTTTGTTATCTTTTTTATTATACGTGCAAGAGTCGAAAATATGAGTGGAGTGGTGGTTTTGAGGTCACCAAAATAGTATTTCAAATATTGGCTCTTAACTTTAGGAAAAAAATCGGCCTATTGATGACGCATACCTCGAAAACCTTGGATGCTAAAGTTACTCGTATCTCAAGGTATGGCTGTACTGATTTATTCTACTTCCATACATGGGTATGAGAAGTTTTGACGAAACATTCGTGTGAAATATTCTTTTGGTAACCATGTTCATCTAGTTCACAATCGTCAATAGATTGAAATGAAAGAAGTGTTGTTTTAAAGAGGTATGTTAAAATGGTATGAACTGAAAATATTGAATTAAATTACTTGTAATGTAATAGTAGAGCTTAAGGTGCATTCATTGATATTTAAGGATCACTTAAAAATTACTGAATCATTAAAAAATATTTGTGCCGATTAAGCTTAATTAAATGTAAATCACTAAAGATTTGAGAGCATTTCTTATTATTTATTTGGGTAAAAAGGTATCCGTTAGATAACAGTTTAATAGAAACTTGATTTAATACTTTTAAGGGATTTAAACTTCTGATGATTTATTAAAAGGATATTCTGATGATTCATTTCATTAATATTATGGCAATTGCAATCGAGAGTGGAAACATTTTATTGAGAGAAAAAAAAAAAAAAAAAAAAAAAAAAAAAAAAAAAAATCGGTTTAGTTATTTTGTTGGTTGGTTTGTAAAATGTTTCTGTCCTCAAACCCAAAAGAAAGGTGCCATACAGGATAATTGCCTGTGGTTTATTGTAAACATCAGCTTACGTAGATTATGCAAATTGTGATATGTGGGAGTTTATAGAAATAACTGTTTGAGGGACTGATTAGTCAAAAATGTATCGTTCTGTGAATTTTATAATTTGAATTCAATTATCCGAGTTGGTTGATTTACTTTATAATAAGAATATTGAACATAGAGGGACAAATTAAAGAACTTTTTCACAGAGGGACAAATTTAGTTCAAATCAGATGAGCGAATTTAATGAGTTGTACCAATACATTTTCAGATGACGGATAAATCTTCTCAAAGAGTTGGTTTGATCAAGAAATAGTTTAGGATAAGTTATTGGGTTGTTCTTTATTGCGTGTTTTACAGTGTTGAAGTCAATGGAGATCATTCGATTGCATAACGATATATCTGGTGAGCCTTTATATACTTCTATACAGTAAAAATTCTTGTTTGATAACAATTTCAAGCATGCTTGAAAAGCAATTTTATGTTTTGTAAGAAAAAGTGCTATACTGGACAATTGACTGTGGCTTATTGTAACCGTCAATTTGTGTGAATTATGCAAATTGTGATGTCAGGGAGTTTATGGAAATAGAGGAAAATTACAATAGTCCTAAAATTTAGACGACAAAGGAATTCAAGATATTTCAGGTCAAATTAAAATTAGAATACAAAGTCAGATGCGTGTCGTATTAATGATATTGTTGAAAAAAAGTTAATAAAATAGTTAGATTAGATAAAATAGTTAGATTAGTTAATAAAAATTTTAATTATAAATATAAATCCAAAATTTACATACTTCGTTAAAAGTTCATCTAATCAAACAATTTGGTTATATTTATAATTCATAATTTATTCAAAATATCCACTTCAATATATGGAAATTATTGTTATAGTAGTTACAATTAGTAATTTATTCAGAATATTCACTTCAAATATAGTTATAGTCATAGTTACAATTAGTAATTTATTCAGAATATTCACTTCAACATATATATATTATGATTATAGTTACAATTAATAATTTATTCAGAATATTCACTTCAACATATGGAGATTGTAATTAAAACAATACATTTTTATTATAAGAAATATTACTGATTGCATTGTTAACATACGCTTAAATTTTTTAGGCAATGACGAAACTTATAACGTTTTTAAAACTGCATTTATTCTTAGATGGATTTTCTCCGTCACAAATAGTCCTCTCGAAACTCCTTCAACTTTCCTTACATCTCCCATAACAACCATTCCAACAAGGCACCAACCGCTATGCTGTACACCCTTTTCAATACCACCCATCGTTTCAAAATGAATGCACCCCGTACCATCATCGTTCGTTCAATTACCAACCGAGATGTTCATTTGCCTCCATCCTTTTTGGAACGCGGGGCATTTCGAGAACAGAGCAACTGTTCGCCATCTTGACATTCCATCGAATCAAGTGGGAATCTCCCCCCTCCCCCTCTTCTTTTTCGTCATACCCCTCGCACTTCAAACCTCATCAAGACTTCAATGGCCAGGAGGGGGTGGAGATAAAATCCTTTTCCATCCCCTTGTTCTCGTCTGGCGTTCGAGTAACTTCTTTTCGATCGTTCCGTTTCTATGCAGTGATTTTATTTGTTCTGCCACTCCCCCCATTTCCACTGCGAGGGGGGGCCTGGTATTGCTTTTAGAGGGTGGAACAGGGAGATTGAGTTTTCGCGCAGGGTATTGAGTTACCATGGGATGCTTTGTTTACTTCCTGACGAGAGCATTCTCTGGTGAATACAGACGATTGAAACCGAAGAAATTGATTTCTGGAGAAATGTTCAGCTAGAAATCTTCAGCGACCTTTTTTTCCATGTGAATTAAACGGATTTGTTTCTCGGTTTTAACTTGAAACATGTTTCTGTCAATAGTAATCCGGTTAAAAATGTTTTGTCGGCAACGCCAATAGAGAGTTTAGATAGCACAAGTTTCAGACCGTCTATATGATAAAAACATATTATTATGTTATACCTTACCCTTATTATTATCATACCTTAAAAATATATATATAAAAAAACTTTACTAGAGTTATATATTGCAATATGTTTCATCAGGAATACTGCTTGATTGAATGCAAATTGTGTCTTTTTATTTGCCCAGACTACTTTTAAATGATGACAGAATTTTCACAATTGTTGAAATATCACTTTTTATAAGTTATTAAATTTTGTCAAATCGACAAAAAAAAATTATTCATTGCATATAGGGTTATTATTCATTGCATTCATTGCAGTACTAGGTTTACAAAGTTCTAGGAGGGGTAGAGTGCACTTAGACGACAGGTAATCGCATAGAAATACTGGGTTGGTAGGGAATGCTTTCTAGATGAGGTAGATAAAGTTGCGCAAATGCAAGAGTTCTTTCGGAAATTCTTTTATGCACTGGTGCAGCTGTAGTAAGGTGGTTGATGATACAAACACGAACTAGCAGATATGCATCTGGCTTATAGGAATGTGAAGTGCAGTGGATCAACCACACAGCATCTGTAAGAGTAATGATATCCAACGAGACATATTTCCAGCCGTAACTTTGCCTACATCAGAAGTTATGTAAAAGGAGTTCATTCCAGAGAGTCAATAATCGTAAACAAATAGTAAGTTCGCTGGACATAAAGGAAGCTATGCTAGTTCTGGTGCAGTTTTAGCCACTTTCGAGTACACAACCTACAGCATACCATGCTAGGGGATCTTGTTGCAATTCCGGAGGATTTTGAGTGAAAACGACACGAATCCGTAATTTTCCTTTGTTACTGTTGATGTGAATTTATTAACGAATTGCGTATGTATTTGTGTTCCTGTTCTTTCATTCCCAGTGAAAATACAAAGCGAGGAAAATATTTCCGTATCTGTATTACTACGTAATTCCGAGTCCTCTAGGTGTAACTAACGTTTCTTACAGGTTTGTATGATGTTTGTTTGACAAGATGCTAGGTATACTGACCTGAAGTAAGGCAATTACAACAATTTACGCTTTAATAAAAGAACATTACAGGAAAGAGATTATTACCATATATGTATACATTTATATATAAAAAAAAAAGGCTGTGGCAGCCCGGTGGATAATGCGTTGGTTTCCCGAAATGGGAGTGTAAGTTCATAATGCTAGGTATACTGACCTGAAGTAATTTTCGCCCTACAAAGGCAATTACAACAATTTAAGCTTTAATAAAAGAACATTACAGGAAGGAGGTTATTACCATATAATTTTTTAAGCTACTACAATGTAGAACGGAAGCATTCATGAAAGCATCTGGTTTATTTTCCCAGCATGCTCTTCATCTTCTAAAACTCGACAGAAGGATTTTCCGACCCTACCGATTTATCATGCTCGTCTTGTTGCAGACGCGGATGCTTTCGTTTCGGAATCACCAGTTGAATTTCAAATTGATCTCCCTTAGTTTGAAAATTAAGTGCTTTACTTACTAGACTGCGGGCCTGAACGGCCGAGTGGCTAGAGCTCTGGCGCTCGGTACCATAGGTTTTGGGTTCGAATCCCGGCGGTGCCATGGATGTATGTAGTGGTTCGGAATCCATTTTAAACCGTAGGTCCCGGTCCTAATAGGATCGTAGAGCGTTGCGGGGGCATTGTTACTCCGCGTCCGTGGCTTATCTTCAAGTTACACGCGCCCCCGTGGGTAATGCAAAGTGAGTAACGTCTGTGCAGCGCTTGTCTTAAGGCATCCAAGACCAAGCTGTCTAAGTGTTTGTCAGCTCATTAGAACAAAAACTTACTAGACTGCTTTTACCACAAAGCCTTATGTTGCATCTAATAATTGAACGATTTTGCAATAATATTTTTATTTGGTATCCTTATCCCGAATTAATATCTTTTGGTGGGATCGGCACTTACTTTGCTTTCCATAAATATATTTATAAGAAAGTATTATCACCTTTGCCGCTCAAAATTGTAAAATGGGCTTATATAGTATAATAAAATTTCACTTCATAAAACACCACCCAGACGAAAGCTTCATCTCTGCTTTTCATATGAGAGATTTTAATATATGGCGGAAATTCACATGTACTCTATCATCATCATCAATAGCACGATAGCCCAGGGTGGACCAAATATTTGTCTTTGAAGAAATTTCCATGTATTCCTCTGGATGACAACGGTCCTCCAATTCTTAACTCCTAGTACAGCAAAATTATTTTCAATTGCGTCTATCCATCGCACCTTAGGTCCTCTTTGTTCCTGTGACTTTGCCAAAACGATTCTTTTCACAGGTTTAAATCATTCCTTCATTCTAAATACATGGGCAACCCAGTTTAATCTATTGATCTTCATAAATTTTACATATACTCTATTGGTTCTAATAATAAAGGACTGAAAAATATATATGTATATACAAAAATACTTTAACAAAAACATTTTTAAAGCCAAGACGATACGTCTTTCTACAATTTTTCTGCTTATATTCGATCCACCAGAAAAATTTCCATCTTAATTTTTCAGAATTTTTGACAGAAAAACCATGTATACCCCAAATCCTTTCCATGTGTCAACTAAAAACTTAATCGTCTATTCCGCTTTAGACAGGCCGAGACGAAAAGCCCCGCGGACATCACTCGACTTCCATCGACGGCGAATTCGTTCACATCTAATAAAATGCATCTCACGCCTTTCAGAAAGAATGGGAGAGGGTGCATCAAGTGGGAGGGGGTGGAATAGCCGCGCGGACTGGGAATTGCCCTCCTTGATCCAGAGACGGCTATCAATGGACGCTTAGAGGAACCCCAATTCCCAGAACCCCGGGGTAAATCTCACCCCCTTTTTTCAGAAGAGACGGGGGAGGTTCGAGTGACGATGCGTTGATTAACTGGTGAATCGATCCCTCCCCGTGTTTGTCGCGTCTCTTCATCGGATGGGAGGTATGTTATATAGAATCGAGGGTACGGATTTGACGATTCGGCAACTGGTTGGCTTTCGGTTTGATTTTAAACTGTAATCTTTTATTTAGTTTGGTTATAATAAGAAAATAAATTTTAAAGCACATAATGCAGAAAATTAAACTGTATGAAATGAAGGGTGCAAACAAAAAGAGCATACTTGATTTATAAATAGACTGCTTCCTCCACAATTAAAATAGCAGATCTGTAGAAAATTCAGCAAAAGCACATTAGATGTCACCATCTCCACTTTAGTATCACTACAATTTAGAATGAGCCTGAATGGCCAAGTGTCTAGCTCTGGTGCCACAGGTTTCGAGTTCTAGTGCCGACGGTGCCATGGATGCTTATAATGGATCGGAATCCACTTTAAACCGTAGGTCCCGGCTTAATATGATCGTAGAGTGCTGTCTTGAGGTTTAGTCAGTCTTCAGCCCTCGTGGTTCCTCACTAAAGTGAAGCTACATATTACTCTTGACCATGGACCAGTCACCTGCGACATTAATCACAATACAATTTGAAATTAATAAAGCCACGGACATTCATTAGTGTTTGCAACCTTATATAAAAAATCCGTTCTGAGGGATTTTATACAACTTTATAGTGTTCAATCTGGTGTAGATAAGTAGACAGATGTTGTTTCAAGAAACAAATATCAGTTATAGCAGAGTTGAGTCAAAACGAAAACAAAAATTATGAGTTAAAACTTTCATTAAACTAGATGAATCAGATGAAAGAGCAAAGATTTAACAAAACCAAAAAATGCAAGCGTTAAAACAAATACTTGTATAAAAGGTATTGCAGAAGTTGGAACTTTCAATTCGCTTATCATATTCGAACTGAATTCATCCAGTTCACAAGCCCAATAATGTAGCCATCATAAATTTGCATTATTTCCCCTAAGAAGTTCTATAGAGAAGCAATCCTGTTACCTTACTTCCAATCTCCTTCTTACAATTGTCTGGGATCCAAAAACTGGTATAAAGTAGCAAACCGAATATTTCTTTTGTCTAAGTACCTCTTATTTGACTGATGATTAGCATATTGAATAATGATGGAATGAAATGAAAATGAGTCTTTATAGAAATAATGAAAACATAGATCACTTTACGAATACAGCTGAGTGACTGATATTTCAGAAATAGTTTTACTCTCTTCAGGTTGATTGCGAAATTGTTTTTCATACTAATAAGGCTAGTTAAAAGAAATCAGAGATTTTACAAAAAGGTATTCTCCATTTGAAGAAATATTGAAACTTCAACAAATTTATTTATTGCTGAGCTCTATATCAAACTATGCTATTTATAAAATAGCTGTTTATTGAACTTAACAAGTTATAAATATATTGACAATTTTATAGGATACTGTTTTTTTAGCAATTTAAGCTATTCTGAATTAATTCTTTATTGCATTGCTTTTTTAGCAGAAAAAAAACAGTTCAATAAAGAATTAATTCATAATAGTTTAAATATTTAGCCCTTATTGATTAAAACAACAACAACAACAACAAAGCTGGAAAAAATAGTCGATACAAAACGATGTAAATAACATTGGACTTAAATAAAGTCTTTAAAAATTTCACTTATCCACGGCATATTAAAGAGCTCCGAAATAAATTTAATAAAGCCATCCGCATCTTCTATCCTCTAATTTGTAGAAACTTTAACCTGACGTTACATAACAAAATACTTATTTACATATATTACATGCATCCGACGATTACTTATAAAAGACCAGTTTGGGGCTCCGCAGCAAAAAGTAATTTGGAAATCATCCAAAGACTTGAAAACAAAATCCTTCGGATGATCACCAACTCACCTTGGTGCTTCAGGAATCAGGATGTTAGACAATCGCTTAACTTCCCAAACATTCAACAATTTATACTTAAAACTTATAAAAATTTCTATAATAATCTTTCTCACACTTGCAATTCGGTTATAAATTCCCTTCCTAGGTATGATATTTCTTTGTTTAAAAATAGAAAAAAGACCGAGTACTGCTCTTAAAATATAATATGTTGGGTTTTTCCCCTCATTCCTTCATCTGAAGTGCCATTACAGCAAGAGCCACCGGATGGTAGGCATTTTTCTAATATTATAGTTTCTTCTCATTTCATATTTATATATTTTATTTTTAAGATCTTCAAATTTTTTTTCTCTTTCTTAATTTATACTATCACCTTTCTCTTTTATATATTTCTAGATATAAAATGTGTGGCATAAAATTTCAATGGGCATTGACCTAAAGCAACGCTTCTCCAACATCAAGATAAAAGTGTGTGGTTGCTCAGCAGCCAAAGTACTTTGTTTAAACCATCTAGAACTCCAAATGAAGTTTTTAAAACTCAGAATTTGGTTAATTATGAGGAGAATTAAGGTTTCCAGATGGATTCATACATTAAAGATTTATTATATGTATGTAATGAATGTTTTTTTTTTGTACATTAATGGCTTCGTATGCCATTCATGTATATAACAAACAGCCCAACGATGTGAAATGATAGTAATGCAATGTTTTCTGAAAAGATCTTAAACACACTCTCATTTGTCTGTAGAATTGTAGAAAACAATTAGGCAACCCAACTGTCGAATAGGGATATTTACACAAGCTGTTACAATCACCGACAAATCTTCTCATTTTTGAAAGCAGTGACGGCTATGTCTGCTTTCAGAGCATTCGAACTTAATACCTTATGTACGCTAGCCGTGCATGTTAGCCTTGGGATTCGAGTTAAAATAAATGAGGAATTCATTCAGAAATAATCTTTTATACTTACTTACATGGTTTAAAATTGAAATTTAGAGAAAGATGATTACATCATAAGCAATGGCTTATTTCTTTACTTAAAATAAATAAGGGATTTTTTTCAAAATTAATCTTTTATACTAAGTAAAGAAATAAGCTTGCTTATGACGTAATCATTTTTCACTAAATTACAATTTTAAGCCATGCGAGTAAGTATAAAAGATTTCTGAAGGAATTCCCTTATTTATTTTAAGTAAAGAGATCAGACATTGCTTATGATGTAATCATCTTTCACTGAATTACAATTTTAAATCATGGCTGCATACAAAAATTGAGAACGTGAATAAAACTGATTCTTTTTGATTAAAAATATTTAATTTGTATCTGAAAATATGTTTTTCCTTTTTCTAAGTTTACAAGTTCTTTTCCTTTCTATTGTAATATTCATTAGTATTTCCATAAAAAAAATTTTTTTTTTGAAAAATAAAAAACTATTATCGAGAATCTAATCATACCAATTAAAATAATTTTATTTGAATTATTATAAGTACAAAAGAGGAATTAATTTCAGTGTCAAATTTCTAAAAAACTGAATAATTAAAAAAAAACAGCTTCTTTTGTATAAAAATAGACGATGAAAATCAATTTTTATCGCTATTTAATGAGATTTTTTTATTCGCTGCATAAAAAATAAAATGAAAAACAAGAGTGCATTTAATGAAAGTTTATTTTTAATGAGAAGATATTTTTTTACATAGCTTCAAAGCTTTTTATTAATTTAATTAAAAAACAAATTTCAAAATAAGATGTAGTAATTTATTTCGTATAGTATTTACTTAAATGAATAGGAATACCGAATATTATTAGATCAAATAATTCTAATTAAATACCAAATAACTAAACTTAACTAATCGGATAAAATTTAATTAGATGATATATTGAAAAAATTTAATTAATTAATAAATTTTCTTTACTTTGCTATTCCTATAGAATTAGTAATAAAAAATAATTAAATAAAATTAACTCAAGAAGATATGTTAATGAAAATCAAAAATTTTGTTCTGAAAAGGTTGCTGTTAAATATTTTATAATTAAAAGCAAGAAAAAAAAAAAATGTTTTTTTCACTCCTTAGTTTTAAGGTAACTGAAATTTAAGGAAGAAGGTTTTTTTTATTTGTTATAAATTATTCTATTGAATCAGATATACCATAACTAACCTATAGCATTTAAATTTATTTTATCTAATTAAGAGATAAATTCTTTTTTCATTGCTTTATAAGGAATGGTATTAATAAAGAATTAAGCTGAAGAATGGTATTTATCAAGAATTAAGCTGAAGAAAGGTATTTATCAAGAATTAAGCTGAAGAATGGTATTTATCAAGAATTAAGCTGAAGAATGGTATTAAGGAAGAATTAATCTTGAATGGTATTAATCATTATCTATAAAATCTTTTACCGTTGAATTTGATTGACAACGATAGAACTTAAAATTTTAAACTTTCCGTATTTTCCTTTTTCATGTATTTTTGTCCCTGATTTAAGAGATATATCTGGTAAATGTATGATTTCACAAAACTTTAGCGATACCTTTATGTTGTATTATAAGAAATTGTTCGAAATACAGAACATTTTCAATTAAATTTTTTTTTTATCTGTTTATCCTTAAGTGTAATCATTTAAAAATATCTAATATCATACAAAAACAAAATATGTATAAATAAAATATAATAAAAATACAAATATAATATACTAAATCCAAAATGTACAAAAACATTAAATAAACATTAAATAAATAAATTTACTCTCAAAAGTAATAAATAATAATCAATGCTATTTGTAGAAAAACATTTTCACTAAAGAGTTGCTATTTTCAAGACGGCACTTTGATATGCCATTTTCCACTATAAAGGCACAGGTGTAGCATATTTAGAATTAATAGAGTATCTTGCTATTGGACCTGTTGCGCTGCGTCACACTTTACCACTATAGTTTGTTCCTTAAAGGTAGACATTTCCCAGAAATGACATCTGGAGAACACGCACCCACCTCCTTTTTCCATGAACCCAAAGGAAGGAACTTCTCAACCGATGGATTTATTGCTCTCATCTCTGGTATAAACACATGTTTGGTTTGGTTTGTCGCTATATGGTCATTTTTTGCACACTTTGGACTAATTGAACCCGGTCCGACAGCTTAACGTGGATTCCGAATCACTAAACCGCCACGGCCAGGAATCAAACCTGAAGCACCAAATGTCAGAGCGCTAACCGATTGGCCATCAGAACACAATGTAAACACAGGAGTTTCAGATTAAGCTAAATTTTCTGGGTTTTGAATCTGCTAATAATAAGGATAAAAATTTAACTCTGTTGGAATTTGAAATTGGTATTTCTAATAAATAACTATACATTAACTGAAATATGAGAGTCATCAGGACATCGCTAAATTTAGTAATGTAAACAGATATTCATTTCAGTATAAAAATATAGAAATGGCTCTACTTACTGCATGAGCTTCTCTGTAGGTTTGGTGAGGGACTTGAGCGATGGCATCTCGAATGTTTCGGCTTTGCCTTGCTCGGGAAGTTTTCTGAAAGAAATTTGAAAGACTTATTACACAAAAATATTCATTCATTGATAATAATCTTATAACAATAATTTAATATAATTATAACTTTTTTTATAAGAGTCAGCAAGAGTGGCATATAGCGAGGAAAAAAAAATTACAGAACATCATCAACAACCAGAACTAGTTTCTTTAAGAAGAGTGGCCAAGGAGCATTATAGTTCCACACTGCGTGAATGTTCGACTCGTGGCCGAATGGTAATGTGCACAGCTAGCGTGCATGAGGATTTAGAATCTGTTATAGTCATCATAAAAAAAACAGTTTCAGTAGTAATTCTTTTCATATAATGCAGCCATTTTACACAATTTCAGTTGTAACACTTAGTTCATGAACGCTTAAATTTTCGGAAATGTGGAATCTCGATGATGATTATGATATCATCTGTAAAATTTTCTTTCCATATAAATTATTTTATTAATTTAAATTTAATATTAAATAATTTAAATAATAAATTTAGCCCTCCTTTTTTTTACGCTAACAGCTTTAACGACCTCACAGACTTGATACCCATATACGACGTTCTGTAATAATTGTTATTGAGTTTACTCGTTTTTCAATCCAGTGAATGTAATAATGAACACCAGTAGGAATCAAAATTTCATCAGTATTTCATTATGATTAGTCAATGAAAAACAAAGATTTTATATAACTTAAAAATATGTATTTTATACATAAATCAAAATAGTTATATATTGTGTTTTAAGTTGTTTTAATGACGATTTTCATCTTAAATTTATAAGATAGTAAACTATTTACTATCTGGAAATCCTACTCAATATTTGATGACAACTAAAGCTTTTAACAAGATTTAATATACGAACATGACATTTTTTTAGTTATTGAACAAAATAAATACAAATGCATGAATTTTATTCAGTATTAGGTAAATTAAAATCCGATTTTATCTTATTCAAATGCCTGTTTTATATACGGTTATCGTTACATTTATTAAATTTTGCATAACAATCTTAATACAGGATTATTGCGATAGCAAAATAATATTTATTATTTTATTTTCTCTACATTAAATAATTGAATGCTATTTTGGGATCTACAACATTAATTTTTACAAAGAAAATTGCAAGCAATTTGCATGCATGTACATTGAGAAATATAAAATGACAATAACCGAAGATACTGTTTATTGTCTGTTTATTTCATTTTGAACAGGACAAATATCATGAAATTAGTTATCAAATATCATGAAGTAGTTATTCTAAAACGAAGGGAGGAGCTATTGTTTTTTAAAAGACAAATGTCTTAATGATGTTTAATTTTTCCAAATTAATAAATAAATTTCAAGAAATTTTTATATTAGCTTTTAAAATAAATATTCAAAGGAGGTTTTAAATCATTTTATGCACACTTTAGGCTAATCAGACCAGGAACCTATAGCTTAACGTGGATTCTTAACCACTCACAAACACCCATGCCACCGCCAGGATTCGAACCTGAAGCTTGTGGTATAAAAGATTCAAAGAAGGAGAAATATATGGCTCGATTTAACTCTGATAATTAAAACAAATCTTTCAACAAAACATATTTCAGATAATTATAAATTCATAAAAAAGCAACTATAACATCGAAACACATAATATTAAACTGAATTTTTTTAATTATTTAATTAAAAATACGTAATAGAAAATCACAAATAATCTATAATCTTTTTTTTCAAATACTCTTAGTAAATTGTTCTGAAGAAAGTATAACAAACCATTGACGTGCACTTTATTTTTAACTCTAGACAAAGTTTTCCAAGCAACCAAACAAAATTACCGTTAAATCTCGAAGCATTGGAGAATTCGCGAGAGCATTGGGCGGAGAACTGTTAAGAATTCATTAGACAGCCCTCGCTCTGGGAATATTGTGTTTCAGCAGAGGGCAGAAGACGTGTTTCGTTACGCATTTACACATGTCCAAACTCATTAAACTCAGAGGAAAGGGGCACCCGTATAATGAACGCCCCGGCATTATTTTTCAGCGCACGTTCTCCGAGGTCATGCGGTGGCGCCCTAATTGGTCATACGATAGTTCCGATTGACAGGGCGCGATCCCCGGCGCTATTAAAGGGATTTAGAGTATTGATCCAGAAGTTGAGGGAAAGACCAGAATTCGATGGTGATGCGAGTTTTTAGAAACTGCCGTGTACATACGAGAAATGGAGGCAGTTTTGGAGAAGCTCATTGAATAAACTGATTTGTACGTTATAAAGTATGCATCAATAACAGAGAATTACGAATTAGATTACATATAAAAAAATTTAACGTGTCGATCTATTTTCAGAAATAAACTGTGATTTCAATTTGTTAAAATTTTATTTAAACTCTCTCTATATATATGGCTTTTGTAAATTGCCATGTACATATGAGAAACGGAGGCAGTATTGGAGAAGTTTAGTGGATAAACTGATTTGTACGCTGAGAATTACGAATTAGACACGTTAAATTTTTTTATATGTAATCAATCTATTTTCAGAAATAAACTGGGATTTCAATTTGTTAAAGTTTTATTTAAATTCTACATATTTAGTTTTTGTAAACTACCATATACATATGAGAAACTGATGTAGTTTTGGAGGGGTTTATTGGATAAACTGATTTGTACGTTATAAAATATGCAGCATTAAAAGAGAATTACGAATTAGATTACATATAAAAAATTTAAGTCGAAATAAAAAAGTTTATTGGATAAACTGATTTGTACGTTATAAAGTATGCAGCAATAATAGAGAATTACGAATTAGACACGCTAAATTTTTTTCATAAATGTAATCTATTTATTTTCAGAAATAAACTGGGATTTCAATTTGTAAAAGTTTTATTTAAACTCTCTATATATAGTTTTCTTAAACTGCCATATACATATGAGAAACGGAGGCAGTTTTGGAGAAGTTTATTGGATAAGCTAATTTATACGTTATAAAGTATGCAGCAATAAAAGAGAATTACGAATTAGACACGTTAAATTTTTTTATATGTGATCTATTTATTTTTAGAAGTAAACTGTGATTCAAATTTGTTAAAGTTTTATTTAAATTTATATTAGAACGACAATTTTTGGATACCTTGAGTTAATCTAAGATGGAAATGATTCCTCTCACGATTCTTAAGAATTCTCTCGTGATGATATTAAAGCTTGCAATCACTTTTTTTGTGTAAGTGAAGACATTTTTAGAGATTACAGAAGTGATGTATCTTACTGTGAACACCTTGAATGTACTACTTGAAAGCTCTAGCTATGTATTACACGATTTTAATTCTGATTATAATATGCAACCCGAATACTTATTACCCTACTAAAGTTAGACTTCAATTTTTATAACAAAAAAGAAATAAAACAAGATAGAAACTTATTTATCTCAATTCTTTCAAAGAATATTTTTGATTTTAGTAAAAAATAATCGTTCTGAAACAAAGCCATATTTGAAAAAAAAACTGATTGTTTAAGGGGTTAGTAAACGAAAGTAAAATGAATAAAAAATATACACTAATCAATTGCATATATTAAATACAAAGACCACAAAGTACAATTAATTACAAGCACTAAAGCATTAACACAATAATAGACACTACACACAAAAGTTTTACATTAAACAATTAAAAGCACTAAAACATAAATACAATCACATTTACTGCTACTTAAAGACGTACTATAACGAAGTCTAGATTTTTTCAGAAAATTCATACTGATGGATATTAGGAAATTTTTGTAATTTTTGCTAATTATATTGCCAAGATCACTATCACTGTGGCCAAGCTTATACAACGTAGCAATATTTCATTCATTTAATTTCTCAAGAATATTTATATAAACAAATTGTTGCCAAAAATTAAATCAAATGAATTATTTTTAAACTGTAAATAATTATATAATCCGGCAATGAATTAAAATCAAACAATTACATAAAAAAATTTCGTAACAATATTATATCGTTCGTTGCTTTTATTTATATATATCATAATTGTTTTATAAACATATATATATATTTATATATATATTTGTGATAGTACAAAATTTGGATTAACTTCAACTAACAAAAATTTAAGTTAGTTCTCTTAAAAAAAAAAAAAAAAACAATCAAAGTAGAGATGACAAAACAATTTAGCAATTGTTATGAAGCAATTAATTAATAGGTAAGTATGTTAAAATACAATGGAAAAAAGATAAAGTTTGTTAATTGTTTTTCTTTATTTTAAAAATAATTTTAAATTTTTATACTTATAGCACGTGAAGAAAGAATCCACTGGCTCTGACATGTACATCGCAGAGATGAGGAAAGCATCATTAAAAGGATTATATTATGCAAATTGTTCAACAATAGGAAGAGAGGAAGACCAATGGAAAAGTGGATGGATAGTGTCGAAGAGGCTTTAAACAACAGAAAATTATTAACTGGAAGAGATTGGCATTGGAGCGAGACAGATGGAGAGCTGTTGTGTTGGAGGCTCAAGCCTATACAAGGCATGAGCTTCCAACACAACACATCAGCTAGATGCCAGTAAAGAAGAAGAAGAAGTATGTGAAAGTGGTGGCAAAGTATTTCAAAGTTATGGCATTGTCAATCTTGGTTTGGTTTGTCGCTCTATTGTCATTTTTTTGCACAATTTGGGCTAATTAGACCGGGATTTACAGTTTAATGTGGATTCGAATCACTAACAAACATCCATGCCAGGATATGAAAATTACGTCTGTGGTACCAAAGACCACAGCGCTAGCCAATTGGCCCATCAGGGCGCTGTCAATTTTGGAGACAATTTTAGGAATTTCCGAACAAGGATTTTTTTAAAAATTGAAATACATGGAGAATATGCCATGATATCACAAATGCAAAAGATTAATAAATGTTTAGAATTTTACATGAAAAGTTATGCTGCCAGTAGAGTTTTATACATTCTAAAGTTCTTTTTAGAAATTCAGTACAATTGCATGATATTTAATTTTACAATAATAGCTCATATAAAAAATACTTTCTGTTGCTGCATAGAAATAAAATATCGTATAAAACCTACAATGAAAGCAAAGGAGGATCTTTTACAGACAGTCAGACATTTGTAATTTCCAAATGTGCAATTTTGATACTCAAATGTGCCACTCAAATTTGCATCATTTCAAAGCCACATCATCACATTGCCGGTGTTCATAAACTTATATTGAATCATACATTTAATATCCAACACGCCAGAAAAAAGGATTTCCACTCATATGAAAATCTACGGGGAACGCAAGGGCTTAGAAGGAGATTGACTCTTTTTGAAAATACTTTTACGAAATTCAGATATCAGGAGAAGTATCTCTAAATCCCCCAATTCTGCAGGAAATTGGATACTTCAGGATTCCCGTTTCCCTTCTCTCTCTTTGGGTCCGGATTTGGATCTGCCGGAAATGACGCCCTGAACTTCCGACAGCTAGGAGAGGGTAGGATATGACGTCACTGTGTACACAGGATAGATGGTTTCTCTTGTTTTTGAAACTCCAGTATTAAAGCTCTTGAACTGTGGGCGGGTCAGAACTCATAAGCATAGACATATCGTGAAAATGAGAGAAGTTATTAAATTGTTTAGAAGAAGCGAAATTGCCATTGAGAAGGGAATTATAAATATTGCATTTGGTGGTATGTTATAAAGTTTTAAACAAAAATCTTAATTTCGAAACTTGAAGCTGAATATAACATAGAACTAAATTTACTGGCATGAATTATGAAAATATTTAATTTAATCTTCTTCTTCATTGGCACAAAGAGATCCATGGTGGGCCAAAGACATCTGCCTACTGGCAGATTCCCATAAAACATTTAATAGTAAAATATTTTGGCTCTATGCTTCTTTAGAATATTAAAGCTGGATATTTCAATTGCCCCATAAGGCCATACATTCCCAAGTCAATAAGATGTTACAATTGTCAACTCTAAGGTCACTGAAAATCTATTGTAAAGGTAAAACAGCTTTTCCTGGTCACATTTATACAGACTGAGAAAATGACCCAAAATATGTTAACTATCAGCAAACACAATCATCACATTCTAAAACTTCCCCTCAGTGGCAATTGAGAAAGAAAACACAGGAAATAAAAATAACTCAAAATTTATTCCGAAGCAAGAAAATTAGCATTACTACTTAAAATGATACAAAAGACAATATCTGTAAATTCCAAAGTACGACATATATTTTCAGTTTCCATAATGACTGACAGCAATATAACAAAATAATTTGTCCATAACTTAAAAGGCTGAAACCACTATCCCATACCAAACCTACCTCCCTACTGTTTATTTCAGTTTAATATCAACTCTATCTACTTAAACCTCTGTTAACTCTACTACTGTTCATCCTCAGAAAACTCCAACCCCTGCTAAAGTTACACCAAACAGGCTCATTCATTTAACAGTGAAAAACAAAACGGTAGCTCAAAATAAAGAGAGAAAAAAAAAAAAAAAAAAAACAACAGATACTTCAATCGAAAAAGATGGACACATTGAAACAAAGTTCAAAACAGACAATAAGATTAAGGAAAATATTTACTAAACTACTTTCTCTTCCATTGGAATCCATGTCAGAGGAAAGCTCTGATAATATATAATTGAATATAATGAGACGATTTCGAATGATATGATACTAAAATTTAGTCGCAATTAATATTTTAATCATGCGACAAGCATGTTGCTTAACTTTTACATTAATTTTAAACACATTATTTAACTTTTTTTTTGTGTGAAATACATTTTTTTTATCAATTCATAGAGAATCTTAAATTTTACTGTTAAAACTACATGTTTGCTTTAGACTAGAGTTTTTTTAATGAATTACAAGATTGAAAATTTATCGTTGAAATGTGATATACTTATGTCTTCCCTTGCTTCTTACGCAATTTTCTTTGATGATTTAAAAAAAATTGTGATTCCTTTAAAACAATCTAATTCATTTTATAGTTTTGCAACATTGATTGCTTCCTTACAAATTGTATGGCGCAACTTAGCGAAAACTGGCCCTTGTGCCATAAAACCCGAACCAAAGTATCAACAAACCAGCAGAACCTTCACTTTCTTTTATAGACATTTTTTCAATTAGTTTAACAACAGAGTCTTACGTATCATCTGCAATGTAATATTCGTGAAAAATTATTGGACCTTACAAGACATTATAAGTAATTACTGAATACAAGTATCTACTAATAATTACCGCTTATAAATAATTAATTCAGCAAGTCTCAAGCTCTAAGAAAGTTTCTCTAAATATTGCTTTCTATACAAGTTGATTAAGATAATTTTAACATTATATATATCATAAATATATTTAATTATCTACTTTGATGTAACTTTTCTCAGAAACCACTAAATGTACTGTGTTGAAATTTTTATGTATGTTTAGAATGTTTTCTAAATTTGTCTAAATTTAAATTTGGAGGGTTATTTTTCTTGGATATTATTAAAAAATATTAAAGTTATAGATCCAAAATTCTTGAATTTTTCAAATTTTTAATTAAAAATAAATAAATTCCAATAAACTGCTTCATTAATTATTCTAAGATAGAAATATATTTCTGGATAAAATAAATTTTAATGCTTTAAATCTATTAATTTTCCAGAGAAAGTACACTGAAGTTCAAAACTACACACTTTGAGAAAATCCCTTAAAATGCTTTTTTCTTTTGTAAAAAGATATTTTGATATTGGAGTACATAAAAAAAGTGATACATTAAATGAAAAGTAATAAATGAAAAAAATCAAATTACAAAATCTAAAATTTTTAAATAGATTTTTTCCTTTAAAAGATTAAATACATTTATAATAATAGAATGAAAATCTTTAATAGTTATTTGAAGAAATAATTTCCTGCTTGAAATTTTTTCTTTTCTATTTTCATTTTCAAAATCTCTTTCTGTTCTTGTACTTATTGCATTAAAATTTTTTAACTGCGAGCGTTGTGTTCATCTGTAGTGCTGTTTTCTTTGCATTAACAATACTCAAAAGGTGAAAAACGTTTTACACGGAATGAAAATGGAAAAATAATTTTTAAAAAGTTTTTGCCTTCGTATAACCAATGAATTTTATATTTCAAAGACAACAGCATATTTTAAACAGCACTAAAATTCATTATATTATAATATGACAACTGAACAATGCAAATATTATGATCAAGTAATATGATTTTTTTATAAAAAGAATAGGCATTCATCATTCTTATGATAAATTGCTATTATATTGATTTATGATTTATTTTGGATAATTAACAAATCCATAAGTTTTAATTCATAATAATTTTTCATAATTTTCTTTCATTACAAATCTATTTTTCCTCAAATTGAATAAAATAACGACAAAGTAAATATAATACGTATTGTTAAATACAATTATTATTATTATTATTTTTTTTTTTGGAAAATGATAAAGCATTTCACATTCTTTTATTTTCCTTTTTATGAATATCTATAAAACTCTTACCAATGAGTTTAGATATGAACATTATTGCAAAATGTCAAGAAAGTTTATTATGAAGAAAATGTAAAAATAAAATGTATTGCTATTTCTGAATTTCTTCATAGTTATAGCATTTCTTCATAGTTATTTTTTCCAGTGGGAAGGCACTCGTTTTTTTTACATCACAGGCACAAAATGACACTATACTGTTTATCTTCACATTAAAAAAATTATTTCATTTTCAGAAGGAAGTATAGTACATTTGTATGTAAAAGAAAGAAAATCAGGAAATTCTTAGTTGAAAATTTCAGCTGCCATAAGATATAGTTTCGACTGCCTTTTCAAAGCAATTACTGCACTGTACGTCATATGAAAAATATTGAAATCTGATTAATCAGTACCTTGCTTAAATAATAACTGGGTGTCTAGTATGAAAGTATGACAAGTATGAAAATTCTTGTTTGGATGAGTACCAACGGAGTTTAAAAAGCATTAGGGTATTACATCACACTATTTAAATAATATAACACACTATTGATTTATATATATGTTTGTACATCATTTTTTTACATATTATACAGTAACAGTAAATGAGCATTTTTCTCTAGTTTTGTTTCCCTTTAAAGAACATTCATAATAATTATATGAGTGACTTGACATGCAAACACTACTGTAAAATGTTAAGAATATTCTTTAGAGAGAATTGGAAATTTAAATTTGTTATTTCTTCTGTCGCAAAATAACAATTTAACTGGTTTGCAAATAGCAACCGCACTGTGTTGCACAGGAAAAACAAATAAACGAAATCTGGTTAACTCGCACGCGCATTAATCAAATACTCAACCGCTAGCTCTTAAACTGGAGGATAATTATCGAAAATTAAGTTGAGAGTAATGCAGTTTAAACAACATTACAGCACACTAAAGTATAGCATTACACTATATTACTTCTCACGATAGTTTTGTACATCATTATTTTTCATTATACAATATACCAAATATTTCGATTATAGTAACAGGCATGTTACAACATGTGATAAATTTAAGAAGCCATGTTAACTAAAGTATGATTTCGAAAACAAAGATAATTTAGAATGTATTGTATATTTGGTTTTTTTTTCTCAAAGTAATATATATATATATATATATATATAATATTTTCCCTAGTATATCATTAACAATTTCAAGAGAGCAGGCAAAGTCGGTCACTGTTTTAGTAATTGCATCGCATATGCATATCATACGGGAGAAACCCCTAAAAACATCTACGAGCGACATGTTTGCACAAATTCTCCATAGTCTTCTTTAAGCGATTACTGCGACACAAGTATTCAGTGCATTTGAAACTACAGCCTCTTGCTGGGTAGCATGCACTTTACCATAAATATCATAATACCATAAACAATTTTCAAGAGAGCAAAGAAAGTCGGTTACTGTCTTAGAAATTGCATCGCATATGCATATCGTACGGGAGAAACCCTTAAAAAAAATCTACCACACGACATGCTTGCACACATTCTCCACAGAGCAAGTATTCACAGCATTCAGCATCTTGCTGTATAGCATGCACTTTACCAATGAGCGCCGATTCGGACTTGCACGTAATTTGACAATCGAAAACAACATTTCACGACAGAGGGTATATTACTCCTATTTGAAAAGGAAAAGGAACCTTTGCGTTACGGTGTTGAGTAATTAACAAAATCCCCACCCCCGACTTCACACCGGTATCGTCTGAAGTTACTAAACTGGGGACTTACCCGCGTTGCGATGGTTTCTGTCAAACCCTTTTAAGCGTGCCCTGAATAGGGGTGTCGGCGCCTTTTGGACTGCGTACACAATAGGGGTGGACTTCCATTAAGTCACCCGACGTACTTCTCCGCTCTTAAAAGCTTTTTCGGGAGAGGGGGGATTTCCGACCCCCCAAGGGATTAAGGGAGATCCCGAACTAGGCTGTTATCAGTCGTTCGAGACAAAAGATTTATTGTCAGAGGGGTGTTAGCGGAGGGGGTTATGGTCAAAGTCTACCGGAACGGCGTCTGGCTGCAGAGTGTTGCTGGTGTGGTGGATGTCATGAATTTTCGATACGTTTTTTGAAATAAGAAAATGTTTAAATTTGTTTTGCTTTTTTATGTTTCCAACTAGCTAGGATATTAAAATTTATAATCTCGAAATATATTGTAAAAATAAAAGTTAAATATTTTTTATTGATCTGAAAAGTTTTCCTCATGTTTATGTGATTTTAAATTAATCCTTATTAATATTTTATCTAAATAAAAATTTCCGTTAATATAAGAACTAAAAGATAAAATTTAATTTTTGTGAAATTCTTTTTTCTGTATCAGTAGAATATTTTCGTCCTTTTCAAGAAGGTTTTCAGAGAAAGCAGCATTTAATTTGCATTTGCCTTGAATTTTTCGTTTAGTTTCAAGAATAACAGCCTTAAATTTTTCGTTTCTTTTTTTCATTCGTTCTGGTTTTCTATACAAGACTATGTCATAATCCTCCATTAATCTTCTCCATTGTACTACTAACTATTGTAGTGCACTTAAAATTAAAAAGCCCTAAAATAAAATTAAAAAAAAAGGTTTCTTAAAATATTTTAAGCTATGAAAAACTATATACGATAACATTTTAGTACAAGAAATTTTTAAAGAGGAGTAGTTATTATAACAAACAAAACATACCACGATAAATACAACAACAAACTGAACTCCGCTTACAAAATTTAGTTTATCCCGCATAAACAAGCTGTTTTAATTTAACTGCAATGAAAAAAGAAAGGACATGGTTATATATCCTTTCATAATGCTATAAATCGGTAAATTCATTGCAAATGTAGAAACAGTGATTAAATTTCTGTTTTTAAATCAAGAAGCAAATGTTAGTGACTATATTACAAGATCACTAATCATTATATTACATGAACATTAACCACTGGCCACTTTATTACAAAACCTTCCACCATTAGCCATTTTATCACAACATTAACAACTTTTTATTAGAAGAATATCAACCAGTAATCTACATATATTACAGAAACATCAAGTTCAGTAGCCATATGCCAAAACTCAATAAGTACAGTCAGTTCTTGAATAAGAAGTTATTCCCAGTATTACACCCATTACCAGAATACCAACCAAGTTTAATAGACGCATGATTATCAAAATCACCAAAAAGACTTGTAAAATAATCACTGTTTTCACTCAAATCACTGTTTTCATCTACAGTATTTTAGTTAATTTCGATTATCAACTTCAAATAATTTGCATGAGTGCATTTTGTACCCATATGCGTTTTCTACATCATATTAAAGAATTTTATCAAAAGAAAAAAAAGATTTCTTCAGAAGATTTGGAAAAATTCATTTAACTTTTGCATTATTTAAGGAGTTTTAAATTTTAGGAGCACCAGCGTTTTCGAAATTCAATTTTATATTATATCATAAAATTTTTTTTTGTCGACGTCACAGACTTCATACAGGAATAACATTACGTTGAACTATGGATTAAATAAAATTTTAATTATTTTTATTTCTATAACAAAAATTAATTAATAAAAATATTTAATAATAAAATATTTATACATGATTGTTAATAATTCATGCTATTTATTAAAAAAAAAATCTTGCCCCGTATCTGTTAAAAGTAAAAGATTCATAAAAAACGATTTATATTCCTATCATTACATGTTAGGTCTGGATTTTTTTCTCAACCGAACCGATGATTCTCCTTCAGATGAGGAGCTTAAATGGTCCCATTGAGGAAACCCACAATCAAGATGCATTTGGGAGTGAGAGTAATAATAAGGTTAATAATAATCGAATAATAATAAAATTTATGCATGGTTGTTTATAATTAATACATTTTATTTAAATAAATCCTTGACACGTTTCCGTTAATCGTAGAAGACTCATAAAATACGATTTATATTCCGATTATTGCATGCTAGTCTGGAATTTTTTTCTTAACCGGAGCAATCTCCTTCAGATGGAGAGCTTAAGCGATACTAGTGAGGAAACCCATCATTAAGAGGTATCTGGCAGCAAGAAAAAATTAATAATAATTGCTTAATAATAAAATTTATACATGATTATTTAAATAAATATCATGAATTATTACCAAATTCTTGACCGGTATTCGTTAAACATAAAAGATTCACAAAATAGGATTTATAATCCTATCATTACATGCTAGGTAAGGATTCTCCTTCAGAGGAAGAGCTTAAACGGTCCCATTGAGGAAACACACGATCAAGAAGCATCTGAGAGCAACATCAATTATAAAATTAATAATAATCGCGTTATAATAAAATTTATGCACGATTGTTAATAAATCATACTATTTATTTAAATAAATTCTTGACCTGTAACCCTTAATGACTCACAAAATTCGATTTATATATTCCTATTATTACATGCTTTAGCCAACGGCCGTACCATGCTGAATATACCGGTTCTCGTTAGATCACCGAAGTGAAGCATCATTGGGCGCGGTCAGTACTTGACCACCTGGGAACACCGCGTGCCGTTGGCAAATTTGGGACCTGAATGGGTGAGTGTCTAGCGCTCTGGCGCTCGGTGCCACAGGTTTCGGGTTCGAATCCCGGCGGTGCCATGGATGTTTGTAGTGGTTCGGAATCCACTTTAAGCCGTAGGTCCCGGTCTCCTATGACTGTAAGAGCGTCACGGAGCCAAAGTCAGACTTCTACCTACGGGTGCTCCATCACAACAGAAGCTGCTTTCTTCCCCTTCAATCATGAGCACGTATGGGCTCGTGGGCTTGGCCAGCCAAGTGGGATAAGAAACAACAACAACAATTACATGCTAGGTAAGGATTATTTTTCTCACCCGAAGCGATGATTCTCCTTCAGATGGAGAGCAGAAACGGTACTATTGAGGAAAACCACTATCAAGATGCATTTGGGAGTGACAGCAGTAATAAAATTAATAAGAGATATATGACGCAATTGATTGGAATACTACAAGAATGGACAAATTCAATAGTAGCAATGTGAAATAACAATGTTGAATAGATCAAGAATTTCATGAAGATTGTATTGTTCAAAAATCTCTAAAAGTATATAAATAAATGTAAAGTAATAAGATAAATGTAGTCGTAAATGAAGAATGAAGTATTCCCAATTCTACAAGAAACGTTACCCCATTCAATAGCCAAAAGAATACATCAAAGTGTGAATATTCTAATCGTAAATGAAGAATAAAGTATTCCCAATTTTACAAGAAGCGTTATCACATTCAATAGCCAAAAGAATATATCAAAGTTTGAAAATTCTGGGCATAAATGAAAAATGAAGTATTCCAAATACAATAAGAAGCACTATACAGCTCAATAGGCACCGGAAAATGCCAAAAGTGTTAAATGTGAAACTTCAAGAAGAAAGAATTGATCAATGTACTACGAGTACTTATAGCCATGGGAAATACAAATGTTTAAAATCTCAATCCAAAACATGAAAATTGATTAAAAAACATACTACAAAACACATCAAACAAAAGTCAAATTCTACAGAAAATTCCGTAAGACTAACGCTATTTGTGAAGCCTTTCGAGAGTTAAGGGGACCAAAATACCATTTTCCGCCAAAATTTTCGATGGACATTTGCTTTGCCCTCATTTTCGGATAACGTCACGGACCCATAACCGGGACAACATCATGTTCACACAGGATAATAATCGCATAACAAAATTTATGCATGATTTCTACATGTTAATAAATCATATTATTTATGTAAATAAATTCTTGACATGTAAACATTAACGACTCGCAAATTTATATTCTCATCACTGCATTCAAGGTAGGGATTTTTTTTTCTTACAAGAACCAATGATTCTCCTTCAGATGGAGAGCTTAAACGGTCCCATTGAGGAAACCCGCGATCAAGAAGCATCTAGGCAGCGAGATTATTCTGCGCACGTAACTCCAGTTGTGACCGCTAAGCCCTTCGAGGCAGCTTTGGATTTATCGAAGGAGGGGGTGGTGGCGTTAAGGGTGTGAAAGAGAGATCACTACCTTTGATCGGAGAGATCTAAGAATTGCACCGTAAAGTCAATGTTGGTTTTAGAGCTTTGGTTTAACAAACACAAACATTTATTAAGTGATATGTCAGATGGGTTTTAAAATTATTCTTTTTAAAAAAAGTGTTTTTATTTTGTTTTCTCAGAAGAATTTAGATATTTTTATGTTTCGTTTTTTTTTAAACGGTATTATTAGTATTTAATAAATTTTTAATTCGGCATTTTTTAATGATATTATTATTAAAATGAATTTTTGATAAAATGTTTGGCTTAAATTAATTGGTGTGGAATATACTACTGTGTCCAAAAAAGTAAGATCAATTATTTTTTTCTTCAAAAACTCTTTATTTATTCTTCCAATTTATTTCATCGCCTTCAAAGTAATCCCCTCCGGACACAATGCACTTATGCCAACTTTTTTTCCAATCTTCAATGCACGCTAAAAAGTCATTGGTAGAGATCGTCTTCAAAACGCTCGGCAATTCACGTTGAATCTCTTCAATCGACTCAAAACGGTGTCCCCGGAGTGGTCTTTTGAGTTTAGGGAATAACCAGAAATCGCATGGTGTGAATACGGTGGTTGGGGAACGATATGCGTTTCATTTTTGGCGAAAAAGTCACGCGGAATCAATGCAGTATGAGCTGAGGTGTTCAGTGTTTTCGGTACCAATAGAGATTTGACGCGTTCAAGGGCCAAAATGGAATTGACCGACCTATTTGAAATTCCAACATCAGCAGCAAGATCTCTAATTGTAAATTGACAGTTTGGAAGCACCAAATATTTAATTTATTGGACGTGAAGTTGATGGTCGACCAGAGGGCTCTTCGTTTTCGACGCGTTCTCTGTCTTCTTTGAACTGTTTATACCACTTGTAAACATTTCTTTCCGATATAGGAGTGCTCACCGAATGCCTTCTGCAACATTCTATACGTCTCCGCAAACAAAATTGAATGCATGTTCTTTACTCAGTGAATCGCCGGAATCAGTTTTAGCGTCTCACAAAGCCAAGCGTAACTCAAACACTAATGAATATTTTGACGTGAAATTTCACACAGATGTCAAGGACAGTGCCAACAACCTATAAAAGAAAAAAAATTGAAATTCCTTAAGCCCCGGTAAATTTAAATTTAAAATTGGTGTTACTTCTTGGACACAGTAGTAGAGTATTTTCCATTTTTATTTGCTACCTAGTAAGATTTGATTAAATAAGAAGATGTGTAATTCCCTGGCATCGAGAAAAAAAAGATCTAGTAAAAAAAACTACTAACAAACTGAAATCCGTGATAAATAAAAACGAGTTCATTCCAAATTTAAAATTTATTATCCAGGAAATGCAAGTAAATGCAGAGAATAAAAAAGAGAAAAGCGTTAAATAATTGATAAAGATAGAGAAATAAAAGGAAGTGAATTTTTTTTCTCACGTTTTATTTGCGTACCTTAATAAATTATTTATCGCGACGTAATGCCTTCGCGACGTTTTACAAAGTTGCATTTTCACGGACGAATGTTTTATCGCTTCTTTTAAAGCTGAGAGTAAGGAAATATCACTTTCAATTTTGCCTCTCCCTTGGTAATACAGAGAATCTAATTCAAAGGCAGAATCACGTAGTTTCAATTATCCATTTCTCTTTTTTTTTTTTTTGGAGTTGAACTAGTTTCTGTATGAGTTTTAGTTATATACAGATATTTGTTTCAGATACTACTCTCTGTAATCTGTTGCATGTATATAGATTAAAGATTTTGTATATTTTTAAATAAAAACTATAAATTTAAAATATGAGTTTAATTTATATAGATGGTTCTTTAATATTTTATATTATTCTTAACTTTTTGTCTTAAAAAACTCCACGTTAAATCCGATATACTTTTAGGCAAGATATTTTTTTTGTAAATTGGTTCTTCTCCTATTTTACTAATGCATGATACAAATAGAGGTCTGATAGCTGACTGAATAGCTCTGAGGAACTGTGCCACAGGTTTCGAATTCGAGTCCCGACTTTGCCATGGATGTTTGTTGTGTTTGGAAATTCATTTTAAACAGTAGGCCAAGGTCTAATATGAGCGTATAGCGTTGAGTATAGGGTTTACAACCTTATCTGTAAAAAGCATTATCTACCATCTAGACATCTGCTAACAAGCAGACGGCCTTGGTCTACCATGGGGCTGTTGCGCCACTGATGATGAGATTGGAGAGGTCAAGTGCTCGGTGCCACAGATTTTGGCTTCGAATTCCAGCGGTACCATGGATGTTTGTAATGTGTCTGAATCCATATTAAACCTTTAGGTCGCGGTCTATTATGATTGTAGGGCTTAGTGCTGACAACTGTATGCCGTAAAAAGAAACCATTTTCTGTCTCGAAATCTGCCAGTAAGCAGACGGCTTTGGCCCAACATGGGGCTGTTGCACCAATGATAATGATGATAAGGATGCTACAAATAGTTCATAGGTAATAGATTACGAGGAATACATCTCGTAATTTGGGAGAACTTTTAGAGTTAGTTGCACCTCATTTGCGTGTCATATTGGAGCACTTATGTCAGACAAACAGGTTGCAGATTCGGAACGCCTTAGGCATAGCATCACAATCACCATCGAGTTTCTGTGTGTCTTGAAGTAATGACCGCAGTGACGTCGCCAACGAAACCTAAAAAAATCTACCTCCCTCTATACTACTTGGGGACGTTACCATAGTACCGCGAGTAAGTTACGAAAAATATTGTGTTGTTATATGAACCAAAATTAATTGCGATATCATTCATTTTTATAAATATAAGAGCATAAATAAGATATATAATAATATAAAAATATATTATTCAATGAATATAACTAGATAAATATATCAGAAGTACAATCATTTGTTCTGTTTACTGAATCATACCATGTATATGTTTTTTTTATAAATGCTTCTAAAGAGTAGCGCAGATATTTTAAAGGACATATGTTTGAAGATTTGAAATTTTTTTAATCATCTTTAGTTTCCGGGCGTCGCAGTGTGAAAAATCAAGCTTCAAAAACTCAATCGAAAAACAAGTTCGTTATCTTTACTTGCTAGTGAGCTTTCAATCGTATTTTGGTCACGCATAATAAATTCTTTAATGCGCAACCAAAAATCGATAATGGGTCAAATGGTAATTCTGCTTCCCTAAAAAGTTGGCAAACAAACTCGTTATACGTTTCAATCTAATTCCAAACTGCAGCAAGCTTGTTTGATGGGTGGGGCTCAAAAATTTCCCGAGCTAATACGGTAAATACAGTACACAATATGATACAGTTTAAAACGTATGTATTCGTGGAATAATATTCTCACCCTAATGCCCTAAGATTGAAGAATGCAGTTTAATTTTTAAATTCTATTTTACATTCCTTTATTATTGAACTATTCATGAAGGTAGAAAATGTTATTCACAACTTTTTGAGAATTAACAAAAGAAGAAAAATGGGATTAAAACCCTGCTAGGATTTTTATGGGTTGAAATTGCAAGTTTTAAAAATAAGGGGTTGCAGTGAGTGACCTTCAGTCAATGAGTTTCCAAATTACTTTCCAATTTCACCACTGTGCCTGAATCTGAGATGTAACTTTACAGTTTGGGAATGATGTGGGTTAAATTTATCAATGTCGATGGTAAGCAGTGTTCACATGTGGTAAAACTCCCATGTACTGACAGTGCCCGAGGTGTCTTGACTTCGGTGATTGAACGAAAACTGACATACTCAGCATGGTATGATGTTTGACACGTTTTCAAACTACTACTACTACTACTACTACTACTATTACTACTATTACATCACACCACATCACTGCCTAGAGCTGAGTTGTCCCTTTACAGTTTGGGAATGGTGTGGATGAGAAGAAGTCTGATTGGACTCTATTACTCTCTACGGTCATAGGAGACCGAGAACTACGGCTTAAAGTGGATTCCGAATCACTACAAACATCCATGGCACAGCCGGGATTCGAACCCGAAACCTGTGGTACCGGGCGCCAGAGCGCTAACCACTCAGCCATCAGGCCCCCACGTTTTCAAACTGAAGATCCTCAGTTCGAAATCCGACAAGCAAATTGAACCGAAAGTTTTCATTTCCTCCAGCAAAGAAGCACAATAAACCTATAGGCCGGTGATTTCATCATGAAATTCAAGGGGTAGGAGCGTGGGTACGCAACTGAACTCTCTGCAGAAAGTTATTTCAAACTGCAAGGGTACGAAAGTTGATATATCCCAAAGTGCCTGATGCAAAATGCTAAATCTGCTACCAATCTGACGTTCTAATAGCGAATGACATGAAAGTGACCAATATTCGAGAACAACTGGAAAATGTGGTCAAATGTCTCGCTTTATTATTCTACGTATTATTCTTTATTTGCAATCAGATATTAATTAGTCATCATTAGATTTAGATATCCATTCAATTTAATGGATATAATAGAACTTTTTTTTATAGCATAATATTCTAAATGCTTTATTACTTAATAAAAAGAGTCTTTATATATAATAAATAAATTACTAAATAAGCTTCAAAGTTAAGAACATTTTTATTTATGCATAGTATTAAACATCTCATGCTTGTTAAATCTTTCATTTTTTCTACCCCAATATTTTATTATACATAAATCTTCAATTTCAACAGCAGTTTAAGAATCCGCTGCATTTCTTTTCCTTTTCACCCTCAAACCAAATGCATAAAGGCTACCCTTTACAAAAAAATCTTTCGCTACATTTCGCCTGCACTTTGTAACGTGGGGTGGAGTCCAGTCGGGTATTTATATCGCAGGCAAAGCGTGCCGAAACAATGGATCCCTCGCAATTAGGCATGCCATTTAGTAGGTTGCTAAGCACGCGAAGTTTGCGTGGGACGGTCACGTGACAAGGCGTGCTGAAATTGGTCGGACGAGGTTTGATGAATGTTCCACTGCATAAGCCCCTTTCGACAACCTTATTTAAGTGATAACATGTTCAAATAACTTAAACTTAAAACTTTATTCCAATGTTTTAAATGATTATTCTGTTTAAAGGATAAAGATACTATATAATAATATCTAAAAGACTCAATAAAACCGCGAAAAAAAAAAAAATAGTGATTTAGAATTTAAAAGACTTATTGCGGTTATAGAAAATTTAGCACAAATTTTGACGTTATCTTCCGCCATGATTCATTTGCTAACTTGTAACGCTCATTCATTTCTGTAAGGTAATGCGAGTAAATTAGTATGTGAATGGTTGAGTTTTTAATAATGCAGAGTATTAAAGTCAATGCTTTCAGAAATGCTGGCTGGATATGCTGGCTATCCGAAATGCAGCACCGTGAAGGAAGCATTCAAAAGACGTGAAATTTGCATCATGCATATATAATGCGACTGTGTGGGAAAGTAAACATCTGTTTTGAAAACTGATGAGGATGGTGACAGTAGTAGCATGTGTAAGGGTTTCATATCAAAAGTTAGACTGTCTGGTAAGAATTTTTCAAGTTTTCTGTCATTCCTCATACAAAGGAGACAGTCACCCATAAGAGTCCTGATGGAAGACAATAAATACCTCTAATAAGTTTAGAACTGTTAATGGTTTAGTACTAAAACACAAGCTACTGGTGAAGAAAAAATCGTTCGACAGTCACCCTAAACAGTCTTCCTGGAGGGCAATAAATACCCTCGTCCATACAGTACTGTTCATGATATGTGGGGAGATGATGAGATTCATGATATGTACTATGTGGAACACATATATTTATAAGATCAGGGAATTAATTATTCATATTCATAAGATCAGGAAATTAATTATTCACATTCATAAGATCAGTGAATTAATTATTCATATTCATAAGACCAGGGAACAAAAGTAAAAAATTTTATACTCACGTCTGCTTAATTTTTAAAGTAAAACTGAAAATCTCTGAACGTTTAAACTCATGACCATTTATTCATTTAAAAACAGTGAACTAAACTAAAAAATTTTTTAAACACATGTCTGCTTAATTTGCAAAATAAAACTGAAAACATTTAAATAAAATTACAAACAAATCTAGCTACAAATAATAATAAATTATTGTTCCATATAAACCCAATTTAATCTAGATTGCAATGAAAATAGTTAATTATTTATAATTATTACATAATTATAATTGTTTCAATATCTATTGACACAGTGGCATAAATTGTATAATTACTTGTACGACTAATATTTTGTAATATAAAATATTAATTGTACGAATAATATTTTGCCACTTAGAAGAAGTCGTATTTTGAAAAAAATTGTCGAAAGCAAGCAGGAAAATTTCTTTCATTTTTATCTATTTCCAATTTACAATGTACTATCTTCGTCTTAATACTCAGAGCGAGTGACAGAAGTAGGAAAAGGCATCGTAATCCTATTATTCCGCTTCCGAGGAGTGATTGTACGGGGAGGCTTGATGCAATTTTGTTGGCTCTGATGACCAACGATATAGAAGGAATAGCATACAATAGAGAACAATCTGTAGATACGTAACAAGGTTTAAGGTTCTATTTTCTACCAAGTCTCTTGTTTCTATTCTATCTTAGTCGTTTTATTTGAAAATTATACAACTCCATTAATTCATATATAGAGGTATTTAAAATTTAAAATTTCTTATTTGCATCGAAAGTTTTTATAAAACTGAAGTAATTTTGAGAATATGGAATATCAGTAAAAAAGTTCTTATAAATAGGAAAAAAATATTGTGTCAGTTTTTTAAAAAATATTGTGTCTTACTAAAAATAAAATGAAATCATAATTTTTTTGTATAAAATTTTATTCAAAATACTGAATTTTATAAATGCTACAAAAAAAAATATCAATTTAGTTTTTAAAGTTCGTATGATATTGCGTAATGCACAGTTTTAATGAGTAAAATATAATTGATAATATATTTATCACATATATTTGAGAAGATTTTAAGGCGTTATTTTTGGAGGTATCAGGGAAAGTAATTGTTGGAGAAGACGAACGCAGAAAATTATAAACGCTAAAGACCCAGGTATTATGAAATGTATTGAGATGAATAGATTAAACTGGGCTGCTCATATATTTAGAATGAATGATTTAAACCTTCAAAAGGCTCGTTTTGGCAAAGCCACAGGGACTAAGTGGAAGAGAACGATCCAAGTTGCGATGGATAGAAGCAGTTGAAAAAGATTTTGCTGTACTGAAGGTTAAGAATTGAAGGACCCTTGTACTCATTGAAATCTCTTCAAAGGATAGACTTGGACCACCCTGGGCTGTCGTGTTATTGATTATGATGATTTATCGGAAAAATAATAGACGAAAAATAATCGAAAGAAAAGACAGACATATGAAGTAACTGCACAAATTCAAAATTGAACATAAAATGATTTTTAAAAGAACCATCAATACCTGACCATTATAAAATTATTTGCATTAAGTAAAAATGGAAGGAATAGTTAAAAAAAGTCATTTGAAATTTCATTAAATTAAAAATATCAGTAAAATTTTCATCATTATGAATTATTTTTGTGAGGCTGTAATTGAAAAAAAAAAAAAAAAAAAACGCAATTCATGATGATCTTTTAAATATCCGCTTAACAAAATTTGAATTGCACAATATTAGATTCTTAAATCAATCAAACGAGAGAATAACCTATTTTGTAATAAAGACAAAAAGTAACTGATACTATTTCTCTAAAAATAGCAGTGAGTATCTGTAAAATTAATAATTTTTAAAAATTTGAAACATATTCGATAGTATATAATATGGTGATGTAATTTAAAATGAAATATTTAGTGCTTTAATCAACATATTTTTCCTTTTGAACAGCATTATACTCAAAAAATGTTTTAGTCATAAATAATTTCATATAATGGGAAAAATATAGATGAGAATAATAATAACGGAAAAAGATATTTATACACAAAATATAGAAAACATTTATACGCAATAGTTTATTTATAGAATATCTATACACTAAAATATACTTAATTTAGGAATTTATGGTATTTTAGCTGATAAAACATTAACATGCACTGAATTTTATAAATGAAGCAAAAACTGCTTCAAGAAACAAATAGAAAAACTGTTTCATAGCATTTATAAGTAATTCATATAATAAATAATATTTAAAAATGTTATTTTGTATTCAACTTGAGAATAAAATTTTATACAATGGATTAAAATTATGTCAATACATTTTACTAAGTTAAATCATTTTATTTTTCAGTATTTAGATGCCGATTTAACAAAGAGCATAAAAATGCTTTTGTTGCATGTTGGAATAATTAAAAAGCAGCATCGGGAAAATCTATAAGTAACTATTATGTTAAACAGAATGAAAAATATAGGACAGGAATTGGAAAATACACTGAAGTGACAAAAGTCATGGGATAGCAATATGCAAATTTTCAGATGGCAGGAGCATCGCGTAGAACAGGTATAAATGCGCAGGGCTTTCATTTCTCTTCAAGTTATTCATGTGAAGAGGTTTTGACGTGATGATGACCGCACGACGGGAATTAACAGACTTTGAACGCGGAATGTTAGTTGGAGCTAGACGCATGGGTTCATGCCATTTCGGAAATCGTTAGGGAATTCAACATTCCCAGATCCACTGTGTCAAGAGTGTGCCGAGAGTATGAAATTTCAGGCATAACATCCCACCATGGACAGCGCAGGGGTCGACCGCCTGCACTTAACGACCGAAACCGGCGACGTCTGCAAAGAGTCGTAAATTCTAACAGACAAGCAACACTGCGTCAAATAACCGCAGAAATCAATGTGGGACGTACAAGGGACTTGTCTGTTAGAACTGTGCGGAGAAATTTGGCTTTCTTGGGCTATTCCAGTAGAAGACCGACTCGAGTGCCTTTACTGACAGAACGACATCGCTTGCAGCGACTCTCGTGGGCACGTGAGCATATCGGTTGGTCCCTAGATGAATGGAAAACCGTGGCCTGGTCCGATGAGTCACGATTTCAGTTGGTAAGAGCTGATGGTAGGGTTCGAGTGTGGCGCAGACCCCACGAAGCCATGGACCCAAACTGTCAGCAAGGCACTGTTCAAGCTGGTGGTGGCTCCGTAATGGTGTGGGCTGTTTTTTAATGGCATGGACTTGGTCCTCTGGTGCGACTGGACCGAACATTGGCTGGAAATGCTTATGTTCAGCTACTTGGAGGTCACTTGCAGCCATTCATGGACTTCATGTACCCAAACAACGATGGGATTTTTATGGAGGACAATGCGCCATGTCACCGGGCCCCAACTGTTCGTGATTGGTTTGCAGAACATTCTGGACAATTCCCACGAATGATCTGGCCACCTAGATCCCCCGACATGAATCCCATCGAGCATTTATGGGACATCATCGAGAGGTCTGTTCGTGCCCAAAATCCTGCACCATCAACGCTTTCACAATTATGGACGTCTATCGAGACAGCATGGCTCAATATTCCTGCAGAAGACTTCCAACGACTTGTTGAGTCCATGCCACGTCGAGTTGCTGCACTTCGCCGGGCGAAAGGGGGCCGACACGATATTAAGAGGTATCCCATGACTTTTGTCACTTCAGTGAATATATCAATTATTATTATATAACAACTATTATATTAATATAATACACGATTAGAACATTTACATTTTAAAACATTATAATTTCTATCTAAAATACTGAATTCGTATTATAAAAACTTTTTTTTGAAGTATAAATTACACATAAAATTGCTAAAAAATGATTTGAGTCAATATTCTTAATTTTAAACCGTGATATCAATTGGAATATTAGAAAAATATTTATCTGAATTGAAAATTACTTATATGTACTTATTATAGTTAGTTGCTAATTATTTATATAATCCATATATCTATCTATTTATTTATATAGCTAAAATCTAATTAAATATTACTAATTTCAATGTTATAAATTTGACTGATATCGTAATAAATTGGATAAATACATGATACAAATATATGTCAGATTTTTCTTTATAGCAGAATTTCTCTGGTATATTTCTTTTTAGTTCAATTTTTTTAGTAATATATTATTTTTAGAAAATAAAAATAATTTTCAAACTTAAAATAAGAATGCAAAAAATAAATATATTAAAAAATATGATAAATATTACTTTTATATGCAGTTTTTATCATGAAATTATTAATAAACACGTAACAAAATATTACTAAAGATACATATTTTATAAAATGTATAAAATTATGTAAAGGAAAAGGAAATTTACTTTAAATAATCTACTTAATATCCATTATAAATTTATAATAAGTCTGTTATGAAATACTATTTTCGCATTAAAAATCTGTTGAAATTGTACTGTTACTAATAATTATTTGAATGACTGAATAGACGAAATAAGGATTGTATTGAAATTGTATTGGTACTAGAATGTAAAACTGCATTGATACTAAGAATTGATTGTATTGAAATTATATTGATACTAGATTGTAAAATTGCATTGATACTAATAATTATTTGACTTTAAATTAGAGACGTTGAACTTATCAACAATGCTAAATAAAAGAATATAACATGATATATAGTTTTACTTTACTTTGAAATGTTTTACTATTAAGTAGCACAATGAGAGAAACACCTTTTTAGTGACTGAATAGATGAAATAAAGATTGCATTGAAATTATATTGATACTAGATTGTAAAATTGCATTGATACTAATAATTATTTGACTTTAAATTAGAGCTGTTGAACTTATCAACAATGCTAAATAAAAGAATATAACATGATATATAGTTTTACTTTACTTCGAAATGTTTTACTATTAAGTAGCACAATGAGAGAAACACCTTTTTAGTGACTGAATAGATGAAGTAAAGATTGCATTGAAATTATATTGATACTAGATTGTAAAATTGCATTGATACTAATAATTATTTGACTTTAAATTAGAGATGTTGAACTTATCAACAATGCTAAATAAAAGAATATAACATGATATATAGTTTTACTTTACTTCGAAATGTTTTACTATTAAGTAGCACAATGAGAGAAACACCTTTTTAGTGACTGAATAGATGAAGTAAAGATTGCATTGAAATTATATTGATACTATATTGTAAAATTGCATTGATACTAATAATTATTTGACTTTAAATTAGAGATGTTGAACTTATCAACAATGCTAAATAAAAGAATATAACATGATATATAGTTTTACTTTACTTCGAAATCTTTTACTACTAAGTAGCACAATGAGAGAAACACCTTTTTTAGTGACTGAATAGATGAAGTAAAGATTGCATTGAAATTATATTGATACTAGATTGTAAAATTGCATTGATACTAATAATTATTTGACTTTAAATTAGAGATGTTGAACTTATCAACAATGCTAAATAAAAGAATATAACATGATATATAGTTTTACTTTACTTCGAAATGTTTTACTACTAAGTAGCACAATGAGAGAAACACCTTTTTAGTGACTGAATAGATGAAGTAAAGATTGCATTGAAATTATATTGATACTAGATTGTAAAATTGCATTGATACTAATAATTATTTGACTTTAAATTAGAGATGTTGAACTTATCAACAATGCTAAATAAAAGAATATAACATGATATATAGTTTTACTTTACTTCGAAATGTTTTACTATTAAGTAGCACAATGAGAGAAACACCTTTTTAGTGACTGAATAGATGAAGTAAAGATTGCATTGAAATTATATTGATACTAGATTGTAAAATTGCATTGATACTAATAATTATTTGACTTTAAATTAGAGATGTTGAACTTATCAACAATGCTAAATAAAAGAATATAACATGATATATAGTTTTACTTTACTTCGAAATGTTTTACTATTAAGTAGCACAATGAGAGAAACACCTTTTTTAGTGACTGAATAGATGAAGTAAAGATTGCATTGAAATTATATTGATACTAGATTGTAAAATTGCATTGATACTAATAATTATTTGACTTTAAATTAGAGATGTTGAACTTATCAACAATGCTAAATAAAAGAATATAACATGATATATAGTTTTACTTTACTTCGAAATGTTTTACTATTAAGTAGCACAATGAGAGAAACACCTTTTTTAGTGACTGAATAGATGAAGTAAAGATTGCATTGAAATTATATTGATACTAGATTGTAAAATTGCATTGATACTAATAATTATTTGACTTTAAATTAGAGATGTTGAACTTATCAACAATGCTAAATAAAAGAATATAACATGATATATAGTTTTACTTTACTTCGAAATGTTTTACTATTAAGTAGCACAATGAGAGAAACACCTTTTTAGTGACTGAATAGATGAAGTAAAGATTGCATTGAAATTATATTGATACTAGATTGTAAAATTGCATTGATACTAATAATTATTTGACTTTAAATTAGAGATGTTGAACTTATCAACAATGCTAAATAAAAGAATATAACATGATATATAGTTTTACTTTACTTCGAAATGTTTTACTAGTAAGTAGCACAATGAGAGAAACACCTTTTTTAGTGACTGAATAGATGAAGTAAAGATTGCATTGAAATTATATTGATACTAGATTGTAAAATTGCATTGATACTAATAATTATTTGACTTTAAATTAGAGATGTTGAACTTAACAACAATGCTAAATAAAAGAATATAACATGATATATAGTTTTACTTTACTTCGAAATGTTTTACTATTAAGTAGCACAATGAGAGAAACACCTTTTTAGTGACTGAATAGATGAAGTAAAGATTGCATTGAAATTATATTGATACTAGATTGTAAAATTGCATTGATACTAATAATTATTTGACTTTAAATTAGAGATGTTGAACTTATCAACAATGCTAAATAAAAGAATATAACATGATCTATAGTTTTACTTTACTTCGAAATGTTTTACTAGTAAGTAGCACAATGAGAGAAACACCTTTTTTAGTGACTGAATAGATGAAGTAAAGATTGCATTGAAATTATATTGATACTAGATTGTAAAATTGCATTGATACTAATAATTATTTGACTTTAAATTAGAGATGTTGAACTTAACAACAATGCTAAATAAAAGAATATAACATGATATATAGTTTTACTTTACTTCGAAATGTTTTACTAGTAAGTAGCACAATGAGAGAAATACCTTTTTAGTGACTGAATAGATGAAGTAAAGATTGCATTGAAATTATATTGATACTAGATTGTAAAATTGCATTGATACTAATAATTATTTGACTTTAAATTAGAGATGTTGAACTTAACAACAATGCTAAATAAAAGAATATAACATGATATATAGTTTTACTTTACTTCGAAATGTTTTACTAGTAAGTAGCACAATGAGAGAAACACCTTTTTTAGTGACTGAATAGATGAAGTAAAGATTGCATTGAAATTATATTGATACTAGATTGTAAAATTGCATTGATACTAATAATTATTTGACTTTAAATTAGAGCTGTTGTACTTATCAACAATGTTAAATAAAAGAACATAACGTAAATCGATATATAGTTTTACTGTATTTCGAAATATTTTACTATTAAGTAGCACAATGGAGAGTAACACCCCTTTTAATGAGTGAATAGATGAAGTAAAGAACACGCAAATATGACTTCCGCAATAAAAATCAATACCACTTCGCTTCTGTAAATGAAAGAGAGAGAGAGAGTTGTGAGTGAATTTCATCATGAAAAAAGAAAATCCCAAATATCGATCGAAACAAATAAAATAAAATATCATCCAAACAAAAACAAGCGAAACTTCCAAACAAAGAAAATAAATAACATAGAAGACAGAAAGGGTGGAACACAGACTCGAAAAAAAATCGATCGAACTCCAACAAAAGCGAAAGCTATGTAGATATTTTATTAGAAAAAAATTGGAGAGAAGAGTTTGGGGAAAAAGTGAAGATAAAATTTTGGGTGGCGATACAGTAGAGTGTAGGACCCGATGACAATGATGGAGATATAGCTGCAGAGAAATATCGATTTCTTCTTGCGCCGCGTTTTCTTGGTTGGAAGGGGGCCTGTTTTAGAAATCCCTCCTCCAATGGGATGGGAGAAAGTGTGGACACGTGATCTGCCTGTTAACGAATGGGAAAGTGCGAATTCCGGCACGGGAAAAAGTTGAGGAATGGCTTCTTTAGGACGGGTATCTCATTAAGGGATGAAGGAAAAAGATGGGATTAGTTGTTTTTTTTTTTCTCTCCTGCTGTGAGAGAATTTTTCATCTTTTTTCAGGATTAGTTTCATTGTTGTAAGAAATAGGAAATTTTTTTATTTTAAATATAACAGTTTTAACTCCTTTGATATTTGTCTAGATTTATAAGACAACTAGAGAAGTAAGATTTTTTAAGTGATTATTTATCATAATGGTGGGTCTTCATATATTTTTTGTTGTGAATTATTTGCTCTGAGCGTGTTTAAAGCCATTATAAACTTAATTTTATTTAATACATTGTAATAATTCGTGGATCCGAATGGCCGAGTGGCTAGCGCTCTGGCGCTCGGTACCACAAGTTTCGGGTTCGTGCCCCGGCGGTGCCATGGATGTTTGTAGTGGTTCAGAATCCACTTTAAACTGTAGGTCCCGGTCCTAATAGGATCGTAGAGCGTTGCGGGGGCATTGTTACTCCGCGTCCGTGGCTTATCTTCAAGTTACACGCGCCCCGTGGGTAATGCAAAGTGAGAACGTCTGTGCAGCGCTTGTCTTAAGGCATCCAAGACCAAGCTGTCTAAGTGTTTACCAGCTGCATTAGAAAGAAAATAATTCGCATTTAAAATTTTTTTCAGAATTGAAATAATTATTTATCATTCATGAAAGGTTGATATCGAATTTCTTTAATTAATTGATGATTTTAGAAAATAAGAATAATTTTGATAGAAATGAAAAAAAAAAAAAAAAAAAATGATTTCACTTAGATATAAACAAAAATTAATTTAAAACTTTTAAAAAATAAATGTTGAAGAAATTAATAATATAAAAAGTATTGAAAAATTATTACCTAAAAAGAAAAAAAGAATGTATAAAAGTATGCATAATTCAAGAAAATATTTTTAATCTCTAAATGCAAATAATGTTGTAGCAAAATCAATTTTAGTAGTTAAAAATTAACTAAGACAAGGAAAATATTGCACATTTAAAGAACTAAATAAAAGTAACATATAGAACAACAGCAAATATTATATATATATTGATCAAGTGAAAAAAAAAAAAAAACAAATACAAGATAATAAGTATTGTTAAATAAAATAGTTTGCTAGTGAATTTTTCACCCAAATTTATTTTTCTGAAAATCTCGAGATTCATAAATAACATAACGAAATCTTGAATGAGAACGTTCATAATTACATGAATGAAAAGGTTCATAAATAAAATAAAGTCAGAATCATCAACATTGCTCCTTGTTTGAACGTTCCAGCAACATGCAATATTAAAAAGTCATTGATAAAAAAAAAATCTGTAACAAATTCAATGTAATGTAAGAAAAATAAGTTTCAAAGTAATGAAAGAAGAATAAGTTTCAAGGTAATGAAAGAAGAATAAGTTTCAAAGTAATGAAAGAAAAATAAGCTTCAAGGTAATGAAAGAAAATAAGAAGGTAAAAGAAAATAAGCTTCAAGGTAATGAAAGAAAATAAGCTTCAAGTAATGTAAGAAAAATAAGTTTCAAGGTAATGTAAGAAAAATAAGCTTCAAGGTAATGAAAGAAAAATAAGTTTCAAGGTAATGAAAGAAAAATAAGCTTCAAGGTAATGAAAGAAAAATAAGCTTCAAGCTTCAAGGTAATGAAAGAAAATAAGCTTTCAAGAAAAAGAAAAATAAGCTTCAAGGTAATGAAAGAAGAAGAAGTTTCAAGGTAATGAAAGAAAAATAAGCTTCAATTTAATGAAAGAAAAATAAGCTTTAAGGTAATGAAAGAAAAATAAGCTTGAAGGTAATGAAAGAAGAAGAAGTTTCAAGGTCATGAAAGAAAAATAAGCTTCAAGGTAATGAAAGAAAAATAAGCTTCAAGGTAATGAAAGAAAAAAGCTTCAAGGTAATGAAAGAAGAAGAAGTTTCAAGGTAATGAAAGAAAAATAAGCTTCAAGGTAATGAAAGAAAAAGAAGCTTCAAGGTAATGAAAGAAAAATAGCTTCAAGGTAATGAAAGAAGAAGAAGTTTCAAGGTAATGAAAGAAAAATAAGCTTCAAGGTAATGAAAGAAGAAGAAGTTTCAAGGTAATGAAAGAAAAATAAGCTTCAAGGTAATGAAAGAAAAATAAGCTTCAAGGTAAAAAGAAAAATAAGCTGGTAATGAAAGAAGAATAAGTTTCAAGGTCATGAAAGAAAAATAAGCTTCAATGAAAGAAGAAGAAGTTTCAAAATAAGAAAATAAGCTTCAAGGTAATGAAAGAAAATAAGCTTCAAGGTAATGAAAGAAGAAGAAGTTTCAAGGTAATGAAAGAAAAATAAGTTCAAGGTAATGAAAGAAAAATAAGCTTCAATTTAATGAAAGAAAAATAAGCTTCAAGGTAATGAAAGAAAAATAAGCAAGGTAATGAAAGAAGAAGAAGTAATGAAAGAAAAATAAGCTTCAAGGTAATGAAAGAAAAATAAGCTTCAAGGTAATGAAAGAAAAATAAGCTTCAAGGTAATGAAAGAAAAATAAGCTTCAAGGTAATGAAAGAAGAAGAAGTTTCAAGGTAATGAAAGAAAAAAATAAGTTTCAAGGTAATGAAAGAAAAATAAGCTTCAAGGTAATGAAAGAAAAATAAGCTTCAAGGTAATGAAAGAAGAAGAAGTTTCAAGGTAATGAAAGAAAAATAAGCTTCAAGGTAATGAAAGAAAATAAGCTTCAAGGTAATGAAAGAAAAATAAGCTAAGCTTTCAAGGTAATGAAAGAAAAATAAGCTTCAAGAATGAAAGAAAAATAAGCAAATGAAAGAAAATAAGCTTGAAGGTAATGAAAGAAGAAGAAGTTTCAAGGTCATGAAAGAAAATAAGCTTCAAGGTAATGAAAGAAAAATAAGCTTCAAGGTAATGAAAGAAAATAAGCTTCAAGGTAATGAAAGAAGAAGAAGTTTCAAGGTAATGTAAGAAAAATAAGCTTCAAGAAAGAAAAAGAAGCTTCAAGGTAATGAAAGAAAAATTAGCTTCAAGAATGAAAGAAGAAGAAGTTTCAAGGTAATGAAAAAAAATAAGCTTCAAGGTATTAAGCTTCAAGGTAATGAAAGAAAAATAAGCTTCAAGGTAATGAAAGAAAAATAAGCTTCAAGGTAATGAAAGAAGAAGTTTCAAGGTCATGAAAGAAAATAAGCTTCAAGGTAATGAAAGAAGAAGATAAGTTTCAAGGTAATGAAAGAAAAATAAGCTTCAAGGTAATGAAAGAAAAAAGCTAAGGTAATGAAAGAAAAATAAGCTTCAAGGTAATGAAAGAAGAAGAAGTTTCAAGGTAATGAAAGAAAATAAGTTTCAAGGTAATGTAATGAATTTAGAAAAATAAGCTTCAAGGTAATGAAAGAAAAATAAGCTTGAAGGTAATGAAAGAAAAGAAGTTTCAAGGTAATGAAAGAAAAATAAGCTTCAAGAAAGAAAAAATAAGCTAATAATGAAAGAAAAATAAGCTTCAAGGTAATGAAAAAGAAGAAAAGTTTCAAGGTAATGAAAGAAAAATAAGCTTCAAGGTAATGAAAGAAAAATAAAGGTAATGAAAGAATGAAAGAAAAGAAGTTTCAAGGTAATGAAAGAAAAATAAGCCTCAAGGTAATGAAAGAATAAGCTTTCAAGGTAATGAAAGAAAATAAGCTTCAAGGTAATGAAAGAAAAATAAGCTTCAAGGTAATGAAAGAAAAATAAGCTTCAAGGTAATGAAAGAAAAATAAGTTTCAAGGTAATGTAAGAAAAATAAGTTTCACTCGATTTCAGATTTCGTTCTTACGATTTAAGATTTACGAAGTATAAACTGTTGACAAAAGTAAAGGAACAAAATTTAGATATTGAAACAATACCCTACCCAAGAAAAGTAATACAAATTAAGTTAAAAAATCCCTATTAATTATTTATTATTACAACTTATTAAACCGGTTACAATGTTTTGAATATTTAGATAATGAGAGTTAGAGTATAATTAGAGTTTAGTTAAGAGTATTCTTCAATATTGACGACAAATGTATAAAAATTTTTACAGTTCGTTATATATTACTTAAATTTAACATTGTTACTTAAATTTAACATATTTTAAATGATGAATAAAAATTTATTCTTCATAGCGATATATTTAAGACAAAAGAAAATATTTTGCAGTGGCATTGGATATAGATAAGGGAGTCTGACGTATATTTAAATTTAAATTTTAATTGAATTAGTTAAGTTAACTAAGTCTTAAATTATTAGAAACTTAGTTATTATAAAACATAAATATATATTTAAATATATATTTATGATAACTATGATTACAAATTAATATAATTTTTTGGCTCAATATATTTGCATATAAAATATTTATCGCGATCAATTTTGTTATTTATCCTGTGATGAAATTCAAACCCCTCCAACTACATCCACCATATATGCCTCCCTTAAGTCATATATAATTTATGTCATATGTGTCTATCCTAAAAACTAAAAGGTTTGGTGTTTCGAGATTAAATAGCACACTGCTTATTAAAAAATATTTTCAATAATTAATTTATCAAATTTATATTATTTTGGAGACATGAGGAAAAAATTTCAACAATAGAACAGAAAATTTCAACAATAGAAACATTACAGAATAATGTGATTATGCAATATGTCTTGTAAAAGACCCATAGTTTAAAAAAACATAGCAAGAAAACTATTATCATTACAAAATAAAATTATTGCAACAAATTTATCTCAAAATAGAATAGAATAGAACAGAAATATAATTAAATTAAATTATTTAATAAAAAATACAATAAAGGAAATATATAAATATGTCAAGTTATTGGGACTTAATATTATGATAACTTTTCCCCTAAGTTTATTAATTTTTTAATTATGTAAGTTGCACAAAAAAATAACATAACATAATTAACATCCTTAACATAATTTTTTTAAAAATAATAATCGTTTAATTTTTTGAAAACAATCAGTATTTTTCAGAACATTCTTCATATGCATAAATTATATTTGTTTGTTTAAAACGCTGAATTTTCCTATTAAATTTGTCTTATTAGAAAAATTTATCAGATCAATAAAATAATAAAATTTTCATACACATTTTAATTCTAAAAGGTTTATTTCTAAAACTAGTTTTTTCCTTCTAGCATTACTGCAGACTCAATAATATCAGAACATAACATTTTTATCCAAAATCGATATTTTCACAAATTCTTCCTCTTATTGGTTGACAAGATTTATAGAGTTTCCAAATATTCATTTCTATCTGTCAAGTCTAGACTGGCTAGATTTATGATAGAGGCTTAGGATAACTTGATGCAGAATTCACTTCTACAAACACACACACACACACACATACAGAAATAATCCTTCAAATAGGCATTTCGCATTACCTAACTCCAGACTAAAAGCAGAAAAAGTTTAGTGAAAGGGTAAAATCCCCCTTTTTTCCTACAAGAAAAAAAGTTTTCAAGACCAACGTAAAATATCTTTTTTGGTGCTTTTAAAGTAACGGGGTTTAATACATTTCTCTCTCTCTATTTTTTTTTCCTTTGATGGAAAAGAAAAAAGAAAAAAAATCTTTAAAAAAATCTCTCCTGCAGTGAGCAGAGACGTAAACTTGAGCTAAAGCAGACATTGCTCAGGTGTCAAGGGAAAAAAGAGGAAAGGGGAAGATTGAGATTTATGGACAGCTGCTATAAAACGCGCTGAAAGAAGTCTTTGGAAAATAGACAGGGAATTATAGGAATTTGTGCTTATGGATTTTATTAGAAATCATTCTTTACCTCTTATATGACTTGTAATTTTATTAATTTTCACGAAAACATAATTGCTATAAAACATTTTAAGCGGCAATTTTCCGGGCAATGAATTTGCTCTTATGGATTTTATAAGAAATTATTCCTACCTAGTGCATGACCTGTAATTTTATAAATTAATACTCGACTTGTATTTTAACTTGACTTGTAATTTTATATATCAAATTCATTGCCCTGAAAATGACCAATTAGGATTTTATAGCAATTATATTTTGTTGAAATTATTCAACAAAAATAATTGCAATAAAATCTTATCTTTTAATATCTTTTATAAAATAAAATCTTTTAAGTGGTCATTTTCAGGGCAATGAATTTAGGCTTAGGATTTTACAAGAAATTATTCCCTACGTCATAAATGACTTGTAATTTTATTAATTTCTATAAACCTTTTTTTTTGTTCTAATGCACCTGGCAAACATTTAGACAATTGTCTTCGATGCCTTAAAGCAGGGGTCTCCAAACTTTTCATCCTTCGGGCAATACTGTTTACTCCAGTAAGTACCAAAGGCCAAAACCGTTTTAATTTTTCTGCCGTTATCTATAATTTCTAGACTAGTCGGTCACCGAGTACGCGGTCTGAGCAAGCATACGCTTGCTAAATTCGCTTCATTCTCCAAAATGAAGTACACAAAGAATGTTTATAGATCTAAGTTAACCGATGAGCATCTTAAATCTCTTTTAATAATTGGTACAAATAAAATTGGTGCACTATTGTCGGTAAAAAATCACAATTACATAAATCTCATTAGTATTTTTTTACAAGTGAATACCCCACGGTTTAATTCATGTTAATTTAGCTTTTCCGTTCCTGAGAGATTTTCAGGATAAAAATCATATGTTTGATTCAAGATATACACATTCCACACATCGATATACATACATATGCGATACTCTTTACCCCAACATAACTACCGAGGGTAACCGCGGGATGTTCACTAGTTTATGATGTTAGTGGGATTCATTTCAATTACTTGTTAGTTGTTATGCTTAAGTTAATTTTTCTGCGTATTATGCTTGCCATTAAGCTTTACCTAGCAAGTCAATAAAACCGAGTTTTTATCATTCTGTGTTTTTTTTATCCAACTTATTACAGCAACAATAAGCTATTTGCTGTCGCGGGCCGGATTGATGGCACTGGCGGGCCGGATTTGGCCCGCGGGCCGTAGTTTGGAGACCCCTGCGTTAAGACAAGCGCTGCACCGACGTTACTCACTTAGCACTACCCAGGAGGTGCGCGTAGCTTGAAGATAAGATACGGTCGCGGAGTAACACTACCTCCGCAACGCTCTACGATCGTGTTAGACCGTGACCATGGTTTAAAGTGGATTCCGAACCACTACAAACATCCATGGCACCACCGGTATTTGAACCCGAAACCTGTGGTACCAAGCGTCAGAGCGCTAGCCACTCGGCCATTTAGGCCCCTTTCAATAAAACATAATTGCAATAAAATATTTTAAGTGGTAATTTTCAGGACAATGAATTTACGCTGATAGATTTTATAAGAAACTATTCTCTACTTAGAATATAACTTGTAATTTTAGTAATTTTAATAAAACATAATTCCAATAAAATATTTAAAACCCAAGATGGGTAACTATATAGGGAAACAATTGCAATTAACGTTAAAAATAAAAAAAAAGTTTGATTTAAATTTATTAGTAACTTATAGAAAGAGCTGCAACGATCAAAAACTGTTATAGTACATTAACAGATCTTTAAGAGAGACATTGATGATTTTCAGGTAGTCGGTTTGAAAATTTACTTACAAACGATTGGTCTTCTACGAAGTTAATATCTACAGTGTTTTGAAACTCTCATTTATTATATTCTTGATTATGATCAAGTATATATTCTTGATTATGATTGATGTACAATGATGCTGATTATATTGATAACTGATTTAAAAAATTTGCATTAATTTCTGATCTGAACAAAAAATTACAATGACTTTTATTGCAAGAATAAAAAAGCTTTAAATATTTTTTTTTGATGCAGCTGGCAAACACTTAGACAGCTTGGTCTTGGATGCCTTAAGGCAAGCGCTGCACAGACGTTACTCACTTAGCATTACCTAGAGGGCGCATGTAACTTGAAGATAAGCCACGGACGTGGAGTAACAACGCCCCCTCAACGCTCTACGATCATATTAGACCGGGACCTACGGTTTAGAGTGGATTCCGAACCACTACAAACATCCATGGTACCGCCGGGACTCGAACCCAAAACCTGTGCTACCGAGCGCCAGAGCGCTACCACTCGGCCATTCAGGCCCTAAAGCATTAAATATAGAAAATACATAACAATACCAATAAATGCAAATATTAATTAATTAATAATTTTTATATTTATACAAACAACCATGACAAAAAGTACGATACTAAGCCAATATAATTTATAATTTGGATTATAAAACTACTTGTTACAAGGCATAATTATTTAAATTACTTATAAACAAATTAGGTATCCATCGCCGGAAGACCTTGGGATGAAATTATATTAATTTAATGGATATTTGAATCAATATACTTATGTTTGCGAAAATGGTAAAGCAATATAGGAGATTAGAATAAAATTTATAAGTTATGCATTATAGAGGTGTGGAGATGCAAGGGCCTTTTGATCATCATACAGAATTAGTGTTGTTACGAATTATGTATACTATCATCAATTATCACTAAATAAAGAAGTCGAAACCTTGCTTCTGGTTTATACTAACAAGACAATATTATTTACACAGCACCTATCCAATGCTTATTAACCTTAATATCCAATGCTTATTAACTCAACAGATACCACTTCTTTTTCGACCTAACTTATCAACAAATGTCCCATAGGGTCCAAATTATCCCAATGTCCCAAATTATCCAAATGTGATAATTTGTTGTCTTGTCATTACTGTTTACCAGCTATCACATACAATAAATTGCAATCTCAAGAGTCACGGTAACATATTTAAATTCTACTTCATCCTACGCTGTGATGATGTTCATAGGCTATTGCGTCTTCATAATATGCTAAAAGTTTTGTTAGTAAAGAGGAAAAGTAGTTAGTAAAGAGTTAGTTGTTAAGAAGAGAGTTGCTAAAGAAGAGTTCTTGATCTACAAACTTAAATTTATTTGTAGCATATGTGGAGTAAATCATGGGAACACATATAAATTCTACTTTATTCGATGCTGTGATGTTTATAATCTATTTGCGTCTTCATAATATGCTAAATTTTTTGTTAGTAAAGAGGAAAAGAGTTAGTTTGTTAAGAAGAGTTCTTGATCTACAAACTTAATTTTTTATTTATAACATACAAGGAGTAAAATATATTAATTTCTAATAATTCATTTGTGGTGTTGTAGTTTTTATAAACATAAATGAAAATTAAACTGAAAAAAAAGGTGTCCTGACCCATTATTGTTCACAGGTGTTCAACTTATGTCTCACATACACTCTATTTTATTCAATGTCGTAATGTTTATAATCCTTTATGGACACTATACCTATCTTCAAAAATATTAATTTTGTACTGTTTTCCAAAAACCACAAGTAAAGATTCACAGTAAACCCAAAGGTCATAAGTACACACACATACAAAATCTATTAGATTCAATATCATGATAGTTATATCTCTTACTGCCCCTTTGAGAGTCTATAAAATACTAATTTTGTGTCAGTAAAGAGGAGTGTTTCATGTACAATCGTAAATATTTATTTATAGATATATGTGAAATAAATTATACTCTGGCAATCCTTCACGATGATTAAAAAAAAACACGAGTTAAAATTATATTGGATATGAATAGTATAATGCATATTTCTATTTTTAATACAACATCAAAGTTCTTAGCAATTCACAAATTCAATACCTCATGATAACTCGCTTTTAATACACTGATTCTAGTACCCCTATGATATTGCAAAATCCATGCTAATGATCTTTTGAGCATCCATTGTACTAGTACAGCGCTGCACTATGAGTGTGGGCTGTTTCCATTAAGTTAAAAGCCCCATTCTGGGAGATACTCGGGGGGAAACCCTCATAATGGAGCCTTTCAGCCTTCGCCAACGAAGGACGGCAGAAAAGCCCTGGGAAAAAGAGAATGATGGATTGGATTTGAATCAGGCTAAGTCCTTTTACGCCAATACTCTAAAGTAAATGGACGTATAGATTAATTTTAAGAATTAAGGACTATCTTCTCAGATAAAATACTGAGAGTATATGTCAATATAAGCTCACAAAATAGGAAATTTATAATACTGGTGTTTTCAAATATAGTAAATATTAGTTATGTACTGGATATAATCTTGCTTTAAAAATACAAATATATCTTCCCAATGTAATTGTTTGTTTTTTCAATAAAATATTAAAATATTTTCTGACTATAATACTGTTAAAAAAAAGCTGTTAACTGTTAATCATGCTTATGTCGTGTCTTAATCTGTACTGTTAATAAGGATTATGTGTTAAAAAATCTTAAATTATAGGCTGCTGCGTATTGAGTGGGAAGATTTTTCGTATGTTTTAATAAAAATTAATTCTATAAACAGTTGCTGAAAACGGCCTTCTCCCTACAAAATAGATGTTTTAGATGGATAAAAAAAACAAAATCTTTTAATTATAAGAAACTAATAATACCCTTAAGAAATTAATAAGAATTGTTAATAAGGATACAAATAGAATAGTGTAAGAAGAGTAAAGAGTTGTATCTTTTCAAAAGTACACAAAATGCTGTATGCATCTTTCATTGGTGTGGGTTCGTTGATGAAGAAAGCCAGGAATGAAATCATAGATTATAAATATTTTCTTTTCTATTTTGTTATAACTTCTAAATACATAGATCTTTCAGGTTTTCCCAATCTTAAATTTTTAATATAATTTTTTATATGATTTTTTGTATTTAAAAAATCTTTCTAAAATTGAAAACATTTTGCTAATTTCATACCATGAATATAACAACAGAAGTTGACTAGCACATGACATGTTAAAGAACAAAAATTGCTAGGCATAAATTGTTCATTTATACCAGATCATTTATTTTTTTTTCCTGCCGAAAATAATTCATAAATAGATTACAGGTAGAATATTACAGTAGTTGTAGTTACAGCCTATAATATCAGCAAATAGATGTACCATTTGACTACAATTCATAGTATTAATAATTTATTTGAAATAATAAATATAATTACATCTAAAAGAATGACTAAAGAAAAAAAAAAGCACATTTTTTATTATCTATTCTATATATTCATAAAATATTTTCAAGCAAAAATTATTACTTGGAAATATTTGTACAGTTACAACTAATCATTTATTAATGTTATTTGCTGCAACAAATATTTATTGAAATATATAAATATTTTATGACACATGTTAAACTATTACCAGCAGTGTTACACTACTGTGTCCAAAAAGTAAAACCAATTTTCAATTTAAAATTTCCGGAACTTACAATTTTTTTTTCTTTTTTTAGGTTGCTGGTACTATCCTTGGCATCTGTATGAAATTTGACGTCAAAATATTCATTAGTGTTTGAGTTACGCTTGGCTTTGTGAGACGCTAAAACTGATTCCGGCGATTTTTGAAATGCCTGAATTAATTGAGCAAAGAACTTGCATTAAATTTGTTTTGCGGAGATGTATAGAATGTTGCAGAAGGCATTCGGTGAGCATTCCTATATCGGAAAGAAATGTTTAGAAGTGGTATAAACAATTCAAAGGAGACAGAAAATGCGTTGCAGACGAAGAGTCCTCTGGTCGACCGTCAACCTCAACTGACGAAGTTCACGTCCAAAAAATTAAAGATTTGGTGCTTGCAAACCGTCGATTTACAATTAGAGACCTTGCTGATGATGTTGGAATTTTAAAGGATCGATCAATTTCATTATGGGCCTCAAACGCGTCACATCTCGATTGGTACCGAAAACATTGAATGCGCCAGCACATACTGCAATGATTCTTCGTGACGTTTTCGCTAAAAATGAAACCCATATCGTTCCATAACCACCGTATTCACACCGTGAGACTTCTGGCTATTCCCAAAACTCAAAAGACCAGCCCAGGGACACCGTTTTGAGTCGATTGAAGAGATTCAACGTGAATCGCCGCGCGTTTTGAAAGCCATCCCTCTCGATGATTTTTTAGCAGGCAGGGAGGATTGGAAAAAAATGTTAGCATAAATGCATAGTGTCCGGAGGGGATTACTTTGAAGGCGATGAAATAAATTTGGAAGAATAAATTAAGAGCTTTTGAAAAAAAAATAATTGGTCTTATATTTTGGGCACAGTAGTACATTATTAATATTGTTGTCACTAATATCACCCAAATCTTTTTTGCAAGGATAAATCTGTTTATCTAAATTTGACGTTATAACATAAGAATCTAAGCGTAAAGAGAAAGTCATAATTCTGTCCAATGTAAATACAATTCTAAGTTTTGCTGTCTTTTTATTTTTCTCTGTATTTTGCTTTAATTTACATCAATATTATTTCTATTATTATATTCTAAAACTTATTGAATTGAGTAAAAAAGATATATTTGTTTATTTTATACTTAATATACATGGAATTAGGACATCACGGGTGGGGATAATCATAATAAGGGATTAAAAAAAATTAGCATATAAAAAGATATATTTAGCGAGCAATAAATTTACCAAGTATTTATAGCGTGACAAAACTTTTTCTACATTAAAATAAATTCTATATCTTATAACTTAGATAAATAAAAAGAAGTCGCAAGTTTTTAAAATTAATAGTTTTACTCATAGTATTTTAGATTGAATTTAAAATGAAGATATAAAATGTAATGTTTAGCTTGTCCCTTAATTAATAAAAGTTTCATTATGTAAATCGTTTTAAAATATATTTTAAATAATAATAAAAAAAAATCTCAGGAAAATTAATTTTTTTTAAAGGTAACTTTCTGAACAGTAAAGCCAGAGGATCTCCTTATATATGGTATATGTGCCTTTCATAAAATGCGACTGTAAAACTAAAAAGAAAATTTAAAAATAAATATTTAAACGTATACATTGAACGGATTTCTTAATTTGAACGAATAAATGAATTCTTTTTGGAGCTACTTAATGTTTATCTTCCGCACATAACTGCCATTTTTTAACCATACATAACTTAGCCCTTCCCCCCCCTCCTCAAAATAACTCCAACTCATCTCCTGCAACTATTAACATTACAATCCCTTCATTGAATTGGTTTTCGACGATCGGGGTAACATACATACTTTCAATATTAAATGACAAGCTTGTCATTTAATTAATGATAGTTTAATTAGTAAATTGTGTTTAAAACTTATTTTAAATAGTTATAATAAAAAATTCCATGAAAATCCATTCCTTTTTAAAAATAACTTTCTGAACAGAAAAATCTGAGAGATCCTCTATATATATAGTATTATATCACCCAAGATAGATAAGGTGATTTATAGTATTATATCCTTTTATATATAGCATTATATCACCTTATGGAATGCGACTGTAAAACTCAAAAAGAAAATTAAAAAACTATCCCCAATTCGAATGAACAAACAAAATCTTTCTGGAATTACTTAATGTTTACTTTTCTCCCATAACTGCCATTTTTTAACTATACATAACTCGGCACTCCCCCGCCCCCTCAAAATAATTCAGACTCATCTGCTGCAACTATTAACATCTCAATCCCTTCATTGAATTGGTTTTCGACGATGGGGGAAACAAACTCCAGAGAGAGACAATGTTACGAAATTCATTACCACTGTTTAATTTCATCCTTGACACAACACTTACTCCGCCGAAAGTATGTTTACTCCCAAATTATTTCGCGACCTTTAGTTCTCCTTGCGACTCGCACAACGAATCATTAAAACCCCCCATATGCGATGCCGTCAACACTGAATGGGACCTTTGTCTTAGAACGGATAAAGGTGAACGCTGCTTTCCCCCCTTTCCCATGAAGTACTGAGTTATTCCCTCCCCCTTCGAAGGCACACTTTTATTTCCCGCCAAGGTGACCTTTTCAGATGCATCCAAAGTCGCAAAGTCACATTTGATTCGTTGGGACACGTATGGATCGAGTTTGAGCTCGGCCAATGGGAGGGCGTTCGGGACAAGGGGGGGATGAGGGGGTGGTTCGAAATTTTGGGAACGTTCGTTTCCATGGATACAGAATAAATCGACGGAAAGAATGCAAGCGTCCCCACCTATATCTTGGAATCATGGGTAAGGGGCTGGGCCAACTCTCTGTTCCAGTCGGTTCTCTGAAAGTTCTTTTTCCTCATCTCCTCACCCCCTTTGCTTCCTTCGAACGGGATGGTAAACTCGAGTGAAAGAGAAATGGTCCAGTCAATTATAAGGATGCCTTTTTATGCCCCCTTTTTTTGTTTGAAATATCTTTCTGAGGTCGACGACATGCTTTTCCATGTGGTTATAGGGAGGCATTACTCCTTAAATAGCGGTGGGGTGACTGAACTATCAGTGGAGTGTGGAAAAACAAGAAGAGAAAGTTTGTTCAATGACTTAGGAAGGAAAAGGAATACGAAATCACTGCTTGCTCATTTAATAGAACGTTTTCATAGAATTTTATTGTTTGTCTTAATACAATAGGATGACTATTGCATTTATCAATCTCAATTATTCAAATAAATAAAAAATATTGTTAATAGGATATTAGAAAGCAGAAAAATAGTATATTTATTCAATAATTTAATGGATAAAGTAAAATTCCTGTTGACATTTATTCAATTAGAAATAACTTTTTAACTATGTTTTCACATATAATTAGCACATTAATTACAATAAGTTAAAACTAACTATCACATTCACTTTTAAATATAAAAAAGGAGAATTATTACCATTAATATCATGTTTGGTATAAAATATATCATGTTTGCTATTAATATCATGTTTGTTATAAAACCCTATAAGAAGGAAAAGTTCAATGGGAAATATTTTATCACATTTGCTCATAGAATACTTTACATAGAAATCTTTGGATAAGTATTATGATTTCATTACTAAGTCCAATAAAAAGAAAAATGTAATGGTAAGGAATTACCATGTCTATATGTAAAAAAAAAAAGGGAAATATAAATGTATGTAAACAATGATAAAAAGAAAAAAGCAGATAGATTTAAATTAAAAAAAATTAACTACATGTAAAATAAAAAGAAAGTTATATGTAAAATAATAATAATAATAAGACAAACTATATGTAAAATAAAGAAAGGAAATGAACTTTAAGTAAACATCAGTGGAAATAACTCAGTTGTGACAAAAATATAAAGTGAAACATTTATAAAAGCTATAACATTTATTTATTAAACATAATAAGTTTATAATACTTTCAGCTTCACGATGTTAAATCTCTAAAGTAAAACACTGTAAAGTGAATTAATAATTCTGGAAGTTATAAGCAGTAAAGGAAATTTTACTAAATAAAAAAAGACAAATTCTATCATAGTTTATTCAACATAAGCAATGTATTTATTTAAGAACAATATCCTGATATTTATTTAACATAAAATTAATGTTTTTAAATACAGGCAATTGAATTACAATAGGATAAATAACAAAATAATTGAAGTGACATTTTAAAGACTTGGTTAAAAACATCTAGGTAATGTTATACTTAAAACAATAGCAACATATGGGATTATTAAAACCATATTCATTGTAAAAAAGGGAAATATAAATGTATGTAAACAATGATAAAAAGAAAAAAGCAGATAGATTTAAATTAAAAAAAATTAACTACATGCGCAGGGATTTAATTATTTATGAATGTGCTGATACAATGGAAGAAATTTAATTTTTATCATTTAGCAGAAAAACAGAAAATCCACATTATCAATATAATAAAATCAAATTTCAGTTGTTATTTAAATTTAAAATAAATTTTAATTTTTAGCTGGATAAGTTAAAAAATATTTTTTTTAAAGGCGAACTACAGCCATTTTGGTTTACGAATACATCAATATTAATCAGAGTCTCTATCTTGATAATAATTTAAATGAATTGACAAAACTACAAATAAGATGAAATCTTAATAATTTTATTAGTTAATTATAAAATATTGAACATTAAATTGATTAATAAATTTTCTAACGCTCAGCTAAAAAAAAAAAAAAAAAAAAAATCATAATAAACTTAATACAAAGGACGAAAATTTTATTATCAAGCATTTAAAAAAACTTCCAAGATGAAGATTTAAGAAAATTTAATTTTTTTTTATTTTAAAATTTGTTTGGCAGAAATTTATAACAAAAGTAAATGATTTCACCATTAAAAATATACGAGAAATATTGAAGAAAGTTTAATAAAATATAAAATGAAAACATGTAACAGAATCCATAGTAGGATTTAATAAAAAAATGTAAAGATTAGGCGTGGTTTCCTGACATATGATAAAATGATAAAAACATGTAAGCCTTTTATTGCTTCCTATAATTAGGTAACAGTTCTTTCTCCTGTTATATTAACTTCTGGCATGTACGTGACAGGGTCTCGCTTTGGTGGTTAGTTTTTAACATCTCAAAAACTTTTGTCCATGTTTTGTAGAGTGGCACAGATTGTAGGTGTAAAGGGACAATTATTTTTTAATGGTTCTGACACAGTGTCATGTAGAATCATAAATAATGTCATACATATTAAAAATATCCATTAAAATATCAGTCGCTTGTGATTGTGGCCACAATTTTGTATTGTATATTATGAATTGATATTAAAAAGATGTACATTTATGCATCAACATATGTATGCACGTATGCACAGATTGTATGTGTAAAGAAACAATACTTTTTTTATCGGTTCTGACGTAATGTAATGTAAAAGCATAAATAATGCTAAACATATTAAAAATATTTATTAAAACATTATTTGATTGTCTACCACCATTTTAATTTAAGTTTACTTTGAGAGGTTTTGCATGTTATGAATTGATATTGACGCGTTATACATTTATACATCAACATATGTATTTACGTACGCACAAATTGTACGTGTAAAAGGAACAATTATTTTTTAAATATTTTTGGCACAGTGTCATAAATCATAAATAATGTCATACAAATTAAAAATATTCGATAAAACATCATTTGCTTGTCGATCACAATAATAAAGTTATTCTGATAAGTTATTTTGAAAGGTTTTGCATGTTATGAATTGATTGAAATTATGCATGTTATGATGAGATGCACATTTATGTTTGTTGTTGTTTGTTGTTTCTTATCCCACTTGGCTGGCCAAGCCCACGAGCCCATATGGACTCATGATTGAAGGGGAAGGAAGCACATTTATACATCAACATATGTATGCACGTATGCACAGATTGTACGTGTAAAGGTGCAATTCTTTTTTTAATGGTTTTGACACAGTATCATGTAAAAGCATAAATAATGTCATGCTATTAAAAATAATCATTAAAACATCATTTGCTTGTCAACCACCATTTTAATTAAAGTTAAACAAGTTTTGTTATTAATTTGTATTGACATGATGTACATTCATCATCAACATAAGATAATTTAAAGAAAATCAATCAATTTATTAAAAAATAACAGTAAATGTGGAATACAAAATGAGGTTAATCATTTTTTAAATGACAAAATTGTCAATGTTAAAGTGAATCACACAACTTTATATTCAAAATAAATAATTATAATTTAAATTATCTACTTTCGTAATTTGATATAAACATTCTTATCATAAATGAGCATGTTGTATGGCACGAATTGTATGTGTAATGGAACAAATTTTTTTTTTATGGTTCTGACACGGTGTCATATAAAAACATAAATAATGCCATACCTATTAAAAATATTCATTAAAACATTATTTTGCTTCTCGACCATAATTTTAATTTAAGGTTACTTTGAGAACTTTGTATGTTATGAATTGATATTGACACGATGTACATTTACGCATCAACATTGCATAATGTTGATGCATAAATGTAATAATTAATAATATAATAATTATAATTGCATAATTTGAAGAAAATCAATCAATTTATAAAAAAATAATAATAAATGAGGAATAAAGAATGTTGTTAATTATTTTTAAAATGACAAGAATTTCAATGTTAAAGTAAGTAACAGAACTTTACGTTCAAATAATTAATTATAATTTGAATTATCTACTTTCGTAATTTAATGTAAATATTTTTTATCATAAAAGGGAAATTATTGATCCCAATAAAAACATCTATTATAAATTTTAGAAGTTTTATTTTATTTTTTTTTAAATTAGGCTTTTTTAAATAAGAAATTGCAATTGAATTATTTAAAAATTATTTTTCACTTGATAAAAATAGAAACTGAGAATGATAGCAAATAAAAATATATTAATAAATCAAGATTTATACCATCTATCATCACATCGACTATACACTTTTGTAAATCTTCGAATTCTTTTCTTTTTTTAAGGAACAAAAGATTAGAAAAATCTTATTTAAAATTTAAGAAAATTTGTTTAAATTAAATATAGAGAATTCAAGATAAACATAACCTTTTAATTCTTTATTACTATTAATTATAAATAAAGTTTATAACTATACCACTATATTATAAATGAAAATGTTTTTTGAATCTGATATTATAATATATCAGAGAAATTAAACCAAAATATTTTTAAAAGTACCCTTTTTCCTTAGTACTGTTAAGATTAGTTTTACAGATGTAAAATATGACTTTTAATTGCTTAAATAAAGCATTTTTTTAAGTAGCCATGTCATTAATGCATTAATTTTAATGGGGAAATAATTTCATATTTTAGTGCATGTTCTGTAAAACTGTCTAATCCTCTTCAACACTAACATCGCATGAAAACAAACATACAAGGGGAAGGCCCCGACTTGGGAAATTCAGTAGGTTAAATTCGATGTGTTAGTTGTACCCCTAAAGGATAACAAAGTTCACCCCCTACAAATATTAAAATGCAATGACCAACCAATAAGAAAAAAAAATTTCAAAAAAAAACTTATACACTAGAAAATTTTAACCTCTGAGTAATGGCGATGTAGCTAGAATAGAAGCTCATTCACCTTTCGGTAGTCTGTCTGGATTCGATTCTATTTTTTGTGAGATTGTTCTTAATTAAAAAAAAAATATATGAAATTAACGGTTTACAAATATTTAAAATTAAATCATAAATTATTTAATTTTATCAATTAAACAATTGTTCGATCTCATAAAAACTGAGTGAAAGTTATTATTTTTTAAATTTTTAAACAGTTAAAAAATTTCAAATGGATTTTTAATGGATTTTTAAATTGGAACTTTGATTATTCTTCTTCATTGGCCTTCATTCAGACCCCCAGTAGACCAAGGCCGCCTGCTCTACTGGCAAATTTCGAGACAGGAGATGTTTTTTTTAAGGATAGGGTTGTCAGTCCTATGCCCAAGAGTCATATTAGACAGGACGTACAGTTTAAAATGGATTCTGAACTATTACAAACATACATAGCACCGCAGATACTCGAACTCGAAACCTGTGACAATGAGTGCTAGAGCGCTTGTCACAGGCCATGCAACTTTAATTACTATTATAAAATAATTTTCAGTAGGATTCTATTTATTCATAAATTTTAAAAATTTCTTTTTTAATTAATTTTGAATGGTAATTATCATAAGACTATGGCTAATTATGATAATTATCATATTTTTTAGGAATGATATTTATAATAAATCTTTGGAAACAAAACGTATTTTGACATTTTGCTCAATTAATAAAAGAGTAATTTTGACACAAACAACGGTTTTTTCAAGTAATATGTAGAAACTATATTTCGTTAATATTTAAAAATATTTCTCTTTCATCAGAAAGCTTGGAAGTGCTCCAAGCACATCAGAATAACTTATTAAAAAAATCCGAAATATATTTTTATATTAACTAAGTATATTTTCCTACAGATTTCATGAAAAAACATTGTCCGTATAAGCAATAATCTTTTATTAATTGTGTAGGATGATAAATTGTTTTTCGTTTCTAATATTTTCCTGATATTTGCCATTGTGGTTCTTTTATGTAAATCAAAAATAATAAGTCACGAAGTTTGTATAATTTATGAATAAACAGAATCTTATCGCAATTTTTTTGCAACAGTAATTAAAGTTTCGAGTTACCTCTTAAAAACACATTTGAAATTATTTAACTGTTTTAAGATAAAATTTCTTAAATTAAAAATAAAATACCAGATCTTCTATTAAACAATTAAAAAAACTTTTAAAAAATATTTCGAACTTACAAATTTTTCTATCAAGCATTTATCATCTTCAGAATATATAATGGGAAAAAAATCATATCAGGTGTTAGTCGTTATCTATAAAAATAGGTGTTGAATGAAACAGAAATGAGAAATCTTGAAAGAGATTGCTTGTACCATTCAAATTCAAAAAACTATATTCTTTCACTCCTTAACACACATTGACTGCAGGAAAGGATTTTAATAATTTTTAATAAATATTCTGAAATGGGAATAATACCATTATGTCACTGATAAATTAAATTTTTTTTTTTATCTTTTTAAATTAAAAATGAAATGTCACATGTTCATTTAAACATTTAAAAAACTTTTTTAAAAGGTATTTTAAATTTAAAAACTTTTCTATCAAGAATTTATTACCTCCAGATTATAATAATGGGGAAAAAATTATGACATGTGCTAGTCGTCATCTTAAAAAAATGTGTTAAATGAAACAGAAATGAGAAATCTTGAAAGAGATCGTTTGTACCGTACAGATTCAAAGTATATTCTTTTATTCTTTAACACACAGGATTTCAATACAGGAAAATATTTAATAATTTTTAATAAATATTCTGAAATGGGAATAATACCATTATGTCATTGATAAATTAAAATTTTTTTTTTTATCTTTTTAAATTAAAAATGAAATGCCACATGTTCTTTTAAACATTTAAAAAACTTTTTTTAAAAGGTATTTTAAATTTAAAAACTTTTCTATCAAGAATTTATTACCTTCAGAATATATAATGGGAAAAAAATTATGACATGTGCTAGTCGTCATCTTAAAAAAATGTGTTAAATGAAACAGAAATGAGAAATCTTGAAAGAGATCGTTTGTACCGTACAGATTCAAAGTATATTCTTTTATTCTTTAACACACAGGATTTCAATACAGGAAAATATTTAATAATTTTTAATAAATATTCTGAAATGGGAATAATACCATTATGTCACTGATAAATTAAAATTTTTTTTTTTATCTTTTTAAATTAAAAATGAAATGCCACATGTTCTTTTAAACATTTAAAAAACTTTTTTAAAAGGTATTTTAAATTTAAAAACTTTTCTATCAAGAATTTATTACCTTCAGAATATTTAATGGGAAAAAAATTATGACATGTGCTAGTCGTCATCTTAAAAAAACGTGATAAAGGAAACAGAAATGAGAAATCTTGAAAGAGATCGTTTGTACCGTACAGATTCAAAGTATATTCTTTTATTCTTTAACACACAGGATTTCAATACAGGAAAATATTTAATAATTTTTAATAAATATTCTGAAATGGGAATAATACCATTATGTCACTGATAAATTAAAAATTTTTTTTTTTTTATCTTTTTAAATTAAAAATGAAATGCCACATGTTCTTTTAAACATTTAAAAAACTTTTTTTAAAAAGGTATTTTAAATTTAAAAACTTTTCTATCAAGAATTTATTACCTTCAGAATATATAATGGGAAAAAAATTATGACATGTGCTAGTCGTCATCTTAAAAAAATGTGTTAAAGGAAACAGAAATGAGAAATCTTGAAAGAGATCGTTTGTACCGTACAGATTCAAAGTATATTCTTTTATTCTTTAACACACAGGATTTCAATACAGGAAAAAATTTAATAATTTTTAATAAATATTCTGAAATGGGAATAATACCATTATGTCACGGATAAATTAAAAAAATTTTTTTTTTATCTTTTTAAATTAAAAATGAAATGCCACATGTTCTTTTAAACATTTAAAAACTTTTTTAAAAATATTTTAAATTTAAAAACTTTTCTATCAAGAATTTATTACCTTCAGAATATATAATGGGAAAAAAATTATGACATGTGCTAGTCGTCATCTTAAAAAAATGTGTTAAATGAAACAGAAATGAGAAATCTTGAAAGTGATCGTTTGTACCGTACAGATTCAAAGTATATTCTTTCACTCATTAACAGACATGATTGCAGGGAAGATTTTCAATAATTTTTAATAAATATTCTGAAATGGAAGTAATACCATTATATCACTGATTTATTAAAAAAATTTTTAAACTTATAAAATTAAAAATAAAATGCCAAATCATCTTTTAATCATTTAAAAAAAATTTTCATAAGGTATTTTAAACTTACAAACTTTTCTATCAAGAATTTATTACCTTCAGAATATATAATGTGAAAAAAAATCGTAACATGTGTTAGTCGTTATCTTTAAAAAATGTGTTGAATGAAGCCGAAATGAGAAATCTTGAGATTGCTTTATAGTATTCAAATTCAAAAGTATATTCTTTCACTCCTTAACAGACAGGATTTCAATAATTTTTAATAAATATTCTGAAATGGGAATAATACCATTATGTCACTGACTAACTAAAAACAAATTTTTTTTGTAATTTTTAAATTAAAAAATTCCAAATGCTCTTGTAAACATTAAAAAAAATTTTAAAGGTATTTTAAAACTACAAACTTTGGTTTTTATTACCTTCAGAATACATAATAGAGGAAAAATAAGGACTATCACATGTTATGTTTTTAACTAAAAATATTTTTTTAATTTTTAAAAATTAAAAATAAAATGCCAAATGCTCTTTTAAACATTTAAAAACTTTTTAAATAGTACCTTAAACTTACAAACTTTTCTATCAAGAATTTATTACCATCAGAATACGTAATGGGGGAAAAAATAACGACTAAGACATGTTATGTTTTTAACTAAAACTGATTTTTTAATTTTTAAAAATTAAAAATAAAATACCAAATTAGGCCAATGTTTCTTCTAAACATTTACAAATCTTTTTAAAAGGTATTTTGAATTTACAAACTTTTCTATCAATAATTTATCACCATCAGAATATATAATGGTGGAAAAAAATAACGACTAACACATGTTATAAAAAATGTGTTAAATGAAACAGAAATGAGAAATCTTGAAAGAGATTGCTTATGTACCATTCAAATTCAGAAGTATATCCTTTCTCTCCTTAACAGACATGACTGCAGGAAAGGATTTGAAAATCCCTTCTCCGAGAAGAACTGGGAACGCTTGAATATTTGATGAAATGGGAACCCCCGGAATTTATGTGAATGAGACCACAGCTCTGATTATGTGGGCATTAAACGTTGAATGTTGCTGCTGCAGTTTGAGAAGAGAATATTTTATGAAGAAGAAACTTTTTCTTATTCCTCGAGGTTTGTTCTTCAAATAATTTAATGATTCAAAGACGGAACATGAAGAAGATTAATGTCCGCGAGACGATTTCAATTTATTTTTAAGATGTACTTTAAATGTTTGAGATCCTTTGAATGAAAAAAAAAAATTTACTTAGAAGCATATATATTTAACAAAGCCTGAGGTTTGGTTGAGCTTTAAGTGAATTAATTTTTTTTATTGAATAAGTATTCCTTACTTTTTTTAAAGATGGCTACAGTCTAGATTTAATTTATTAAAGATATTTTCATTTAGAAATATTTGATTCGTAATAGATTAATATTGCATTTATGGAATTAGTTGTTATAAAAGAAAGATTAACTTTGGAATCCTTAATAAATTGTAATTTTAAATAATTAAGAATTAAGAATTGTAGAATTAAACTGTCCTTAAAGATTGTACTTTATTAAAGTTAAAAGAGACTTGTCAAGATTATACATATATATATATATATATATATATATTATATGATGCTATGAATACAGGTTATGAACATATAAAATATATGGTGTTAGTTTTATTTAATAAGTTATTTTTGCAGTCTGTTCATAGTATTTCAATCTTGGTTATAAATTTTGTCTTTGGCAAAGCTTCATTGATAATCAACATTATTTGCCTTAGGTTTAATTTGATTTTTTTTAAAATAATGATCTATATAATGTTTTTTGCATTGAGTATTAATAATTATATATTGAGCTGCCAAATTATTATAGACACTTACACGTCTATAATAATTCATAATATGGTAATATGAATTATTATAGACATTACATATTATAGACTTTGCATTATTATATTACATGTCTATAATAATATATAATATGGTATGGAATAAAAGTAAAATAATGCAGAAAAATGGAAAATAAATCAATGGGGTATAAATGGAGAATAAGTCAATGCTATTATTCTTTTGTAAAAAATCAATTATCTGTGGAGCATAAAAGCATGTCTTTAAAAATTATTTCGTAATCTTTTTAAAAATGCGTAATCTTTCATACCTTTTTTTAAATGACGACACAGAGAATGACGTAAACCTTTGTTGATTTATTTAAAAGTGTAACGTGCGGTTTCCCATGAGAATCGTTTTAGTTTCAGTCTGAACTGTCGCGTGACCAATATAGCGGAAAAACTTGGCTCTGGATATGTAGCAACAATGAGATGATCCATTCGTTTTTTAAAAATTTAAAAGTTTGTTGTTGTAGTTTAGGCTTTATGTTGTAGCCATTGCTTTGTAGGTATAGCTTTGCGTTGTATAAAATAATATTGTGTAATTGAATTTCAGTCTTTTTACAAGAACTACGTCTTAACACTTAGCGTTCCTGTTGAAAATAATTGACATTTTAATCTTCTCTGCATGTAAAGAAATTTGAGCTAGTCGAGGAATATTTCGGTGTTATAAAAGTAATAGCATGTTTTAATGCATCTTTAGGTCATTATCATTAATATTTTTTACCCTCAAAATAATATGTTTTCAAAAATCCTTTAATTACACCGAAAAACGCATTTTTTCCCTGATAAATTCATAATACATCTCAAAGCTTTTTTTTTGGCTCAGTCAAGGTCACTAAATAAAAAACTTAATCAATATTTTCAAGATAAAAGTCTTTAACTTTGTCCTTTTTTAACAACAAATTAACTTAAAATATAAAGGAAAATATCCTTCTTAAAGGACACTTAGCAAAATTCAGTAAAAACAATTGCATTGTTAATCATAAGAGTAAAATTATATATATCTATTAATTTGACTACTCAGCACAAAAAAAACCTATTCATTTCATTCAGAAATATTGCGATTATTATGGTTCTGTAATAATACAGTGAAAACTTGCCAAAGCGGAACGTTAATTTATTAACTTATGTTCATGTGTTACCACTGGCCACTAGCTAAATAAAGACGGTATAAAATAATATTTTGAAAATGAAAATAAGAAGAACATTGACATGAACTTCAACTGTAACGATATAAAATTCAGATTTTAAAAAATAAATAGAGTAAATAGTAAACTAAATACAGTAAGACAAACATTTATAATCTCGTTTAAAAATAAAGAAATGATAATAAATAAAAAATTGCTTATTTGAAGAATTTTTAGAATTTGTTCTCTGCCTTTTGAGAAAAGTAATTTATTTTCAAATATCTAAAGGTAGAAAATTAAAAAAATGGACAAATTTGGATGTCGATTTCAATTGAATTTTAAGTATAAATTAAATAATATCCATCTAATATCTGATGTGAAAAGAAAAGTTCTTTTTTTGGCGAAATAAAACTATGGAAAATTGCCAAAATGTTTGATCTGGAATTTATCACGAGGCAATAAAATGTAAGTAATTTCATGTTTGTTTTAGTGCATTCGGCTAATGATAGTTTTGCGAAAGATGTAGAACGATACATTTGACAGCTTAATTGAATTAACTTTCTAATTATGTAGATGTTTTTTATAATTTTAGTAAGAATCATCTGTACAATGTTTTCAAAATTACCAAAACGCAGAAGGAAAAAAATCAGTATGTACATACTGAAAAAAAACCAAAAAAACAATTTTCAAAATTCCAAAGAAGATTTCCAGATTCAGAAAAAAATAAATAAATGTTATATTTTATTTGATTCTTTTAGGGATTGGAGCGATCTTGATAATTAGGTGTTGTGTTTTTGAATTAAAGGAGATATGTTCGTAATCTGACAAGTGATGTAAAACTGAAAGTTTCCGTGTCTATACCATTAAAGAGCATAATAAATTTGAAAGACAGAATGTTCTTCTATTTGTCTGAAAACAGGACGAGGACAATGCGAACGTCCAGACTCTCATTGTGTGTGTCAGTTCAAAATTGTAGTGATGAAATAGGAGCAAGTTCTTCATTTTGTACCCTGAGTAAGGCTGAATCTTCTACACATCTGCTATTATTGTGGTAAATGAAAGGTTAATAGATCCTATATTAGAAACATTTATTTACATAGATATCTATAAATATTTCATCATCGTGTGATGTTGGGAGAGTACTTTCCCGGAAGACTTTTAGGGGTAATGACAGCATTTAATGTCTTACAGATATTAAATGCTGCATTAAATTTTTAATAATGAATTTTGTCACAATAAAACTAAAGTAGCAAAATATACCAACAGTTTTAAACATTTTATCAATTTAATCAGATAAAACTCCTACAGGTAGTAGAGTGATTTCATGTGCAGATGGAATCAGATTGGAATCCGGTGACAGCCTCCATTGCAGTCACTGCCACCAAATAGGAAGATTCAATGACGATTTTAACAGCGCGAGGAAAATATATCGCATCGATAATCAGATTTTCTGATAGGAATCCTCCATTTTGCACTTAATATTTGTAAGACATTAATATGCAATCTATAACATATCTACATTTAATTTCTGTAAGACATTAACATGAAAACTATAACACATTAACATTTAATGTCTTACATGCATTAAATGTTAAGATGGACGATTCCTATCAGAAAATCTGATTGTCAATGCGATGTATTTTGCACGCGCTGTTAAAATCGTCGTTGAATCTTCCTGTTTGATGGAAGTGACTGCAATGGAGTCTGTCTCCAGATTCCAATCCGATTTCTTCTGCACACTTATTCCATGCGAAATCACTCTACCACCTGTAGGAGTTTGATCTGATTAAATTGATAAAACTGCTGATTAAACTGCTGGTATATTTTGCTACTTTGGTTTATTGTGACAAAATCCATTATTAAAAATCAATGTTTTTAGTAAAAATGAAAAAGTCAACAATATTTGAAAATACTATAATACAATTAAAATGCTATTAAGTATTGGAAACTTAAGAAAACCCTATTACTTAAATTTAAAAAAAAAAATCAGGCTTCTTCAATAGATAATCAGTTTAAACTAACACAATACATTAAATTTAGAAATTATTGTCCGTATGTTTTGTAAATTATTATCTGTGTATTTTTTGTTGTGCATTTTAACTTAATTTATCACTAGATAATTTAAAATTAATTTTTCAAAAGATAGCTTTGAATTTTAACTGAGCCAATTTATCATAAACAAAATGTAAAAGAATCCATTTTTAACAATCCATTTTTTATTCCTTTATTGTTTTAAAATTTATTTATTTAATAATTTAATTAATAATAATTTATTTATTTATTTAACAATTAAATTAATAATAATTTAATATTTATTTATTTAATAATGTACCAATTATTTACTTCCAACTGTTATTTCCATATTTTTGCTACTACATAAAATATACAAAAAACAGCATACTAAATTAAATAAAAATAAAATATAGGGTCATTTAATCACTCCGCCAAACGATTTCGGTGGCAGACAGAGAGCGTGGGAGAGTGAGCGCGTGTTCACGTGTTTTCCTCATCATCGCATCACGTGTTTACCACCATGCTCATTGTAATCCGCCAGATCACGGAAGGCCAGGCCACCTGTTCAGTGCCACCGCGGGACACAAACCAGCTGCCTCTCTCTCTGTTTTGTTTTTGTGAAAAAACGCTTTTAGCACTGTGTGGAGTTATTTTTAGAACAGACGAAAACAATCCCATGTGAACGAACCGGCATTTGCACGTGTTTACAGTTGCAGCGATAAAGGAGTGAGTATTGCGAGCTATTCGTTAATTGTTGCAGTAAAAAACTGGTTAGGTTGTTGTTTTCATTTTATTGTTGCACTGTCTGCTGGTTAGTATAATGAATGAGTTAAGTTAAAAATATGACATGCATAATTTATATATATATGCCCTCAATTTAATCAATTTTAATAATTTAATTACTATTTAATTAGAATTCAATTTAATTATTTGATGTTGGAATTAATCTATTGAAACTTTTGTTTTTAAAAGTAGATTTAAAAATTTTTTTGTCAGTTTGTTGTTGTTTTCAGTTGTACAGAAGTTGTTTTCATTTTGTTGTTGTATTGTCTGCTGGTTAGTATAAGGAAAGAGTCTAGTTAAAAATAGGATATGCATAATTTATGTGTATATCCACTCAATTTAACTAATAATTTTCATCATTTAATTACTATACATTAGTATTCAATTTAATTATTTGATGCTGGAATTCATCTATTGAAAATTTCGTGTTTTAAAATTGAATAAAAATGCCTTTATATATATCAAAATATAAATAAATTTTTAATGTACTTTCAATAATGAATGTTATATTTATTTTATACGAACACATAAATTACTTCAATGCCCTGGATAATTAATTACGTGGTTAATCATTGTCATGATTAATAATTGCCCTGTTTAATTGATTATATGGTTAATAATTGCTCTGACTAATTAATTATCTATCTCATTATCCTGGTTTAATATTAAAAATGTATGTGAAGATAGCAAAGTAAGTAATCGAGGGAAACTCTCAGAAATACATCCTCAATATATTAACATTAAACTCTCCATTTATTCATTTAAACTATGTAATATTTATTCATTTAAACTATGTAATATTTATTCATTTAAACTATGTATTATTGTAGGTTAAATATTCTTTATCATACTTTCTGTCCCTATGATTTTAAGTTAGAAATTATAAAAAAAATTTCCAGAATTTTTGAAATTCCGAAGTTTTTCCATTGCTGCTTTAGAATATTGAATCAACCATTGAAATTTAATTTTGTCTAACTTGTAAGAAGTTTTTTTTACAGTGATTTTATTTTTCTCTGTATATATACTTTGATAGTATGAATATTTGAGTTTTTTATTCGATGGGGGGATGGGGGGCATATGCATTGACCAGATGCTGTTTTATTTTGTTTGCTAACATAAAATATAATACTAAATTGTCCCAAATAGAAAATGAGCTAATTCCTTTTATTTATTTAATCAGAATCTTCATTAAGAGGCATTTTATTATCTATTATTACGGCCTTTTTAATAAGGCAATAAAATTAAATATTAAGAAAAAAACCTTAGATTATAATAAAAATAACGAAAGAGATTAAAATACTCAAGCATATTCATGTATTTCTTGTCATTATATTTTAGCTAGGACATTTATGCTTACAATAAATTTATACTCATGCTCAAGCATTACCTAAAATAAATTTGTTTATTATGAAATATAAATTAACATTCCTCTTTGATGATATTTTTCTTAATTATTAATTAATTCCGATTTTAGTGCTATATTTATAAATGATTTAAAATGGTTAATATTAGAAATTTAATAAAAAGCATTCCTTAAAAATATTTTCAGGTTTTCATCGTTCTACATTATTAAAAAATCCCTTTCTTCTATTTACCAAAGCATTTATAAAAAAATAACGAATAAAAAATGACAGACATGACGCTTTACAATGCCATAGCCATCTTTTTAACACATACCATAAAATCTATTTTTTAAAATGTTTTTTGAGAAGCAACATACAATGATTTTTTTACTTATTTCGTCACTTGAAAAGAAAATCAATTTGAGAAAAGAAACGACTCTTTTTATGAGTCTTAGTCAGGACTAGTTATTTGCATGATAAAATAGAAACCTTGTACTTATCGATGCCTTCGATTTGTACTATTTCTTATTAGAAAAGGTTTTGGCAAAATGGCAAATGAATCGATAAATGAATTTGTTACACATTTTTGATTTGAAATCAAGCATAGTGATTCTGGAAGGTAGATATTGAAGTATGTAAACCTTAGCCCCCTTAAAAAATTCAATACTCATTGTTAGGATATAAAAGAAATAAAATTTCATTCAAAATGGAGTAAATATCAGGGATATCGAGAATTCAAATAATAATAGTCAAGAATTAAAAAAAGGATCAAATTATACATGATGAGCACAATCATTTGTAGACATAACGCTGAAAGAAAAAAAAAACCCCAACGAATATGGAAAATGTAAATTAAAAATATATCAGCGAAAATAAATAAATTAATACTTTTTACTTTTTCATGTCTCTCCTGTATCAATGATATTTTCAGTAAATTATAAAATAAGAAAAGCCTATTGTAATTCCAAGTAACGATAACTCATATCAGTTTATTAACCATAAATGCACAACGTAGGGAAAAAAGATTAAATATAACTCTTCTAAGCTACAGGGATGTATCTTAAAAGAAATAAAAATAAATTAAATAACAAAAGGCTGCCCAATAAAATGATGAGAGTGTTCCTCTATGATTTAATTAAAGGTCCACTTTCGTTGACGAAGATTAGGCAATAAATTTTATTGGCTATCTCTTAGTTAAAAGCTTGAGGTTGATTTCATTTAAGATACAGATATCGTGAAAAAAGAGTATTTTTAATAATTTTTCCTAAAATGTTCTTTTATAATGAATGATTAAGGCTTAAAATCTAAAGTTTTCATAACTTTTCATAATTTGTTTTTAGATTTTAATAATCCTAATAAAAATGGTTTGAATTAGAATATTTTTATGGATTATCAAAAATAAATGTGAAGACAATCATTTTTATAGATTCGTTAAGGTGCAAAAAAAGTATAAAATATCAGTTTACTTTGTAACTAAAAAGTTTAATACATTTCATGTAATGAGAAAGGATGTTTAAAATAAATTTAAATATAAAAATTAAATTAAATTAGAATTTAAATTATAATATAAAAAATTTAAACTATTAATTATTAATTAAAATTTTTTAAATATAAATTATAATATGAAAATATAAAAAAATTTACATTAAAATTGTTAAATTGTGATTATTTTAACGATAATTAATTTTTATCGTTAAAGTAATTACAATTTTAAAATTAATTAACAATTAATTTTGAGATAGAAATTATTTTAACGATATTTAACAGTTTTTTTCGCTATTTTATAATTATAGTTTTCTATTATTTCTTTTTTTCTTTTTTCATTATTATCCATAATTTTTTAGAAAAAAAATTAATTTAAAAGAGTCTTATTGTATTTATATAACTGGATTAAAACGTCAAAAATTATAGTTTGTGTAGTATCGCTACAAATAACTTTCTTAGCATGAAGACTTTTGAAGCAGTGAAACAAGTTTTGCAGTAAAAAAGACTACAATATCTCGAAAGTGATATTTTGACAATTGGATTTGATACCATAATAGATAATTTTCTAGATAATAGAATAAAAATTTAAAGGGATATTTACGAGAAAGGGATATTATAGGAAAATAAAGAATCACATATGCCAAGATTGTCTAAATAATTGAGATTCTGTAATTAGTCGCTTTCACAGTTAAAATGGACGATGACGATTTTGTTACGAATATTAAGAAAAACAAGTTATTATGAGCTTATTTTATGCAAATGTTTATTTTAGAATTTATTAATAAAACTGCCATATCTTCCTTTTTTTTTACTTCTCGAAAACTTTTAATGCTCGCTTTTCCATACGGGTACACACATAAACATTTTTGATTCATAAAAGGATGTTTCTTAATTTTTCAAAGAGATTTCCTATGGAAACTAACAAAAGAGAATTTTCATTGATTCAATAAAATAAAAAAACACACATTTAAAAAGGAAAATTTAAAAAAATTCTATCAAAATAGATAGGAGCAGAAATAGCATAGCAGATAAGATGCTAGATGTAGATACACGTATCACAGCTAAAAATGATGAAGCCTGCATTGCGAGTCTTAAGAAAACAAATGATATGTGATGTTAGTGTTTTAAAATGGCTGATGTAAATGTTTTAGAATGGTTCTCGTAATGGCTTATTAAGGAAAATTGTCATATTTTACATTATTTGCTTTGTTTGTCTATGGATTTTTAAAATAAATACTGTAGAAAATAGATGTTTAAATATATTAAAAAACAAGATAATTCTATGTATTCGGATCCACTTATTTCAAAAGTAATATTTCTATTATAATTGCAATAATTTCTTATTATATGGACGTAAGTTAGTTTTAAAAAAATGCAATAAAATAGAGCATATAAATTCCTTTTGCGTATGAATTTATTTTTAAAGAAACTTTTATTACAATATTAAGTTCGAACAGAAATATCAAGAACACATCATTTTTAAAACAAATCAAAACAATAAAACATAATTATTCAATTCTCTGATGACTATGAAAAACTTTATATAGGATAAAAAGATCAAACATCATCTCTCAATATAAGATCGCCAAATTTTTCACCAATTAAATAATGCTTTCGACGATCTTCTATTCATTTGATTTTTATAGTAACAAATAACAGAATTTTTCAAATTAAATCAAAACAATCTATTTTAATAACAAATAATTAATAACAAATAAAAACTGTTAGCTAACTGAAGTTAGATGTTATTTATATACACCCAAGACATTTTTATAACTAATATAATTGTTTAGAAAGAATGCAGTGATATTGTGCAAGAAGTACGTTTATTTCTCCGGAAATAGAATTTACTAAGAATTTAATTAGTAATATATGAATAAGAGTGATAAATTTAGAAGGTTAAAAAAATGAAAAAAAATTGGAATAATTAAATAGTATATACCATTTATTAAGAAACAAATTATGTAAACAAATATGAAAAAGTTATACAATTATATAGATATAATTATATTAATAATATTAATTACATAAATATAATATATAACTATATAAATAATAATAATCGCATAAACGTAATATATTATATAATAATATAAATATCATTTTTCTTCGTTTTGACAGTGATGATATGAAATGAACTATGATTAAACTGATAATTTGCTTATATATAATTTAATTAATATTTGCAACTGTTAATTCACTTAATGTAATAGCTAATATGATTTGATTTACATAAAAAAACTACTTAGTCTTTTTTAAAATCTCTATTCCGCGGAGAAAATATTATTCCTGTAAGCAGTATATCATTAAATATAATTACTAATTAATAAACTGATTCATAATATTCTCTGAATGCCACAATTTAGTTAAAAGCCTCGCACAACAAATAGCATTATAAGCTATTGTAAATTTAATCCACTGATTAGAATGTCAACGGACTCCCGATGACAAATATTTCAAATTTGACAAGTCAATAATAATAATCCACACTCAGACTGTTTGAGGACTCGCTGATGATTTTGACTTAATATTGTATGATTGTATGCTTTGCAGAGAGATTGGCTTATGTGGGAAATTGGGAGGGGTAATTGGTAGAATATAGTAGTCTGAATAACATACGTTTGTGCCCGAAAAGTAAGACCAATTTTTTTTGTCTTCAAAGCCTCTTTATTTATTCTTCCAAATTTATTTCATCGCCTTCAAAGTAATCCCCTCTGAACACAATGCACCTATGAAAACTTTTTTTTCCAATCCTCAATGCATACTAAAAAGTCACCGGCAGGAATGGCCTTCAAAGCGAGCACCGATTCACGTTGAATCTCTTCAATCGACTCAAAACGGTGTCACCGCAGTGGTTTTTTGAGTTTAGGGAACAGCCAGAAGTCGTACGGTGGGAATACGGCTGTTGTGGAACGATATGGGTTTAATTTTTGGCGAAAAAATCACGAAGAATCAATGCAGTGTGAACTGGCGCATTCAGTGTTTTCGGTACCAATCGAGATTTGACGCGTTTGAGGCCCAAAATAGAATTAACCGATCCTTTTGAAATTTCAACATCACCAGAAAGGTCTTTAATTGTAAATCGACGGTTTGCAAGCACCGAATCTTAAATTTTTTGGACATGAGCTTCATCGGTTGAGGTTGATGGTCGACCAGAGGTCTCTTCGTCTTCAACGCTTTCTTTGCCTTCTTTGAATTGCTTATACCACTTGTAAACATTTCTTTCCGATATTGGAAACCTCACCGAATGCCTTCTGCAACGTTCTATACGTTTCCGCAAGCAAAATTTAATGCACGTTGTTTGCTCAATTGATTCAGACATTTCAAAAGCCGCCGAAATCCGTTTTAGCGTCTCACAAAGCAAAACGTAACTCAAACACTAATGAATATTTTGACGTGAAATTTCACGCAGATGTCAAGGACAGTGCCAGCAATCTAAAAAATAAAAAATAAATTCCATAAGCTCCGGAAATTTTAAATTGAAAATTGGTATTACTTTTTGGACACAGTAGTACACTGCATAATAGTTCAAATGTAACATCAAGAAGTAGTGGCCAGGAAAAGATTCAAATAGCAGAAAAGGTGCAACTCTCCCAGTTATGTAAATAATTTGAAATTCGTAGCTTTATTGAGCATGGTGAGTACGATAAATAGGAAAGACCAAAAGATTCGGAAATAGCTGAGCATATTAGTGACAGAAACTAGTTAGGAGAGCTATTTATCGTTGCAGAGAAACGCATTGAATCAGAAATGCCAAGCCATTGCTGTCGGAGGCAGTTTCAGTAAAAAGAGGAGTTTACGAGAGGTTACGTGATGGGACTCGGAAAGCAGACCGGTTCTTCCGTATTAAAGCGGCGGACAGTCACCTATGTGAGCCCACAGTGCATCGGTTGTGGTGAAGTTGATTTGATGAAGCAGAATATGCTACGTTCGAGGGATGTCGATGCGGCCAGAGGTATTTCAACACGTCTGCATCTACTATAATTTCCTATTCACTATCCGTTTCTGTCTACTGTTACAACATATGCTGTATATAAGGGGCCTGATAGCCGAGTGGCCGGCGCCACAAATTTTTAGCTGCGCGTCTTTGCGGTGCCACGGATGTTTGTAGTGGTTTGGAATCCACTTTAAACAATAGGTCACGGTCAAATATGATCGTAGAGCGTTGTGGAGATAGTGTTACTCACATCCACAGCATATCTGCAAGCTACAAAGGACACCTGGGTAGTGCTAAATGAGTAACAGCCGTGCAGCCCTTGCTTATGGCATAAAGATAACTGTCTCTGCACTGGCATTGCATTGTCAGCTGCATTACACAAAAAATATGTAATACAACCTCTAATAGGTTGCCAGCTGCTTGCACTCATTAACAACATCAATACCTTTGTTTGCAATGATGTCGGTCTAGAGCAACATAAAATTGGATAGTGTCATATTAATGGGCCAGCTTTATAAATGTCAAATATCACGTACATTCTAGTCTTGCATATGGATGTAAGATTCAATCCAATTCAATAGTATAGCTATAAGATGTGACAACGATGGCATCATGGTTTGGGGTTCAATCGTCTTTGATAGCACGAGAATCATTTGTGCGGCGATTATCAAATCGCCGATTCATATTGGTGGCATAGAAATAGAATATAGAACATAGAATATGCATAATAGAGATATAATTACCCGTGATTACGCTCGTTAATAGAATCACACTGATGCGTGATGTATATAGCACACATCAATAAATAAGTTCTGCCAAAGTATTTAGGTGCTTTCTTGGCCTATAATCTCGTATACATCGAGCACATCTGGGACGTGACTGGTCGTACACTTCCCCGGTTCGTACGGAGGACAAATTGTGATCCGTAATTAATAATTGTCTATTTTATTTCTACACAACCAGCAAACTTATTGAATCTGTATTTCGACATACTAGTATCTTATCACAGTCCGCTGTAGTCCTACAACCTACTGATCATCTGGTATTGTAACTAAGTGTATTCTTATATTGCGTTGCAGTAAACATTATTTATTGTTCGATGTTGTCTCTTTCTATTTATCGATTTTCATAACTTTCTATGTACGTGTTCGTGTGCTGCATTTTCACTGCCATGTAATATCTATGCTTGAATATATATTTCATGCTGTCATGTTCACTGTCATGCTATATATATATATATATATACTAATTTTTACTTGCTTAGGCCTCGAGTAGAAATTATGCTGCAAATATGTGTTAAAATAGATTTTATTATTGGAATTAAAATTTGAAATACTTTCAAATCTATAAAATTAATTAGTTGGCTCATATCGATCAGTCAAATTGAGAAATATGGTTATATATTTATTATTGCATTAAAATATGCAAGGCATTTCAAAATACAACTTTCTTTAAAAAGGATATTCATCTAAACTTTTCAAATCTACTATTACAGTAGGCTAACGAAAATGTGTTTCAGTATAAAATATTTTTAACTGTTGTTTTGACCATTTAGCTTTCCGGATTGTGTTTAAGCTTACTATCCAATAGGGAGCAAACAATTAGTGTCCTGGAAAGAGGATAATACCTTAAAATTGTTTGTACTTGAAATGCAACAAGTCTTAAATTGCATTTATGGACCCACTGATGTTAGGGGAGGAATTGTCCCAGCGAGAATTCTCGTGCATTTTTAACTATCAGAAATGGTCCGACGAATAGTGAATCGAAGCTGTACGGGTGATCTGACATTCAATATAAGTATCCAGCTGTAAGTAAGTTCAGAATGTAAATATAGGGCAATTTTAGTACTTGAATATGTATATATTTTAATTTTAAAATACTTTGATTTGATAGAAAAGATGATTTTAATTCATTATTTTCATTCATTTTCTTCCATTGATAATTTTCATAGTAATTTACTAACATGAGAACTGCCTTTCCCAATTTCAATATTAATTTCAATTAATAAAAATTTAGTGTTATAACAAACAGTACTTTGAAATGGATAAATATTTAATTACTATCTTTAGTTGATGCTTAAGCACATTTAGATATTTTTCATATTTTATTCGATCTTAGAGATATGTCCTACCAATGAGGGCACTGATTACGAAACATTTTTTCGTTTCAAATTTTATTGTTTTCGATTTTTGAAATTTTTACATTTACTACTCAAGTCCTGGCGCATTTATAATTCATACATACAGACACAATTTAGTATTGTTACAAATGTTATGAATTTAAGCAATTACAACAGTTCTATGCCATTGAAATAAAACAATATATGTAAGTGTACTATAGTATAGGTGTATTGTACACAAATTGTTTAACACTTACACAGGAAATGGCCACCAAAATTCAGATCTTTTGAAACTTCCTGTTTTTTAAAATTATAGCATGTTTCTTGAATTAATTGAATTTTTTTACAAAGATTGTCGTCAGTACAACTGATGTGTTCCCTTAACTTTGATAATTCATTTAAATTTAATTAACACCGTAATAAACATGGCTTTTTTCCTAGAGCCATTTATATTAAAGTCAGCAGAAGAAATGACTATATTACTTACGTACAACTTATATTACTCCTTTGAGGCAATGCATAGAAAATTGCTGATAACTAGTAGAACAAAATCTATATAACATTTGTTATTGGCAGAAAGGTTCTTCATTGGAGCAACAGCCATATGGTGGGTCAAGGCCATCTGCCTACTGGCAGTTTTCGACACATAAGAGATGTTTTTCCCTTTTTACGGTTTGGTTTGGTTTGGTTTGTCGCTCTACAGTCATTTTTGCACACTTTCGCTAATTAGATCGAAAACTACAGTTTAAAGGGGATTGAATCACTACCAAACATCTATCCATACCACCGCCAAGATTCGTACCTGAAACCTATGGTACCAAACACCAGAGCGCTATCCGATTAGCCATCAGGCCACTTCTTTTTACTGGGTAGGGTTATCAGCCATACACCCAACGGTCTTATTAGACCAGGACCTACTGTTTAAAAAGGATTCCGAACCACTACAAACATCCATAGCACCGCTGGGACTCGGACCCGAAACCTGCGACACCGAGCGCCACAGCGTTAGTCACTCGGCCATCAGGTCCCCTGAAAGGTTATTCGCTCTATTTATATCTTACAGTTTTTTTTCACATAATATTAAAATGGGTCACATAACTTATGGACAACCTGTACTATCGGGCAGTGAATATCCTTTAAATTCAACACAACAGTTAAAAATCATCTGTAAATCGTCCCCTATACACCCCTGCCGGTCAGCTTCAGGGTCGAACAGCGGGATACGCAACGGGCGAACCTGTCTAAATTCCTTCGGCACCATCCCGCTCAACGGGCGGCATCACCTACGGAGAAACCGTCGGTCGATAATTTCCTCTCCATATCCGCCCCTTAGCTATTCACCCCATGTACCAAACGTGAGGGTGTGGCTATAAATAATACCTACAGGTTCCTCTCTCCTTTCCTGGAAACAGGAAAAAAATCCTCACATAAAACTACTTATCACGCAACTTTATTTCACGGGAGAGATTAAGTTCACATGTACTGGGATGTGATAATGTGTTTGCCAGACTGAGAAATAATATTGTTTGTGTTGGAAGTCATGTAATGAACTGACTACTATTTTGGTAACGCGAATGCCGGTTCTTATGATCTGTTTATTGGTAAATGTAATAAAAGGATTTTGAGCGGTCTATTTATAGTTGAGTTTGTTGACGATATTAGGAAGAAAGTTTAATATTAGCAGCAATGGCTTTTTGTTTTTCTTTCAACATAGCTGTTTAATTATTAAGGAGACAGCTAATTCAATCTATATCTCGCAGATAGTTACGCGTTTATTTATTAAATTATACAAATAAAAAAAGGGATTCATAAAATGTACTGGTTATTACAGGTTATAGAGGTACAGTAAATTGTCTCTTAACAGTTTTTAATGTAATTTTTATTTACTTTCAGAGTGAATGTTTAGTACAGAAATAATACTTAATTGAATTAACGTAATTTTCTGTCTATAATTATGTGGGCAATGCCAGATATTTTTTACAAACGATATATCAATCAACTTAATGTGTAATACCTATGGCATAAAAAATATACGTTTTAAATGTTAAAATGCTCCAAACGAAATGTTTTCAAACGTATATATAAATTTTATGCCCTAATTTTAAATACAAAAACATTATTTTATAATTCATATCTTCATATTCGTTAGAAAGATAAGAAAATATTAATATCAAAACAGTGGGTTACTAATTTAGCTTTTCTGTACTAGTTTGTTGTACCATTAGAACACACCGATGTAGGACACACGCCATAAATTTGTAAAAGACCAGTTCTTTTCCATCGTCCAATTTATGTTTTCTTTCTCAATGTTTAGTAGATTATTTTTATCTCACACAAAATTTTTTCAACTTTTTTTCAAAAAATTGTTTTAGGTTTTAAAAGGTTTAAAAAGGGTTTTTAGGTTTAAAATACGGTTTTTGTTTATGGAGATGATTTTTAACATTCCTCCTAAAAAAATGATGGTAGACTGTATGCCTAAGATTATATTTGTTATAATCAGCAATCCAAAATATTTAAATTTTTTAATGTGCAATTAGTAGATTATATGATGTATATTAAGGCACTAAATATCTGCTATTTAGAAACATTATATACATTTTTCTGATGCCAAAAGTAGTGTTTAAATTAAATCATTCACTCCAATTGCATATTAAATCAATATAATAAAATCTTGAAACTCGAATTTTTACTTGCTTGAATTCATACACTTAACAAACCCTGACAGTTGAAGGTTAGGGGAATTTTAATATTGATAAAGTTGATTTAGAGAAACTACGCTACACTGATTAATTTTACACAACAGAGATTAATTCATTTTTACACTTTTACACGTAAAAAAGATTTGTAAATCTTTCTAGATATGAAACATTTAACGACAATGGAAATTATTAAACATAAATAATTACATATGAAACAGTGTCAGATCGTGAGGTTAGCTTATGTATGCCAGATTTCCTGGGACATACAGGAAGACACTGAGTTAATATTTTATATCGAAATCTTAATTTATAATCAAATAATAAATTTTGTACCCATTTTCAGATGATAACTTTCATTGAGACTTAAACTTATTGTTTCATTACAATATAGAAATTTTGTCATTATCATCTATTATAATATAACGGTAATTCAAGGTTAAAGGAAAGCAGTTTTGCTTACTTATATTATAATTAGACTAGAAAAGATTCTAAAAGATTCTTTCGTTTAGCAATATAACAGTTAGGAGAAAAACAATTCTTTTTATTCCCAAATTATAGCAAACCAGCTGATTCCGAGTTTTTTGGTGTTGTGCATCATACTATTTTCTAGAAAATTCCTTTTTCAATTCCTTCTATTAGCTCACACTCTCCCTATATACATATATCTTGTTCAAATTTTCAATCGTTCATAAAATACTTTTTATTCATCCACTCAAGTTCAAATACATTTTTTTTGAGCTTGTAGTGGATGACACTGGATGTTAATACAGTTTTTTCAAATATCAATTCATTCATTAAATTTAATTAATTCATTTAAATTTTTTTTAGATTTAAGTTGCATATATCTACCAATAGATGGCGCCAGATAAATTAAAAAAATGAATGAAAATTATTTATAACGGACTTTCTGCAATAGAGTGAAAAAAAGTATGAATTGACATTAAAATTTTTTTTTTTTATATTACTTGTTTATATAATAAACATGTGTAATGAAGTAGAAAAACGGAGCCATTGACTTATGCATTACATTACCGATAACAGAATTACGAGACAGTATGAGAGTATTATGTGTTACGATGATGAAACATTCTATTATTACATTCCCATATTTTGAGATCTAAAAACTATTCTAGACACAATAAATTGGAAATAGTACTGGAAATAGCCAATGCAGTATTATTTCTATTTCACGGACAAAAATTGGAAAATATAGATTGTACGGATAAAAGCGGGAAAATAACTATGATAAGGTATTAACTCTAGAATTTAATGGGAAAAATATCTGGAAAAACTCCATTGTTGTAAATTCGAGAAAAATAGAAAATATCGATGATACGGATACAAAGGAAAGATACTCAGGATTAGATTCGGATAAAAATGGAAGATACTGGCTGTATGAAAGATATCGATGATGTCAATTTTTAATATTTTTTTTGTAAAGTAGAGCAAAGACAAAGATATAGACATAGGTCGTAAATAATTCAGGGTGAACACAAAGTTAAATACTTAAAAAAGTCAAAATTGTTTACTTTTGAATATCCATTTGAAATAGTTACTCGTTATGATTATGGAATTTTTAGAAAACGTTTTTACTAGAGAGTAGCGGTATAACGCATTGATTTATGATTTTGGAATTAATTTTGAGGAAAAAAAATTCGCAACTTCTGTAGAAATCCCCCATTGGTTTATTTCATTTAATGTCTACACTGTGGCAACTGCTTTATAGAGAAAATATCATTTATCACAGAGAATCTCGTATATGATCACTTAAACTGTCTAGATGGCGTCATCTAGGGTTTCTTCAATACGTCACGCAATATTGGGATAGTAATACATGAAAAGAATAGTAATACATGAAAAAGGATAGCAATACATGGTGAAAGTTCTTCTGAAAGGTATTACTTTTCCCCACATAGTTTAATGGGAGGACGTCGACACGCAGAACTAGTATTCATCATCATAAAGATATCAACAGTTTAAATAATCAACGTATAACATTTGCCATAATTGATTTATTTATTATATTCTACCAAAAACTATATGCAACATACTATATTCATTTAATTCTTATGATTTAAATTTGATTCTTAAATTAAAGAAATTTTTTTACTATAACCTTCGCTTCAAGATAAATTTATTATATCTACAGATAAAAAGAGTTTATACAACATATAATACGTTTAGTTCCGTAGGATGATTTAGCTTTTCTCCCTAGCGCGCATGCTCATAGGAACATTATTACAGATATGCATGCGCGCTAGGGAGAAAAAGCTAACGGACATCCTACGGTAACTAACGTACGGTATGCAAAAAATTCTCTAATATATCATTACAGTGGCATTACAAAACAAAAAACGATGAAAATATTATCCTTTAAATACCGTATTGCTGATAAAAGACAGCGTCTGTGGCATTAAGTTAAAATTTAATGGGGAAAATCTCTGAAAGCCATTGTTGTAAGTTCGAGAAAAAAAAAAGAAGATTCAGCTTCAGTTTTAGCTTGATTTTTTTAGCGACATTGTTTTCATGATAGAAATGGAACTTACCAGTAATGTCAGTACCGATTATATGTGCAGAAATACTTATATTGATAATGTCGAGTTTTTTGTTGTTATATACGGGTGGCACGGTCTTCGTTTTATCGCCTTTTTGTTTTTTCGTATGCAGACAATCTCATGAGTATTGCCAGGCCTAAAAAAACTGTTCTAGACACAATGAAGTGGAAATTATATTGCGAATAGCCGCTCCAGTATTATTTTTTTCACGAATAAAAATAGAAGATACCAATTATATGGATAAAAATGAAAGATATTCATGATATTAGACGGATAAAAATAGAATATATCCATTATGCGGATACAAGAGGAAACTACCGATGATATGGGTAAAAATAAAGAATACCGACGGTGCGTATATAAAACGAAAGATATCCATATGATACGGAAGATATCCATGATATGATACCGATAAAAATGAAAAATACCCATGATATGATACGCATAAAAATGGAATATACTGGTTTATATGAAATATATCAATGATGTCGAATTTTTTATTGCTGTTTATGCATGGAATCGAGTTCCTTTTGTATACTATGAATAGCTTACCGACAGCTATAAGACGAGACTTCAGCCTCATGTAACGTTGGCCTCAAATTTGAGTATCATATGGGAGAAAACCTGGAAAACTCTCACTAATCAGCCTGACTGACGATGTCTTTTCCAAGAGAGAGTTGATTGATCCTAATTCAAATAATTGAACCCCAACCATCTTACATAATATGTTATGTCATCAATAAAGTGTATTTATGAGCGTTGTTTTGTCTGAAAAATGTCTATGCAAATAACTACAACTTTCATTACTCCAAATTTTCCTGAGAAAATATTTATTTTAAGTCTTTTATAAAATTTATATAAGTCTTTAAACAATCTCTAAATCATTTTTGTAAATGATACAGAAGTTTATAAAAATGAATTTTCTTTATAAATTACTTATTCTATCGTACATTTTTAAAATAAATTTTAGTAATAAAAATTGATACTAAAATTAAAACTTAATAGAATGCCTTATTTGTATCTAATAATTACTTTTTTTTTCAAATTTTGAAAATTCACGGAGAAAATATATGTCTTAAACATGAATTTTTATGTATTTGTATATAAATGTGCTAAGCAAATTCGATTGACCAAATTTTAAATACCTTTTAGTTAGTTAATCTGAAGTATTAGTTAGTTTGAAATATTTTCAATATATAAATTTCTGTATATTTGTTTTTATTAAACGAATATCTAATAAATTAATATAGTTATAAAGAATTATATGTTTTTAATACGCTAATGAAAAAAAAATATTTTGAAGTTGAAAATAAGAAAACATGTATTACCCTTTAAATTACATAATGCAACTATAATTCCTTATAAAATTTTCCGCAACTATTATTCTTATATTAATTATTCGTATATAAAGAATCCATGAACTATTAATCTAAAATGTTTTCCTGAATTATAAAAAAAATAAATTCATATTGTACTTATTTCCTTATATATCTAAATTAAAAGCTGCTTTTTTAATATAAATTTATTGGAAAAATGAGAAATTTTGAATTTAAAACAATGCTGAATTTTTAAAAATTACATTAAAATATATAAAAATACAATATAATGAAGATATCAGGAAAAAAACAAGTTAGATCGAAGATAAATAAGTTTTAAAAAAAATTAAAAGCTTTTTAAAATAATAATCTTAGACGTAACGTATTACACAAAGGGAATTTTTTTTGAAGTTAAAAATAAAATGCGTGTCGACAAAAAAGTATTTTATTTTTTAACTCCCATAAAATGAATTAAATATTTAAAAACTCCTTCATAATAAATGAAAATGTTTTATATTTATGATTTTTTTTTCTTTTATGTGAAAGGCAAATATTGATCAGAATTTCTCTTTTGTAGAGAAAATTACTTTTTAAGTATGCAAGAGCGAGCAAATCAGTGTTATCGAATTGTATATAAAAGAATATTTAAACAAAATATATAACAAATATTTTTATACTAACTAAAACTGATTTTTCGTCGTTGAAATTTTAGACAAATGAATAAAATAAAAGTAATGTTTTTACAATAATAGAATTGTTTTTAATTTAAACATTCTTTCAATTGAGGGCCTGATGGCCGAGTGCACTAGCACTCGGTACCACAGGCTTCGGGTTTGAGTTTCGGCGGTGCCATGGATATTTGTAGTGGTTCGGAATCCACTTTAAAATATAGGTCCCTGTCTGTTTATCCCTCGTGTGCACAAGATGACTGTAGAGCGACAAACCAAACTTTAAATTGCATAACTCCTTATTAATTTTCCAAAACTATTATTTTAATATTAATTATTCGAATACAACTAACCCATAAGCTATTAAACTAAAATATTTTCATGAATTCAAAAAGAAGAAGCTCATATTGTATATATATCCTTATATATCTAATTTAAATGTGAAAGAAAGCGTATATAGCACACCAGTAAATAAGTTCTGCAAGGTATTCAAAGTACGTTTTGATTTAAAACAATGTTGAATTTTTAAAAAAAATTACGTTAAAATATATAAAAATACAATATAATGAAGATATCAGGAAAAAAAAAAAAAAAAAAACGTTAGATCAAAGTTTGAAAAAAATTGAAATCTTTTTAAAATAATAATCTCTGACGTATTGTATTACACAAAGGGAATTTATTCGTCGACAAGAATTTTATTTTTTTAACTTCACATAAAATGAATTAAATATTTAAAAAAATCATTCATAATAAATGAAAATATGTTTCATATTTATGATTTATTTCTTTTTCTTTTTTGTGAAAGGCAAATATTGATCAGAATTTCTCTTTTGTAGAGAAAATTACTTTGCAGAGGCGAGCAAATCAGTGTTGTCGAATTGCTAACGTACCACGTGAAAGCAACGCCAACGTAAATGCAAATTAAGCACTATTGATTTCTGTTTCTCGCATTTCTCGCCAGTCTAATAAATATAACTAAAATAAAAGCAACAAGCAAAAACTTTCTCTCATTATTAGCATATTCTCAGAGGAATGAGCTTTAAATGAGACAGTAATTTGTGACAATAAAAATTCTAGACTTTACGCGACAGAAAAGCTTTAAGTAATTACTATTTGTTTCCTTTTAAATTTCGATGTTGTATAACTTTAAGCTCTATTTTTTAACGTGATAAAAAAGAACCAATTTTATACTTTCATTTATGAAAAGAAATTGCTTTTAAAAAAATCTTTTAAAGGAAGTGTTTACATTTATTATACATAAAAGAATATTTAAACGAAATATATAATAAATATTTTTATAGTAACTAAAACTGATTTTTCGTCGTTGAAAGTTTAAAAAATGAATAAAAGTAGTGTTTTACAATAACAGAATCGTTTTTAATGTAAAGATTCTTTCAATTGAGAGCCTGATGACCGAGTGGCTAGCGCTCTAGCCCTCGCTACCACAGACTTCGGGTTTGAGTTCTGGCGGTGCCATGGATATTTGTAGTGGTTCGGAATCCACTTTAAAATGTAGGTCCCTGTCTGTTTATCCTTCCTGTGCACAAGATGACTGTAGAGCGACAAACCAAACTTTAAACAAAAAAACAAGATAAAAACTTGAAAAAATTAAAAGCTTTTTAAAATAATAATCTCTTACGTATCGTATTACAGAAAGGAAATTTATTCGCCGACAAGAATTTTATTTTTTTAACTTCACATAAAATGAATTAATGAATGAATGAAAATATGTTTCATATTTATGATTTTTTTTCTTTTTCTTTTTTGTGAAAGGCAAATATTGGTCAGTATTTCTCTTTTGTAGAGAAAATTACTTTGTAAGCATTTGCGAGCAAATCAGTGTTGTCGATTTTCTAACGCACTACGTGAAAGCAACGCCAACGTAAATGCAAATTAAGCACTATTGATTTCTGTTTCTCGTATTTCTCGCCAGGCAAATAAATATAACTAAAATAAAAGCAACAAGCAAAAACTTTCTCTCATTATTAGCATATTCTCAGAGGAATGAGCTTTAAATGAGACAGTAATTTGTGACAATAAAAATTCTAGACTTTACGCAACTGAAAAGCTTTAAGTAATTACTATTTATTCCTTTTAAATTTCGATGGTGTTTAACTTTAAGCTCTATTTTTTATGGGATAAAAAAGAAGCAATTTTATACTTGTATTTATGAAAAGAAATTGGTTTTAAATAATACATTAAAAAGGAAGTGTTTACTTTTATTGTACATAAAGAATATTTAAATACAAAATATAATGAATATTTTTATAGTAACTAAGAACGATATTTTTTCTCTTTGAAATTTTATACAAATGAATAAAAGTACTGTTTTGACTACAAAGATCCGTTTTTTATTTAAACAATTCTTTCATTTTTATCAAAAAAGTTTTTAAAAAAAGGAAAAATATTTTACTTTACAGGAAAACTATTTTCACATATATATGATTATTGATGTATTCTTAATATAATGCAATTCCTGTTGCTTGGCAGTACAAATTTCGTATTAAGCATAAAAGTACTTTTAATGTATTTTTTAAAAGAATGTATTTCAATGTAAAATTATTTAACTGTATTTATGTATTTTTTGAAAGGTTTGTTTTGGTTTGTCGCTCTACTGTCATTCTCTGTATACTTTGGGTAAATTACACCTGAATCTACAGTTAAACGTGGATTCCTAACCACTAACAAACATCCCTCCATGCCATCCGCCAGGATTCGAATTGAAGCCTGTGGTACCAAGGGCCACAGAGCTAGCCAATTGGCCATCAAGCAACAGGACTCTTATTGGTGATTGTCACACTTGTATGATGAATTACAGAAAACCACTCAGTCCCACAATCGTACAAGACCCTAACACATGCTGCGGCTGTGGCCATGCTTATTTCTGAAAGCATCTTGGCATATTAATGTACTCGCATTAGCCTACAGTAATGAATCGGCCAGACAACAAGTTAGTCAATTAAAACATGAAGGTAGATAATGTCAAAATTTTTGCTGAATTTTCGTGCTGTTGTAGTATCAACGACCAAAGCTCTAGCCAATTGGCCATCAAGTCGCCGTACTTTTTAAAAGTAAGCACAAGTATATTTATGAGCAGAAATATGAGCTTAACATATTTATGAGCAGAAATTTTGCTATACAATCATTGGAGATTCTGTAAAGCAATTATTATATTTATCTTAAAATTCAAACTATATATCGCCATTTATTTTTAAATATGTAACTTATATCTTAAATAAGCATGTAAATTAAAAGATTGTTTCATTCTTTCGTCATTTACAAGCATTAACTTTTGATTAATGCACTTGAATTGACCTAAGCATTGCAATATACAAAGGGATGTATTTCAATCAGAACTATTGCAATCAATTTCAGGACATTGACTATATCTGACTTATTTATACATCCCTCAATCATTACCGGCCATTAAAATTGCCGCACCATCAAAGTCGGCCTTATGGCCAATTGGGTAGCTCTCTGGCCTTCGGTACCATAGGCTTCAGGTTCGAATCTTGGTGATGGCATGGATGTTTGTCAGGGGTTCTGAATCCACGCTAAACTGTAGGTCCCGGTCTAATTAGCCTAAAGTGTGCAAAAAAGACCGTAGAGCGACAAACCAAACCTAACCAAATTTGCACCATCAAAGAAACAGGGGGTAATTATTATGAAAGATACAGTATAGTATCTGATACTGAAATATATACATCTGATACTGATCCTATACTGAAAGATACAGTATGGAACAGTCTAAAGTTACAAAAAAATCAAGGTATCAGAAGTAGTACAAAAGGAGATATTGAAAATGGAATTATCATTCACTTAATTTTGATTATACAGATATCTTTTTGACAAATATATGGAGAAGGAAATCATGCCAAGAAATTCTTTAATTTGACCTACGAAGAACGCAACTCTGAATTATCATACAAGATGCTGCTCATGTAGGTTGAAATCTGACAAAACAAATAAAATGTGCTAGAATGTTGATGATAACAGAAGAATCAGACAAAACAAAGTACGAGATCTTAATGGTTGCCCTTTTTCCCAATACCCATAATGAATAGGAAAATTACAGTCCCAGAACATGCTTTAGCTGAAGATTTACTATATATGACACAAACCCATACATCCGTATATATATTGCTATAAAATCTGTAGTGTGACGAGCCGTTTCAAAGTAACAAGGCAATTTCTGTGTCGTAGCACATGAATCTTCAGTACCAGCAACTATGCGTTGTAAAAAAGACAAGCCATTGAAATTAATAAAAAATTGTATACGATTAAGAATATCGTCGTAAAATTTGTTTGCTATCATTTTTTTTTGACAAATTTCGAATTTACTAATATCATTTTAACCACTATTGCAGGATAGAGTCAAACTGGACAATTATCTGTATTTATGTTAGGAGGTATTATTAAGTACACATTCCACTAGTTTCTAGTACATTGAACTGAGCCACCACATTACAAAGCAAAGCTCAGGGTTGTAGATAAAATAAGTGCATTTATGACTCAAAAAGCGAGACCGCTAACAGTTAACAAATAGAGTACTCTGACGTTTTCTCAACACACGACATGTTTGAATGGTCCCTAACATAAAATATTCACCTAATCATTCATTAACTGCACATATCTAGTTTATCTACGAGATTTTAGAGATATTTTCGAGACCTGTATCTATCTGCATTTCATCTAGTTTATCAAGCTTATCTACGAGATCCTGTACTTTGGTTTCCCAAAGAAAGGCATGACAACTGTCACCAACGGAGCAAAAGATGAATTCTGGAAAATAAAATTAAAATGTCAACGATTGCACTCAATGCACTCAAACGATTGCACTCAATATCGGCTGTATACCTAGCAATATAGCAACTGTCAAACATGTGTGATTATAATGAATTTTCGAAAGTTATTTTCCTCTAAAGTAATTAAATTTTAATAACTTCAGCATTCTATTATAAGATTTTTGAAAAATAAATGTTCGTTAGCTATATATTTCATAGTGTTGTATTTTAATGGCCGAAAGAATATTGAAAACGGTTACAAAAGAGGTAATGATATTACAGTTACATAAGATTATTATAAGAGTTTGCTTTACAAAACAAAATAAATGGTTTTCAAAAAATGCCATGATAAAATAAAATAGTATGCGTTTTCGTCATAAAAGCTGAAATTTCTACGATAATTCGAATTTCTATGCTTGAAAGTTTAAAAAAGTTTAAAACTAAAGCAATTAAAAATTTTTAAGAGTAATGAAATATGAATTATAAATCTTTATTCATTATTTATTATTTAAACATAATTGTTAAAACTTTAAACAAAACTTGCCAAATACTTTTGTGTAAATAGATGTTATGATTCTTATTTAATTCCATGATAATTTAAATCAGAAAAATTTCTGATAAAAAAGTATAAAATTTTTTTTTAAGTGACAGATATAATTAATTTTCCCCCCATTTATAGAAATATTTTTTTGTATATTAAAAAAGATTCGCAAATGTGAAAAATACTATTTAAAAATTTATTAAAAAAATTTTCAGGTCTGAAATTGTTAAAAAATTGTTTAATAATAGATGAATAAAATTTTAGAAAATAAAATATATAGGCTAAATAAATAAAAAAATATTTAAAATTAAAAAAAAGACATTTTTCTAATTCTAAACCATATGCCTTTTTTCTTTTAATACAAATAATTTTTTGTCAGATATTTATTTGCAAAAGTAAACATATCGAATTATTTGTAGTTATATAATTATTATAGTTCCAAAAAATATTCAGTCCCTTAAATTAGGGGTGGCCAAACCAAATGATCCTGCGGCCACTTTGAAAATGCATCATAACTGCGCTATATATAAAATATAGATCACCATATTAGATTTAGACCCACTATAGACATTTTTTGGAGTGAAAAATTGAAACATAAGTTATTATTTTTTTTCTATTATTCTTACATGTAAACATAGATTACATACAAACATAAATATAATAATAATGATGATACTAAACGCAAATCGTAAAGAAATATAATATATAATATATAAATAAATATAAATGATATAAAAACATCAAATCATTAAAGTGAAACATAGAAACCTGTTAGATGTTCCAAGATGCGCGCTCATCATGATTTTGCAGAATACAATTTAATTATTCTGCAAACTTATAATGTTAATTCATAAATAAAACAGGCAATATCTGTCCTATATTCGCAGTATTATTTTAAAATCAAAGTTAAATTTTTCTCATCATTTCGACAGTTAATCTTTGAATATATGGATGCACAAATAATGAATTTTTTTCAATACATCGGTTTTTTACTGCTTTGGCCATTATAAAATAAATATATTTTGAAAAAGTGTGATAAATATCACCTGGAAAAATTTTCAAGGCGGGTCACCCCTGCCTTAAATACTATAGAGACTCAAATGTAAAATAATGAAACTTATTTATATGCTTTTAAAAATATCATTTTGAGATAGAAATTCTAACTCTTAACTGTGTTGAATTGCTTAGCATTTTACACCATTTGGAAGCGTTAAGATGCCTTCTCTGCCTAGTCACTATTCGAAAGATAAAAAACATTTACAGGGGAAATTTTGAGCATGCTAGTCTAGCACCATTTTTAGACATTACCTAACGTGAAAACTTTTAAGGGTACTTGCTTATATTTGCATGACCTATGGTTGAAAAATTGTTACAAACTCTATCAAAATTCGTCATAAAGTCTTCTCGTTTATGAAAGAATTCCTTCAGCGGATTTAAACTTTGGGATCTCTTGCACGTTAGCTACGTACATTACTACTGCCTATGAGTCATACTTTATTGAGATAAGATTGAATTATTTTCTGCTAAGATTAATTTCTTTGAAATGCATAATGAAATAAAGAAACACAAAGTACAATGTGCTGTTGTATACTTGATAGCTATTATTTGCTTATTTGTGGCTTGGCTGTTATTTTATTTTTTATTAATTGAATTTAATGTATTTAAGGTGATTTGTTTTGTGTATTAAAATTTATATTTTCGCTTGAATGAAACAATGATTTATATTGAATTATTATTATTAACCTATATTTTAATTGTCTTAAGATAAAATTCTTTGCCTTATTCATGCAAAATTAAAAGGAATATTTATTTATATTTTATATTTATTTAAATTATAAATTAATGCAATATTTTCTTTAAATAAATTCAAATATTACCATTAACGCTTTGTCAAACATTATTTTTATATCACATTACTTTATATTTTTTATTATTATTATAAATATTTACATCAAAACTTAAAGAATAAAATGCAAGTATATTACACAATTTTAAAAATAAGTATCTTTTAGAACATTTAATTAAAAAGTTGTTTATTCAGAAAACTATTTATAAAATCGTAATATATTATTTCTAAAATACTAAAAAATCATGTAATAAAGCAAAAATTAAGAATAAACAATTAAATAACAAATATAAATAAATTGATAAGTCTAATAATTTTTTTTGGATGTAAACTATAAGTAAAAAGTAAAACAGGCAGGAAAGAAATGGAATATTTCTCCAGTTTACGACTTTTAATTATAAAATACATTTTTTTTAATTTTATCATTTTTATTTTAATCGTTATTTATCTTCATGATTAATTTTATTTATAAATTTTTATTTATTTTAATTTTAATTAATTTATCTTTAATCTATTTTAATCGTTATTCATCTTTATGATTTATTTCATTTATAAATTTTTATTTATTTTAACTTATCTTTAATCCATTTTAATCGTTATTTATCTTTATGGCATACAATTTTGAATATTAATAAAATAATACACAAAAGCAATTAATTAGTATAATACGAAGAAAATCATAAAAAATTAATTTGTTGTATCTAATATCTACAAAAATAGTCAAATTGCTATGCTGATTACATTACAGTTAATAACCAGAAACATTAATAAAAAACTAATGATAATTAATATTATTCATTTTTTTTTACATTTTCTTTATATATAAACTATATAATAATAAGTTACGGAAAGTGAATATTTAAGATCTGCGAAACAATTTGTTGCATCTATATTTAAAGTTTTTAGTCTACCATTCAAAAAGCATATTATTATTATTATTATTATTATTATATTCTAATTGTAAACTACAGATAAAATTAAAAATTTTGTTGAACAATATGTTAAATGGTAATTAATTTAAATCCTGAATAATATAAAATTTACACCATGTGCTATGCATACGATATATGGCATAAACAATTAAAAAGTTTCTTGACTCACTCGGGTCCATTGCGATCTTGGCTGGCGATGACCATCGCCCCCTTCATCGCACCGATTGCACCAATGGGCATCTTGGACAGTGGCCGACAAAACTTCCGTGCACCCCTCTCTCGAAAATCACATCAGACGAACACCAATCCGTGCAAAAAGAAATCCAATTCGGCTTTTCTTCCCACACTTAACTGGGAGTCCCTAAGATTCAGTTCTCGTTGGCTTCATTGCAATTCTTTTCTCACCTTGCGGGGAATCGTTTGGCGAGTAGATATCGTCTGCTGGCAGACGATTTTCTCGGAGAGATGAAGCGGCCGGCAGGGGCGTTCGCGTCGCCAACGCTCATTTGCATAATAGGGTGGGGGGAGGGGAGATGATTAAGATTATAACTCGATTTTCTTGTTCGGAAACTGACGACTTTTATATTAAGTTATCCAGGGGAGGACGATTTTGATTTTATTGGGACTTTTTTTTTCATGTATCTTTTTTGTTGCTTGGCTTTTTGACAGTCGAGAATGGGGATGACCATCTGAATAGAATAGTGGATATGGGTATAAAAAAGAGTGGAAAAAATAAATGAAATAAAATAGGCTATTCAGTAAAGTCACATTTTAAAGTTTTGTTAAGACTGTCATTAGAAAAACTGCGATATTTCCCTTTTTATATGCTATGAGTATAGTAATACAATGATAGGATTCACAAATAAAAACTGTTATAATTAAGTTAGACCCATTAAGTTTTGTTAAAAATAACTTCATTAAAATCTGAGAATAAGCAACTCCTTGTATTTTAACTCATAAATGAAAGGAATATTTTAATGAACATATTTCTAATAAAAGAAGTTTCATTGGAAAGTGCAATAATAAACAAACATATAATTTCTCTGTAATAATTTTATTACGAATCCATAATCTTTCATCTCAAAGAACAATATGTAACTTTATCCTTAATTGACAAGCTTTATTGCGGAAAACGAAATCAAAGGATTTAAAAAAAATACCATTATTTTATATTAAATAGAAACAGAAACCATTTAAATATTTAAAGTAAGATGATTATGGACAATATTGATATTTTCTTACATAGTTACCAGTACTTTCAGAAATTTATTCAATTTAAATTTGATACATACTTCATCAAAAAAAAATTATGAAATAGATTCATACACATGAAATTCAACCAAAACGAGATCTCACAAGTTGAATGAGCCAACGACCAGTATTCAATGCTAAAACACGGCACTTAAAGTGGTCCAGACACAATTACATTAATTTTATTCATGATGAAAGCAATATATGACTTCTGGTCAAGCTATTTACTTACGGATATCATAATATTTGTAATTATTAATATATATATATATATATATATATATTTAAATTATTACATTGTAAAATTCGATTCATTTAGGAACAGATTGAATTACCGGTTTGTTTGTATTAATGAATTTTGAAAATGAAAGCAATTTCCTTATTTAATAAATTTCCTCAAATCACTCAATTTATAGTAAGAGTTTTTTTGTTTTTGACTCTCTACGGTCATTTGTTTGCACACTTTAGGTTAATAAGACAGGAACCTACAGTTTAATATGGATTTCGAACCACTAACAAGCATCCATGTATAGTAAGAGTGATCCCAGCATACATAGTAAATAGGATCACTATGAATGTAGCAAGAATTATCACAAAATTAAATATATATATATATATATGTACGCGTGTGTTTGTATCTTATACCACTTGGTAGACAGCAACATCTAGATCAAGTCCAAGAACCCATGTGGTCTTATGGTAGGTGGGAAAGCGGGTGCAGTTTCTGTTGTGATGGAGCTCCCGTAGATAGAAGTCTGACTTGGTTCCGTGACGCTGACTTTTTACGAGGTAACGTTGTCCTCCATACATACTTTTCTTATTTTTAATTCATTTTTATCAAGGAGAAAAACACAGGTTGGATTTTTGAAAGATAATTTATTTATTTCCCCCTGGCGATTAAAATAAGCGAATTACGTATATTTATTAGAAAGAGAGATGCTATTATTGTAGAGAGTGAATGTTTCATTTTTAACTAAGCATTGGATAAATTTTATTTTTTGTTTAATTATTCATTTTAAATATTTATTTAATCAATTCCTTAAAGATTTTTATAACAAATCTTAATATATATTTTTTTAAATTAACACTTTCATGAAAAAATAAAGTAAATGAATTAGTTTTTTTAATTCATGTAATAAAAATAAATTAACTTTTCTTAACATCAGAGAATGTATGGAATAAATTGATTATTTGACGTTTAATTTAAGATTATCTAATAATAAGGATGCTATGAATCTCTTTAAAAAATAATTTGAGGATTAGGATGTTATTAAATTGTAAGTGACTCATACTCAATTCAAAGTCAGACACTTACAAATTTATATTTGAAAAATTTATTGAATTAAAAACATTTGTGAATTAAGCAAATAATTTCATACATCTTTTAAATATTCTCTTGAATGAACTTGTTCAATAAAACAAAAAAAAGATTATTTAAAATATATTTTAAAATTTCTCCTTTACTATCAAACAGAATAAGTAAAAATTAAAAATTTGTTGTTCAAGTATTTTTTGCAAGGAATTTTTTTTAAATTAAATGTAAAAATATATATTTTATTTATTTATTTTGTAATGGTGGTAAAATAGGTGTCGTCTTTTTAGAAATATTTTAAATATATTTAAAAGTAATAGATTAATTAAAAAATTAAAATAATTACTTTATTTAAAATTCATTAATTAATTTATAAATAATTAATAATGATACAAAAATTAATAATACTGCAAATCAATAAAATATTCGTTTAAATTACGTTAATTAATTTATTTTAATTAATATATGTATGTATTATGTATAGCTATTTAAAATTAGTTTTTTAAATAGTCTATTTAAAATTCATTAATTAATTTATAAAAAAAATTAATAATAACACAAACTAATAAAATACTCTATTTAAATTTCATAAAATTATTTATTTAAAATTATTTTAAAAATACTCTGTCAAAATTAAAAAACTAGAAAAATTCATTTTAATTAATTAATATATATATTCTTAATCCTTAATACTGTATTTCCTGATTTCTATTGTTCATTATATAATGATTACAAAATAATGGAAAACGTTACCATTATATCACAACGATAAGCAGATACGCAGATAACGACAAATGCAAATAAAGGAATTAATTAGAGAAATAATGTCTGAAACTATTTAGACATTAACAATCCAACAGATAACAGATTACACAAAAGAATTCATTTCTGATTAAATTTTAGAATGGAATAAATACATTTTTTAAATAAATATATAACTGCAACTTTAATTATTGTATTCACTTTTCATTTTCATCTCTGTATACAATTTATGATCAAATAGAAAACGATAAATTATTTATTTCCCCCTGGCGATTAAAATTAGCAAATTACGTATATATTTATTAGAAAGAGAGATGCTATTATTGTAGAGAGTGAATGTTTCATTTTTAACTAAGCATTAGATAAGTTTTATTTTTTGTTTAATTATTCATTTTAAATATTTATTTAATCTATTCCTTTGAGATTTTTATCACATAAATCTTAATATATTTTTTTTTAAATTAATACTTTCATGAAAAAAAAAAAGAAAAGATAAGAATTAATTTATTTTTATTACAGGTATTAAAAAAAAATAACTTTCATTTAACATTAGAAAATGTATAGAATAAATTGGATATTTGACGTAGACATAAAATAGAGTATTATTAAAAAACACTTATATTTATAAAATAGAGTATTATTTAAAAAAACTTTTCTTTTACACTTATGAAATAAAAGATATGTAATTTTTTTAGTGAAGTAAATGCAGTTATCAACTTAACGGTTTAATTTTGCCATTGGTATGAACATTCATTGCCTGATGGCTGAGTTATTAGTGATTGGTGCCACAGGTTTCGGGTTCGAGTCCTGGCAGTGACAGGAATGTTTGTAGTGGTTCGGAATCCACTTTAAACCATAGGTCCCGGTCTAATATGACTGTAGAGCGTTGGGTGTAGGTCTGACAACCCTACCCTGTAAAAAGAAAACATCTCCTGTTTCGAAGTCTGCCAGTAGTCAGACGGTTTTGGTCCACTATGGGGCTATTGAAGAAGAATGCGTTAAAATAAAAATTCTTAATTTCTAATGTAAATTGTGAATTCATTTTGTGTAAAAGTTTCAAAATAAATTCAGAGGGAAAAACTAAAGTACTTGATATATTAAACATTTCAATTAATCTATAAATTTTCGTTATTTTTTTCTTCATAATAAAAATGATTTTAAATCAAGAAATATTACTTTTTACCCTTAATTGTGATATATTTGAATATATTTAAATATTTTTAAACCACATTTTAACATTAGGAAAGTGTGTAAACCTTAATTATTGCCTTGTTTTACTTCACAAAAAATGAGATAGCGATAAGTTAAAGATTGATAAATAAATTCCGATATGTAATAAATATTTTTAATCAATTACTATCTTTAACTGTGAAATTTATTTACAATATATCCTCTTCAACTAACTTTTTTTCACAATTTGAAATTTTATTGAAGACGTATCTTTACCGGAATATATAATCCTTTTGATCATAAAATCTTATTGTTAATAACATTATTATTAAATTGAATTATTTCGGTCAGCTAGTTGGCCACCGTCAAAAAAAAATCATGGTTGATTAAACAGACCTTCTCTGGAAGGATGGCCGAGTGACTAGCGCTTTGGTGCACGGTGACACAGGTTTCGCATTCGAGTCTCAGCGGTGCCATGGATGCCTGTAGTGGTTTGTGATTCACTTTAAACCGTAGGTGCCAGTCTAATGTGACTGTAGGGCATAGGGATGATAACCTTACCCTGTAAAAAGAAAATCATCTCCTGTCTCGAAATCTGCTAGTCAGTAGACGGCCTTCACCCACCATGGGGCTGTTGCGTCATTGAAGAAGTCTTTAAAAAAAAAGACGTCCTTTTATTAAAAATTTACATTACGTATTAAACTATTATTAAAAATACTTTTTCTGAAGGAAAAAAAAACCTAATTATTTCATTAAAAATCAATTAAATCAAAAAGTACAATCCATTCCTAGTACAATCCAATTTTTTTCCTATCCCCCTGAAGAAATGGCGGCCTGATGGCCAATTAGCTAGTGCTCTAGCCTTTGGTACCACAGGTTTTAGGTTCGAATCCTGGCAGTGGCATGGATGTTCGGAACCCACTTTAAATTGTAGGACCCGTATAATTAGCCTAAAGTGTACAAAAAATAACCGTAGATCGACAAACCAAAGCAAACCCTGGCAAAAGACACATTCTAGTCACAAGAACGATTCGTTGTTTGGGGATATCCCCGAATTAGCCAATTTTGAAGCATTCTTCAAAAGAATAGAAGTGCTGAGTCAGACAAGGCATGCGTCATTCATCGAAATAAGAGAAATATTAAGGGGCAACGTCTGGAGAAAACGGTGCAGATGGTAGGACTTCTTATCGAAGAGTTTCCCAATAATTTTTGATTACATACAATATATTTCATGAATAGTTTTTCACAGCATGCGACCAAGCATTTTCATGTTGAAAAATGGCTGTCATGTATTTCTTCGTATTCTGGCCATTTTTCATCCAATACTTGACTCAAACGCATCAGGTGCAGTCAATAACATTTACCAGTACTTTTTTTGGTTTTAGCATCCTTGAAACGTTTTGGCTGAGCAACTAGCTGTTGGCTTTCCATGTCAAAATCAGTTTTTGAAACGTTTGAATCATTTTTGACAAGTTCTTTCACCTGATACACGATCCGAGTAAACTTCCACAAGCATTCGATACTCTTCAGTTGCGTTTTCTTCTGAATAAAAAACAGAAAAGAAAAACATCTCCCCAATTTTTTTATACAACAATCGTCATGTTAAAGGTTTTCGATAAATAATTCTTTTTTTGAGATATAACGCTGGGAAAAAATGGTTGGTTAACAGATTTCACCATTTATGTTATTTTGTTTCTATGGAAATATGTTTCAAAACGTAATTGATATTTAAGAGGTTTCGATTTAGCATCAGGTTTATTTCGTGTGTCAAATACGTCAAGTTTCGAGCCAAATCAAGAGCAATTGTGGCACGTACTGCCTTTCTTGTTCAATCAAAATATAAACGAGAGTGATGCTTGTAAGAACTTAGGGTGACATTATCTCAACGTAAGAAATTTATGGTAGTTGATTTAGATCAGGGGTCTCCAAACCTTTTAGCCTAAGGGCCACACTAGCTACTACGCTAAAATCTCAAAGGTCAAGATCAAGCTAGTTAATCATCCCAACATATTGCAGTTTTCAATTACGCCCAAATTTTCTCTAATTTCCAAAACGTATTATTTGTCTACTTTCTTTCTATTTTAAATTTCATTTGCAAATACATGCCAAAAGACAGATTTTATCATAATAAAATACCCAATATATCAATTGTAAATGAATTTGCATTAATAAATAATAATTTTTACTGCAAATTTCTTCAACTCAGACATCACTGATTCCAATATTTTTTTATGAGCACCCTTAGTCATTTTAGCTTTCAGTTTCAAAACTTTGGTGTCTGACAGCTATCTAATCTATCCATCTTTAAGTGAACAGTTTCAAAAGAAATGTTCTTATGTCGAAAAATGTTTCAAAACGAGCAATTAATAACAACATGAACAAGTAGCAGATTCAGCGTTAATCAAGATGCATAGAGACAGATGTTCAGACTATATTCAATTATTTTATTACCTTAATTTGAGACGAACTTCGACTAATTTACCATGATTTTTTTTCTATGGGAGAGCTTGCAATTCTTTACCGATTATCCACGAGACCATTAAAAGGATTTTTCGACTCCATTCGTCGTACTATTTGGAGTCATCGTGTCTATTCACCACTCATAGACACAGAAAGTTGTGGACCAGCTTTAGTTATCTGATTTCAAATCAAACTTTATTCATTCAGAAGTTCAATGAATTATCCATAAGGCCAGACCCATTTCTGATTAGCCAATAAAACTTTTCACTAATTTTCAAGGCAGGTTTGAATCCTGGTTAACTGCAGGTCACGATCTAATTAGCCTAATGTGTGCAAAAAATGACCATAGAGTGACAAATTAAAAATTTCCAAAAGATGTTATATGCCCACTTTCTTTCTACTGTAATTTTTATTTGCATATACATGTCAAAAGACATAGATTTGATAATACTATGATATCCAATATATCAATTGCAAATGAATTTATATTAAAGAATAGTCATTTTATTGCAAATATTTTCACATCGGATATCACATATTTCCTCAATATAGAACATCAAATTAATGCTGCCTTTATCAATATGCTTATTTATCTAAGCATCCTCAATTATTTATGAGCATACTTAGTTATTTAATTTTTCAATTTCAAATCTTTGGTGTCTGACAGCTATCTAATCTATCTATCTTAACTAAGTGAATACTTGCAAAATAAATGTTCTTATGTCGAAAAATGTTTCAAAACAAGGAATTACTAACACCATGAACCTTTTTATTATGCGCATACTATCTTTATATTTCAGCTTTTCTGTTTGAGATCTCTACAATTCATCACATTGCAGTTATCTGATCTGTCTGTCTTAAGCAAGCAAATCTGGATTCAACAGAAAGTCTAGACAAAACAGATTTACACCCCGAGCTCCAAAAAGATTAAATCGCATTAGTTCCTCTGATTCTACACTTTGTTTTAAATGTTGCCTGTTTGAAAAGATTTGAATAATCCAGACGATTGTTATTTGATTATAGAGAGAGAGAGAGAGAGACGAATCCAAGAACTCGGTTGCTCAGACTAAGAGTTGAAATAAATAACATTCTTCTCTAGGTTTCAGCGAGAGAAAGCAGTGATGTAATGAAATTAAGGATTCATACAGAAAGTAATTGAATGTATGAAGTCTCGCGTTGTTTGTGTTAAGACGAGGCGTTTGTTCTCACTTTGAATATGAAAGATGCAGATGAATGTAAAAATTGATAATGGCTGAAATTATGAATAATATTCAATATATCATTTCAAAAGAATGAAAGAGAATTACATTGAATGATGAATTATTTTTAAATATTGAAAGGAAAGAATTGTTAGGGGATATGGGTTTTGAAGTTTGGATTCTTTTATTATAACAATATTAATTTGTGATGAATCGTTCACCATATTTATGAAACAGATAAAGACAGAATCAACAATGTATCATAACAAAAATAAAGATTAAGAAAGATTTATTAGAAACATAAACTTCAAAAGGATATTTAATACTACCTATATAAATGTAAAGTTCTTTAAAGAAATAGTGAGGCATATAATTCTTTCACTTGAATTTATTAAGGTTATTTACAATCCCTTATATAAAACATATCTTTTATCTTATTTGAAATTTTTTTTAAAAGAGTGTAAAAGAATATTTCTGAATTTTTGAATATCGATTAATTTATCGAAAGCATTTCTTAAAGTATGAAATCTCAAAAACCTAATAAATATTCTCAATTAATTCTCAATATAAGCTATTAAAATTGATAATTAACAAAACATATTTACTTAAATCTTTTTAAAGTAGCTTTAGTTTGTGATAAGCCATTCACCATATTTACGAAACAGATGCAAACATCATCAACAGTATATAATAACAAGATAACAAAAATAAAGTTTAAGAAACGCTTATTAGAAATATAAATTTCAAAAGAATATTTACTGCTACTTATATATGTAAAGTTCTTTAAAGAAATAATAGTGCCTATAATTCTTTCGTTTGAATATATTAAGATGTTTTATATAAGGGATTTTAAATAACATCTTATCTTCAGTTTAATTTTTATAAAGAGAGTTTCAAAAAACATGTTGTATCTGAATTTTTGAAGGTCAATTATTTTAATAGTATATTAACATTTCTTAAAAATTAAATCTCAAAAACTTAATAAATAGTCGCTATCAATTCTCAATATAAGCTATCAAAAATGGATAATTAACGATAATAATAACTAGACTTATTTATTTTACGACATTTTATTATTTTACCAATTTAGTTAACGATTTAAATAACTACGTTTAGATAGTTAAATCTCTTTAAGTAGTTTCATAGGAATACACGTATAGTTTTTAGTTATAGTTCCTAATAATTTAAACTCTTATTAGGAGTTCAGATACATGAAAATGCTATTTATATTGCTATCTGAAAAAATCTAAAATTTTAATAAAGTTGATTATAGGACTCAGTTTTTTTATAATTTAAGGGACGAATTCCCATAAATTTTAAACTTATTTGTAAGATCCACCAGCCAAGAAAAAATGTAAGTAAAGAAAACTCTCATAAAAATAGATTTATGAAAGTTAGTTATTTAATTATTTTTTTTGTGTATAATTCCCTTGAAAAACATCCAGGAAAAGGTGAAATTTTAATCGAATTATTATTTGAATCTCGTATTTCAAGCTTTTTGTGTTTTTCAAATCGTTTAAAAGTTTTTAAGATTCTAGAATACAAATGAGAATAGACTACCCCTTAAATTATTTATCTCATCCCATTAAACTATCTTTCCGGGCCTTCCCTTAGGACAGGGGTTTCCAAACTACGGCCCGCGGGCCAAATCCGGCCCGCCAGTGTCATCAATCCGGCCCGCGACAGCGAATAGCTTATTGTTGCTGTAATAAATTGGATAAAAAAGCACATAATGATAATAACTCCGTTTTATTGACTTGCTAGGCAAAGCTTAATGACAAGCATAATACGCGGAAAATTTAACTTAAGCATAACAACTAACAAGAAATGAATCCTACTAACATTATAAACTAGTGAACATAGTAGCATATGTATATATATCGATGTTTGGAATGTATATATATCGATGTTTGGAATGTATATAGATCCTGAATCGAACATATGATTTTTATCCAGAAAATCCCTCAGGAACGAAAAAACCAAATTAACGCGAATGAAACATGCGGGGTATCCCACTTGTAAAAAAATACTAATGAGATTTGTGTAATTGTGATTTTTACTGACAATAGTTTGTAGTTAGCAAGTATATGCTTGCTCAGAGGGCGTATTTGGGGACTGGTCTAGAAATTATAGATAATGGCAGAAAAATTAAAACTGTTTTGGCCCTTGGTACTTACTGGAGTAAACAGTATGGCCCTAAGGCTGGAAAGTTTGGAGACCCCTGCCTTAGGATGAAATCTTGCCAGCATCTCATATAACCTTTCAGTTTAAATGGTTGTTTTATTAAAAAGATTTCAAATTAATTCAAAAACAGAAAATAATGTTAAATAAGAGAAAACTTCTAAATTAAAAATATATTGGACATTATTTTTTATCCTTTTTCAATTATTAGAAGGAAAACGTTACCAGATCAGTAATAAAATCTATATTTTAGAAATAAAAATTTTCTGCATTCGTTTTTTTATTGATTTTGGTAAACATCGCGTATATATAAAGCACTGCATATTTTTTTATTTTCTCAATATCTTTCTAGAAAAAAGGTTAATAGGATTAGTTTATTTGGTTATTATAATTATAACAATAAACTAATTAGTTTATTAATATAATTATAATAGCTCATACTCAATAAATAACATACAATAATTATACTAATTCATATCTTTTTCTGAATAGCACTTAAATAATACACTAATTAGTTTATTATTTGAGTACTTTCAGTAAGAAGAACATTAATAATGCTAGGTATATTTAATGGTATATTGCTAGTTTATTTATTCAGTGATTATCGAGACTATGCCAAGTTTTCATTGGGGCTTATGTTATTAAAAGTCTTATTTTATTGTGCATCATTTAAATTACTGGATAGAAATATGCTTTTACGAGAAGATAAAATTAATTTGGCTCGCTGAATTGATATTTAACTTAATGAAAAAAATAAATAGGAAGATATATGCTAGCGAAATACTTTGCCTTGCATTTTATATTAAATATTATATAAAATACAAAGTATTAAAATTATAAATAATACAAATATGATAATTATAAAATATTATATAAATGTTATTTAAAAAAAATATATGATATTTTTTTAATTTTATAAAATGTTTTTATATTTTTTTATGTTTTTTATATTTTTTAATGTTTTTTGTTTTAATATTTTTTTTATATTTTTGTTAGAATTATTTTTTACTTAACTTTTGAATTTTTTTTATCTTTTTGATATAATGGTATATTTTTTTGATATAATTTTTCTAATTTTAATGTTACTGTATGTTTACTTTAGTAGTTTTCGCAAAATAATTTTTAGTCAAATATTAGTTTGAGTAAATACTATATGATTGCTCTAATTTTGTAAAACTCAAACAATTTTTTCTTTTGGAATTTTCCTGAATTTTATTTTGCAATTTTTAGTGTTATTTTTTCAACAATTTCAAAACTAGTAACATACAATTTAAATTTGTTCCTATTTGTAAATATAATAAAATATTTTTCTAAAATTTATATGCCGGATTTTTTTTATTGGAGAAAAAATATGTTTCATCCTTCATCTTTTCCAGAAAACAGTCTAAAAAAATCAACCTTAAAATCATTAAATGTCTTCGAAAATCAGTTAAAAACATTTAAATAAACTAAAATTTTAATCAAGTCCGATAAATGTTATAAAATATATTTCTAAAATTTATGTTCCTGATTTTTATTGGCAAAGAATAATTTTCATCCTTTCCGGAAAATTGACTTTAAAGATATCTACTTAAAAAAAACCTTAAATGTCTTCGAAAATAATTTAAAAACATTTAAATAACCTTTTCTTAGTTAAAATTTGAATCCGGTCCGATAAATGTAATATATATTTTCTAAAATTTATATGCCTGGTTTTTTTTACTGGAGAAATATATGATTTTTCTTACATATTTTTCCGGAAACAACAAAACATTAACATAAAAATCCTTAAATTTATTCAACTTTTAAATAAACTTTTTTTATTTAAAATTTGAATCCGATCCGTTAAATGTAATATATATTTTATTTATAAAACATTTAATTTAACTTTTCTTAAAAAATTTGAATCAGATCCGGTAAATGTAATAAAATATTTTTCTAAAATTTATATGCCTGATTTCTTTTATTGGCAAAGAATATATAATTTTTCTTACATCTTTTTCCGGAAACTACAAAAAAACAACATAAAAATCCTTAAAACATTTAAATATACTTTTATTATTTAAAATTTGAATCCGGTCTGGTAAATGTAACAAAATATTTTTCTAAAATTTATATGCCGGATATTTTTTATTGGAAAATAATATGATTTTTCTTACATCTTTTTCCGAAACTCAACAAAAAAAAATGTATTAAAACTTATAATTGAGTTTAAAAATTTCATTATTTTATTTTATAATTTTATTGTTTTATTTTATAATTTTATTATTAATTATTAATTTAATTATTATTGAAAATTTTTATAAATTGTAAAAATTTATTAAATGTCTTCGAAATTCATTTAAATAAACTTTTCTTATTTAAGATTTGAATCAGATCTGGTAAATAATAAAATATAAAATAATAAAATATTTTTCTAAAATTTATATGCCTGTTTTTTTTTTTTTTTATTGTCAAAGGATATGTTTTTTCTAACATTTTTTCCGGAAACTACAAAAAATCCTTCAATGTCATCAAAAATCATTTAAATACATTTAAATAAACTTTTCTTATTTAAAACTTGAATCCGGTCCAGTCTGATCCGGGAAAGGAAAGCTCCGATGCGGATTCTAACCACATAATCCTATCCTATCTTCCATCTCCCTTCCGGACATCCCGATTCCATCGACCGGATACGATGTCCGGATGCGTCAGTAACGGATCTAGATCTCTGAATGAGAAAAATCGAGTTTCGGGATAAGCTTATTATAAAAATTATCGATTGGCAGGAAACGTCCGCAGTCCCGAAAAATGGCCCTTCCCCCCCAACCGTGACTGCGGAACATGGCCGCAATGCCTCCCCCAAACTATGCGAAATACAGGGACCACCCCCCGCCCCAAGACCCACACGGCGGCTGATGTATGCACTACTGGTGAAATTAATACCACTGTGTCAGTACCTCCATTTCATGGGCAGTTTCGCACGCCACACGAATACTGAAAGGGTTTCGATAACTACTAATTATTGGTTTCTGATGTGTCGTCTGGTTGTAGGAATGTCTTCTTGAAGTTGATTGGTTGTTGGGTCGTATTTCTTTAAAGATGAGTTTTTCAACAAAGAATTATTTTTTTTTATGATTTAAGATTTTCGAAACCTTTAAAATACGTCTTTAGTACTTATTGATTTTCCCTATAGAAATTTTGTCAATCATATTTTATGATTAATTGCATACAGTAGGATGTGGCAATAAAAAAAAATTATGTATACAATTATTATTAATATAATTATTATCACATCCTACTATATGGAATTAATCATAAAATATGAATAATTGCATACACTAGTTTATATATGAAAATTTCTATATTAGAAATTCAATAAGGAAATCTAATTATAATAATAAACTGATTGTTTTTCATTTAAGTACTATCCAGTGTGAGAAGAGCGTTAACCCTTTGCATTTAAAATTTGTCTTCAAGATCGAGGGCTCCGCTACGGATAATAATTTTCAGTTTTTTGCAAATAAACGTAAAAATTAGTTATAGGGTGTTTCGCTGTTGGTGACAAATGACGGTCGTGGCTCGCGGATTGACATGCTCTTCGAGTGAAAAGGGTTAATATTGCTAGGTATGTTGCTAGCTTATTTATTCAGCGATATATCACGACTTGATACTTTAAAATTTCCCGTTATATATATATATATTTATACATATATCTGTAACATGACATAAAAAATGCTTAAGCAATAAAAGAATGTTGTAATACAAGAAAAATAAAATCTTTTGACAAACGAATACACGGAGAACACACAAAATGTAAAAGAATGAAACAAAAAAAAAAACTAATCAAAAGAATACATATCGTTATATACTTCGCAATAACAACTGCACAAACAACTCCCATGTATTTATAAACGATTATCACTCTCCTTAATGCTAATATTGCAAAAGCAGTCAGAGCTTTCAAAGATTCTAACCTTACGTAACATACTGACAGACAATCATGCTCTATGTTCTTCATAGAGCATGATTGTCTTCATGTTCATCATGCTCTATGTTATTATTCAAATATAGTTATATATTTCAATTAATGATATATAAGTTGTTATTTACGAATTAATTATATATTCAAATGACTTTGTCTATGTGGTGATTGAAAGTCCAATTAAAAGTGGGTTTATATCCTCGATGATAATATTTCAAAGTTGAAGACAAATTTTGATAGTTGTTAAAATGCTTTTAAACATAATTAACTACAGAATAGAAATGCAGAATAAGTGTAGTCATATTTTACAATATACTTATGAGGTTAATTGTTGATTGGATTGGATTCCTTAAAAAAAGTTTCTCTCTAATAAACTTTTGCTTCGAAGAAATTTTATAGATTGTTGCAAATTGTTTGGCAAAATTTTATAATTAAACTTTTAAGGGAAGATTTAATTATTTTATAGTGTAGAAATACATAAACAGTAAAAAAAAAAAAAAAAAAAAAAAAAAAAAAAGTGCAAGTATTAAAATTTTAATGCGAACCACCGATAATTTGGTATTTGAATTACAAATTAGCGTGTATATATATATATATATCCTTTTTCTTATATATATATATATATCGTATATTGTGATATATAGCATTGTATATAGATAATCAATGCATATATTGTACACGTATATTGTGTTATAGTCACAATATACGAGATATGTGATATTTATACAATATATGATATTTTATCCAAAATGAATCTCTAATTTTACGATAGCATTTACATCGACAGGAATGCTAATGTCATTCCTCTATCTTATAGTTAATTTTCTATTTGATAAATAAATATATTTGGATTTGTTGCAGTATTCCCAATGATTCCAGTCTGATTACAATAGCTATAGTTTATTACAATAGTTATACAATAGCTATAAAAATTACCTAATGGTTATGTCTTATACAACTGAGTAAGAATAAGAGTTTTTGTGCAAAGGGGCTGTATTTTTCTAGCAATACACAACTTCAAACGATTTACTTTCAAGGTAGTTAAAATGTAATTCTCCAAGTGATCATCATAACTAGGGCACTTCTATACAGACCTCAACTCATGAGTTATTCTGTATGCCTAATTTTTCATGCCTTTTTCTTTGTTATTACGATACGACTTTCAATAGATTAAAATATAAAAAACTTTTAAGTGTCATCCTCTTTAAATATTAATTCTCTTTTAGATATGGTGCATTCTATTATTTCTTTCTGTTTATTAAACTCTTAATTTGTACAATCAGATGCGACTTATGTTTTTGAATATTAAGTTTAAAAAAGAAAAATTTTATTTATTTTTTTCTGAGTGGATATTAAATTTTTTTTTCGTTTTTATATTCACATTTTGAATAAACTTGGTATCCAATCTATGACAGTTATTTGATGATGAGAAATATATGCTTTTAATAGGGAGTAAAAAATATATTTTACAAGTACAAAATGACCATATAAATATTATTAATGATTTGGATTGGTTTGATTTGATTTGATTTGATTTGTCGCTCTACGGTCATTTTTTGCTCATTTTAAGCTAATTAGACCGGGACAGTTTATATATCTTATCTTATTTAAACGTGATTCAGAACCACCACTACACCATACCATCACATCACATCACTGTACCTCGAATTGAATTGCTCCTTTACAGTTTTACCTACGGCTTAAAGTGGATTCGAACCACTACAAACAACCATGGTACCGCTGGAATTCGAACCCGAAGCCTGTGGTACCGTGAGCTAGAGCACTAGCCTCTAGGCTATCAGACCTTGCTTCCGAACCACTAACAAACATCCATGTCACCTCCAGGAATCAAAACTAAAGCTTGTGGTACCGAAGACCAGAGCGATAGCCAATTGGCCGTCAGACCACCTTTATTAATGAAGATAACTGTAAAAAAAAATATGACAATAGACTGGTTTGTGATTTTACAAATCATCTTTCACATAAACTTTACTCTAAATGATTAATTATGGTTATGGGATGTATATTTTTTTGCATCGCTTACATGCAATATCAGACAGAATCGCCTTATTTTAGTGCTTTGGAACTAATCAATTTTTTAATAGAATGTAGTGAAAAATCGTGTTTCTTGACACTGATAAAATTGAAAGGGATTCCTATTCTTATCAAGTACACAAGTTTAGATAAGATTGTATTAAATTATCCACATTTTGAAAAGATATTGGAAATCGATCTGTTCAACGACATACTATAAGTTGGTTTCACTTTGTCCACTGCACAAAGCGATCCTCTGGAAGAGAAAAACATATCAGTATGAACAGTTAAAGGCCGCCAATCACCATCAATGGAACGTCAAAACAAGCCACTAAACACACCATTTCGAGCTCCTTCCATCAACTTAATGGCTAAACAGAGAAAGGGACATCGCGTGTCTCGAACCGGAAATCAGCAAGGGAAAATGGGATTGGTCCTGAAGGGGGGTGACACGTGACCCGATCCCCCCTCTTTTTTGCAGCCGATAACGGCAATAACTTGATGAGTCTGTGTGTGTAGTATCCCAGCCCGTGCAGAATATCAATCACGAAGCCGATGTGTGTCGGCGGGCCTTAGTTCGTGAGTCGCGTTCGTGTGCGTGTACAGTCAATGGGGGTTACGGAGGGATTGGGTTTTATTTTGCTGTATTTTTTTTTTATTATCCAGTCAGTGTTAGTGATCTTTTTAATGGCGCAAATTGTATTAGGGCATTAGCTAAATGAAATGTAGGGGAAGCGTATTAAATGGGATGCGACTGGTGTGGACTGAGGTCTGTGTTTGTAGGGGTGAGTAGGATTTCATCAAGGATATTTTGTTTTGGGCGCTTTCTTCGAGTTCAAGGTTTTCGTTAAACAAAGTGTTTATTTATAGATTCTCTGAATTGTGTAGGGTGATGAATTACAGATCATTCATAATAAATAGAGGGGAACAGTCAATGATGGCAAGAACTGTTCCCCTCTATTTATTATGAGTGATCTGTAATTCATCATCCTACACAATACTGATAAGCGTTATATTATAATAGAATCTCTTCTGACATTTTGTTTTGAGATTTCACATGTTTAATGCAGAATAGAATCCAAAAATAAGAAGTTGAAAAATTAAATGTATAGGAAGTCTAAAGTTGTAGTTGAAAGATATTTGCAACATATGTTCTTCAGAAATATCTGTATTCTGCATTAATAAAAAAAAACCACTTTTAATTAAAAATGAGATAAGATAATTAATGAAAGTATTTTAAAATTAAACATTATTAATAAGTAAAAAATAAGATACGGTAATTAGAATTGATACCCATACATTTTTATTAGTGTCAACTTAATTTTCCTGCGTAATAACCAAGGTGATCTTTTGATAAATAACCAAAAATATGAAAAAAAGTAAAATGTTGACAAAGCAGAAAAATCATGAAATTACGGAAAACTGCATGGATATTTCCCAAAATTAGTGAATAATTCTCGCTTTTATTCATATGGATAAAAATTATAAAAGTGGAATCGCTTAAAAAATAAGGAATAATATATAATTTACAATTGAACCCATATTGGTAGTTGAATAAACCTGAATACAGAGTGAATGCTCTAAATGAGAGCTTAATACCTAGCCTTTTCCAAAGTTTAAATAGATGCGCTTTATTTGACCTTATTAAATTTATGTCAAAATAAACTTTGATTTTTTTAAAACTTTTTGCAAATATTTCATGTAATATTGTAAGTAGAAAAATTACCGAAGAAAAATTTTCTCTGTATATTACTGCTACAGCTTTTGTGAATATGTATTACAAATATCACTTAAGAAGTTATATCAATTAATTTCAACTTTCAAAATTAGAAACCAACTTTTTATGAAAATATGTTTCTTTATGTGTAGAATATTATACTTTGATATATATGATTACGCAACGGAAAGAAAGGTTATAGAATTTTGCTGAAATGATCAATATTAATCAGAAGTAGATGAATATTATAATGCTCACTAAAATCATAATTTATAATTTCAACACCACCAATATAATACCTTGATCTTAAAAAAAAAAAATCATATAATTTAATAGCGACAGTGAAAAATACAGTTTTTTTTTGTTTATTATTGTTCTCTAGGATCTTCTATAAAAATTTTCACAGTAGAGTAAATTACTCAATTAAAAAAAGCAACAGAAGTTAACGAACTGCATGATGCCATGCGAAATAAAAAATAAACTTTAAAAAGACAAAGATCTATCATTTACCTATCAAAGTGTCGCTCATATTATAAACTGGTTATAAGGATTAATGATTTCATTTCCAAATTAACAAAGTGTAATTTTCTTTGAATGTTCAAGCATTGAAAAATTCTTGAACTCTTTTGATTTGTGTTTGGGCCCAGATAAAGCAAAGTAAAATATCACTTATTTTCATGAATAAAAAATGGGATAAAAGTCTGATAAATAACTAAAAGATAAATCGCAGTAACCATGAAAAGAATCAAACATCCATTATTAATAAAATAGCACCGCTAAATACTCGAACCTTATCACAAAAGTAAGTGACTCAACTGACCACAGTTTTTGAAGATTTTTTTTTATAATACTGCGTTGGGCTTATAGAGCTTAGAGCTTTTAGCTTTATAAAGAGAGAGAGCTTTTTATAAATATAATAGCTATGTTTACTGTCAATACTTTAAATTCGGTGAAAATTGAGACATTCACCAATAAAATGGTAAAGAATAATATTTCGCCAAATTGGTGGCCATCGCTGTAATTTTTCCCCGTACGATGGGTATTTGACCTATTTTTAAGTAAATGTATTTTAATAAAAATTTATAAGACAAATTAAAAACAACTGAAGATCAAATATTAAAAAAAAAGAAAAATTAAATTGAAAAATTCGGAGATTTATAGCTATATTATGATTTTAGCTTTACTTCGTAGCATATCTAAATTAAAATGTTGATAACTTATTAGTTAGAATATTCGAAAATAAATTGTTTTTTTTTATTAATTCTTTGGGCTAATATACAAATAAGTATTATTTCTATCCATGTAATACTTAGCTTAGAGTTCTTTTTTTTTTAAATCTAATAGTTTTGTTTACTGACAATCTTTTAAATCCGATGAAAAGTGAGACATTCACCAATAAATTGATAAAGAATGATATTTTGCCGAATTGGACACCTTGGAGATAATTTTTCACTGTATTATGGGTATTTGGCGTATTTTTAAATAAATGCATTTATAAAAAAAATTTATAAAACATATAAAACTATATAAAACAAAATAAAATATATAATTAATAAAATATATAATTTTATTTATATAAAATAAATAAAAATTTATAAAACAAATTAAAAACAACTGAACACCAAATATTAAAAAAACGATAAATTAAATTGAAAAATTCGGAAAATTGATTTATACCTATATTATGATTATATCTGTTTTGTAGAGGGTCAAAACTAAAATGTTACAAACTTATTAATTAGAATAAATATTCTAAGAAAAATACTCTTTCATATTAATTTATTTGGCTAATATATAAGTAAGTATTTCTTTTATTCATGATTTACTTAGCTTAGAACTTAACAGTTGACTTAGAGCTTTTTAAAAAAATCTAATAGTTTTGTTTACTGCCAATCTTTTAAATCCAGTGAAAATTGAGACATTCACTAATAAATAGGTAAAGAATAATACTTTGCCAAATCGGACGCTTTGGCAATAATTTTTCACTGAGTTATGGATTTATGACGTATTTTTAAATAAATGTATTTTAATAAAAATTTATAACACAAATTAAAAACTAAATAACAATATTAAAAAAAAAAGAAAAATTAAATTGAAAATTCGGAGATTTATAGCTATATTACGATTCTAGCTCTGATTTGTAGCATATCTAAATTAAAATGTCAATAACTTATTAGAATATTCGAAAATAAATTGTTTTATTAATTCATTGGGCTAATATGCAAATAAGTATTATTTTTATCAATGAAATATGATTAATAGAAGATACTTAGCTTAGAGTTTTTTTTTAAAATCCAGTAGTTTTGTCTACTGTCAATCTTTTAAGTCCGTTGAAAATTGAGACATTTCACCAATAAACTGGTAGAAGAAGAATTTGCCAAATTTGGTGCCTTGGCGATAATTTTCACTGTATTATGGTTATTTGGCGTATTTTAAATAAATTTATTTTAATAAATGTTTTTAATTATAAATTAAACTAATTTATTTATTAAACAACTTAACAATAGGAAATATTAAAAAAAAAAAAAGAATTAAATTGAAAAATTCGGTGCTTTATACCTATATTATGATTCAGGCTTTGTTTTGTAGAGAATAAAAACTAAAATGTTAAAAAATTATTAATTAGAATATTATAAAATAAATAGTATTTTTTATTAATTCATTGGGAATACAAATAAGTATTACTTTTATCCATGGAATGCTTACAGAAGCTTGCATGACATTTAAAAACAGCAAAAATCATACTATATTTGATATCAGAGATTCATCCCTTTTTACTTTCCTCAAAGAGATCTCCGCTTAAACGGCCGTCTCCAGTGAATCATCTCTGTCTTAGAAACAAAGAGCACCGCGGGATGCCTAGTTCTTGCTGTTGAAAAGGCCGACTCCTCTTCCAATCGTCCTAATGCACCCAGAGGGGAGCTCTGATTGAAAGAGGAGACGCTTCCCTCAGACTCCTCTTACTTTAATCGCGGCGATTGTGGTTCAAACACCACCTCCCCACAAAGGACTCATCGTGGAAATTAAGGGGCTTCATTGCATTGTTGGTAAACGAGCCATTAAGGGTGCAGACATCGAGCCAAGGAATCCGTTAAGTTCGAGATTGGCAGCAAATCCATTTATGGATTCATTTAAGAGATTTAGCAATTTAAATTTTTTTGGTCCTTTTATTATACAAATTTTGAATAATAAAAGGTCCAATATTTGGACATATTACAAAATTATCTGTGTCTTCGCGCAGTAATGCTGCTTCACTTTTTGCAACATCATAGTGGTTCATTGACTAGCGCTCTGGCGCTTAGTGCCGCACATTTCGGGTTCGATTCCCGGTTGTGCCATGATGTTTGCAGTGGTTTGAAACTCACTTTAAACCGTAGGTCCCGGTCTAATATGATTGTAGAGCGTTGGGCGTAATGCGGACAACCATACCCCATAAAAATGATAAACATTTCCTGGCGTGAAGTCTGCCAGTAGGCAGATGACCTTGAAGATGATGATCATGGAAATTAAGGGTTTTTATTTCATTGTTGGTAAACGAGCCATTAAGGCTGCAGACATCGAGCCAAGGAATCCGTTAAGTTGGAGATTGGCAACAAATCCATTTCTGGATTCATTTCTAGAGGTTTAGCAATTAAAATTTTTTTTAGACTTTTATTACCCAAATTGTTTGGATAATAAAAGGACCAATATTTGGACATATTACAAACTATTTTTAAAAAAAATAGAAGAGATAGAAATAAAAATGTCTTCGCTAACTTATAAAGTTACTACAAAAGTTAATAGATGTCGATGCTGTGAGATCCTTGGATTGCTCATAGTACGTCCAAACAATGTTAGATTTTTTTATTACCCTTCTCCAACAAGCATACATCAACAAGCCAACAAGCATACAGAAATGATTCGTAACTGTCTGTAAATAGATAATCTCCAGATTTTACTCCAGGATAGCTCATAGATAATCTCCAGAATATTCTCATATGGGGTTACTCGAAAGATTGTGGCCATCAACACCGTATACTGATATCTGTATACGAACTGAATTAGCGTATTACAACTGCTAGACCTCTTGAGATATGTGACATCTATAGCATGGAATCGAATATGGCTTGGACATACTATTAGCAATCAAAGAATCTTATATAAAAATTTTGTTGTTATATTTTAAACTAATAAAAGACACTTTAATATTTTCTGGCGTAATTTTGTTATGTGTCCAAAAATACGGACATCCTATATTATTATAATTGAACAAGGATTACAAGATCTCTGTATAATCTGTAATTGGTAGTAAGTCCAAGTGATACTTGGTCTCATGTCTTATGTATTGGCAAGTAAACAGAGTTAACTTTACATTAAAAGTTCATTATTTTTAATTGAAAAATATTATCATCAGATTTATTATACTAATTTGCAGGACCTTTGATATTGGCTGTACTGGTGCTAATAGGATCTTTCAACTGCTAATATGCTTCTGCTGTTAATATGTTCTTTATTATCAATTAAAAGAAATCTATTATAATTTGGACGCTAAGGAAATTCGGATAGAATTTTATTCACTTTTGTAATAGATAGTAATTTAATTACAATATTTTATTTCTTTTTATATAATTTTGTAATGTGTCCAGAAATTCGTAGACACTCTGTATTCCAGAAAATGTCTTCGAATAATAGCTTGAAACGTTCTCAATTAGTGAACAATGCTCATTCCACCACAAAAAGATTCCAAAATCTTTAGTTATAATTACATGACTAATTATGAAGAATAACTACTCTTTTTTCATTATTTGCTGATAAATAATAGATTAAAATTCAAATAATTCAAAAATGCCCGTATTCTAATTAATATATTATTTATAGAAGGAAATCCTGTTCAACGAACTTTATGTCGTTGCCGTTTGGATATGAACTTTTAGAACTTTTCTCATAAATTAAACAAAATTTTGATAAGTAATGCTACATTATGAATTTCTAACTGAAATCCACGACGAAATAATAATGTTGATTAACATCTGGAATCCAAACATTTAAATATGTTACTCTTGAAAACTTTTTGTAAATACTTTTTCCTTTACATCGAGAAAATCGAACAAAATTAACAATTCACTGAAGAAAATATTTTTAAATATTTATCGCTCTCCGAAATGAATGCAATTCATTTCTAAAAATGTTAGGTAAATACATTACTAAAAGGATTTTAATGAAAAAAAGGAACACTTTTTATTTCCTTTTGAGGAGCTACAATAGGCTACAATGTGATTATTTTGAAAAACATTATATATAATTAACTTTAATGAACACCTTCATAGTTTCAAATGGTATTAAAGATGTGAAGTAATAGTAAAAGTTGTCCTACAATATTTCCATATTATTTTCAGAAACAAATGGATTAAAAGTTCCTGTGCAATAAAAATAAATAATTGTTTATGACAGGTTAAGAAAATTTCAATATTAAATATTTCTGCAATCGACAGTAAAAATAATTGTAAACAGAATCGCAAATTTTTCCTTCTTTTTCTGTTAACCTTCATATATAAAACTATTGAGTGGGGAAAAAGAAAAATAATTTGGGGATTGGAAAAGTACATTGGAGTAGGGAAAACGGAAACTACTTTCTTGATAAACCAATAATTGAACAACTATCATAAGAAACGAAGAAAATGCCATTTGAAATTCTTCCCCAAAAATGGAAAAATCGATAAAACCTTTTCTAAATGCAAAATTTTTGGTCTAGAAAAGAACTATAAAAATTACTTCATCTTCGCAAATACAATTTTATAATATAAATTTTTATAAAATTAATTTCTATCAGTTTTAATAAAATTAAAAACATATTTACATTGACATTAATATAAGACATGTATTCAAAAAGACTTAAGAGACTAGGGTCTAGAGTAATCAACTGAAATAATATTTGCTCAAAAAGAAAATACTTCAATTGAAAAAAATACTCAAAAATATTTAGAGTAATCAACTGAAATAATATTTGCTCAAAAAGAAAATACTTCAAAAAAATACTCAAAAATATTTAGAGTAATCAACTGAAAAAATATTTGCTCAAAAAGAAAATACTTCAATTGAAAAAAATACTCAAAAATATTTAGAGTAATCAACTGAAAAAATATTTGCTCAAAAAGAAAATACTTCAATTGAAAAAAATACTTATTTAGAGTAATCAACTGAAATAATATTTGCTCAAAAAGAAAATACTTCAATTGAAAAAAATACTCAAAAATATTTAGAGTAATCATTTTTTGAAAAAGGAAAATTAAACAAGTTTACATTCTACAATAAAAGTAGACAGTAATCGAAGCAAGAGTTTTAGATAACATGCATGTATATTCGTACAGTAATTTATCCTTTCCTTTTTGCAGCATCATATTAGTTCCTAATGTTTTTAAATTAACTGGATAATTAAGTTATTCATAAAATTCTCTTTATTTTTAGAATAATAAAACTTTAAAACATTAAACAAAATTTATGAATTTAAAATATTTCAATTTAAAAAAGAATTAGTTTTTTTAAAGTACTTTTTATTCACCTTTCAAAGGCTAATAAATATTTTTTATAATGTTTAATTGGAAAATTTTCTTATAAATATTCGGAGTAATAAAAAAACATTTCTCTGAAGAAAAGGAAGAAATTAAAATTATTAAACCATAAATAATCAACATAATAATAATTATTATTATAATCAACCTAATATAAATACTAACCCAATCAAAATTATTAAACCATAAATAATCGTTTAAAATATTATTAATGGCTGTAATCAATTACTTGTAAAGATTTTGCACAACATGATTTTTTTATTTTTTTTCTCTTCTCGTTGGAATTCCCATTGAAAATGACAAATAAATAAATAAATAAATTTTTTCTGTCTATAAACATAAAATTAGGTTTGGTTTGTGGCTCTATGGTCATTTTATGCTAATTAGATCGGAACCTACAGATTAACGTGGATTCAGAACCACTAAGAAACATCCATAACACTGCCAGGATTCGAACCTGGTGGCTGTAGTACCAACTGCCAGAGGTCTAGCCAAGTGGACATCAGGCCTCCCATAAAAATAGGAAGTTAACATACTTTATTGATTGTTAACTTAAGAAATTTGAAATTAATCACCACCAAAACGATTTACAAATTATTATTATTGTTAAATCATGAAATAAAAAATATTATGATAGTTACTAAGCAAACTTATTTTCACCGATCAGAAAACCTAGTCTAATAATATTCTTCGTATGAATATATTGCATCAATTATTTTCTTGAATTTTAGCAGTCAAATAAAGGTTTAAACACATGTGTGATTATTTATGTGGGATAATTTCTTTAAGTTAAACTGATGACCCTAAAGTTTCTAGAAGAAAGAAGAAGAAGAAAGAAGTTCGAAATGTTTAACATCAAAATAGCTGCGAAAGAATGCACGCAGGCTTCAAATCGATTACAAGTAAAAGTTTTGTACAACAAGCGTGTCCCGCTGGCGTTCAAACATCAAGTTAGTTTCCCTGCAGAACAAGCCTCGTAGGAAAGTAGGAAAAAAGGCGTTTCGTATTCATTCACAAAATTGGGGAATCGACCGGGCCCTTTTGACATTTAGGGCTGTTCGTTGGACCTTGACGGTAACTAACTGAAACGAAAACGGGAATAAAAAAAAAAACGGTGGGGAGTTCTTTCTTCCGAAACTGAAAATATGACAATATTTCATTCTCCGTTTTGCTGGCATCGTTCCAAACCGTTCGGTTATCGACTGCAGAGATTTTCACGTTCCATATACCCCCTGGCTCCACCCCCGTTCCCGTTTGGGGGACCAATAGGATCCCACTGACGTCACGCCGCAGCAGAGAAATGTCACGAAGTTTTTGATAGCTCTGTCTTGGCTTCGATTTTCCCGTCTTTCCCTCAGACGATTTTTGGACCACCCACTTCCACACCCCCTAAAGGTCGCTCAAGAAGCTGAACTTTTACATCCGCTAACATTCCTGAATATGGGAAGAAGTACGTTTAAATGTTAGCCCAATGCGTAAATGTCTGAACTGAACAAAAAGTTTCTACTGAATTAATAGTTTTGCCCCTGTAGGTTGTTTTTCTTGTGTGGAACTAGTTGTGCGTGGGAAGAAAACTTTCAAGGTTATTTCCTATCCTGTCAGACACAGTAGTTTATCTTCTATAATGTGTTACAAGTATAGTTTTATTTATGTTACGGCTAGTAACATAAGTAGGCGGCTAGTAGATTGCCAAGATACAAAAATGACCATGATAACGAAACGGAAATGATGTAATATTTTTTGCAACATTAGATCTTGAGATTCATTTATGCCTGCCATGTTTATTATGGCATTTAGGCTTCAGGTTTATTTATGCATTCTACCAACGCATCAGCTAAAATGACAAAATTATTCAATATTTAAAATTGAAATATCATTAAAAAAATCCATGGCAATGTTTTACAATCATTTTTAGACGATTATTTAAAATCTAAATCAAAATTAATATAAAGCATATATAAATAAACATTTCTTCGATTACAATAAAGTAATCTTTAATGACATTCGATTTTAAATAAATATATTCGGAAATAAAATTCAATAGAACTATAAAATCGATTCGTGTATAAGCCGACTTTTTTTTCCCCGTCAAAATATTTACTAAAGTTTAATACTCGTATATAAGCCGACATGAAAAAAAAAAGTTCAATAATATAAACATTATTTATAATATTCTATTATTATTTCTAGTGCACGTTTCGGTACTTTTCTGTTTGCCGAGTGAAAATTTCGCCAACATGGGATTTTTTTGTTTTGGCGACAACATGTTTTGTTTTTTGGCGACGACGCTTTGTTTTTTTTAGCAAATCGGCGATATAAACAATTTCGAAAATAAAACAAGCTCATTTTTATAAAATGAATGATTCATTTTATCAAAAAAAAGTTGTTTTTTTAAATCAAATTTAAGAAATAAAAAATAAATAAAAACGTGCTGTATTTAGTGATATTTCGCGATTTATTACTTACATCCGGAGATTGGAAAAGCCCTTACGCTTATTGCAAAATGCAGTTATAAATATATAAACCGACTTTTCTACTTTTAAAAAAAATTTAGAATTTCTCAGCTTATACACGGAAATATACTATATGTTATAAAAAATATATTAGAATTCTACAAACACGAGTCTTATCTTGAGTCCATTAAAAATAATAAAACAAGACATTTATATTCAACGTGTAACTATTATCTGGCGTGATAATTGTTGCTTAAAAATATACATTTATATTTTTTCCTTATAAATTTTGTAGCAATTCGTAATTATTATTATTGTGATAAAATATATTTTATTTTGAAATCATAGGTTAGTTTTAAAAATTATTTCTTTTTATCATAATTAATTTTTTATTGAAATAAAGTTATTCAGATTTTCATTTTTTGCCTTTTTTCTCAAAGCTTTATAATATTTTATAGACAGTGCACCACAAGTTAATAGAAATTAAGGGATGACTGTTGAACATAAAATGTGTAGCAATCTGGCATTAAATATTTCAGTCAGATAAAAAAATCACTCATATTTCCTGTCGAATATTTATTTATATTCAATAAAAAAAATTTTAAAAATTCTGTGATGGACAAATTTAAAAAGTATTTCATTTAATATACTATATTACCTCCTTTTTTAGTATTTTCCATTATAAATTTTTTTTCTTTATAAATCCGTTTATAAATTTTAATTATACATTTTTTCCTTGTAAATGTTTCCTAATAAATGCTTTCATAAATTTAATTATAGATTTTTTCCTTGTAAATTTTTTCTAATAAATACCTTTATAAACTTCCTTCTAAATTAATAACAACTTTTTCCTTACGGAATCATTTTAAATTATATCTTTTTGAAATGACTTTGCTATGTCAAGCAGCAAATTATTTTTAAGATACGTAAAGAACTTTTTTTATTTCTCTGAATATTTTAATTAATTTACAATATTCATAAATAAAAACATAAGTCATAAATTATTTTTTAAATAAAATATATTTTCATCATATATTTTGACAGAAATTGTCCCAATTAACAAATTTTTCACAAATAATTTGTTAAAAGACATTAAATGACAAAATTATTTTTTCAAATCTATAATTGACAACAATTTAGTTAAAAAATTTTAATTAGAAATGAATTGACATTTAAATCATTATTTTTAATCAAAGTGTCATTATTTTCATTTCGCTAATTAAAAGTCAGATTGTTGTGTTTATTTAATGTATCGATTCCTTACTAAATCAAACTGAAAACTCTGACGCACTACTTCTGAAAAACTTAAATTTAAAAGAAAACACTACGTAGGAATTTCAAAAAAAAAAAAAAAAAAAAAAAAAAAAAAAAAAAACATCTGAATTGCAGCCATTTATTTTCAAATTTTTTCCTTTTTAACGCTTTGTTTATGCTAGTAGAGAAAAGCTCCAAGTTGTTTTTCGTCTGTGAACAATTTCGAGAATTTAGCATTTTCTGCTCATAATATTTTTTTTTATTTTTATCATCAGAAATATTTATTTTAAGTTTTCAAAAGACTTCCATAAATTTTTTTCAAAGAGATACTCTTTTAAAAGGAGAAAAATAAGATTTCGTAGCCTTATAAATTATTTTTCCAATAGTTGTTTTTACATCCATACGAATTTCAAAGTTTTAAAGATCTAAATTAAGATGTTTTTCTAAGCAATTTTAATACATTTTCTTAAAAGGAGTTTTTTTTTAAAATGAAACATTGGTGTGAATATTTACAAATTTTTATAAATCTAATTATTATTAATTAAAATTTGTAAAAATTAAAAGGTACTGTTATAATTAAATGAATAAACATGGTTTGAAATTCAAAAATAGGAGTAATTGATTCCTAAAAAGGAAATAATTTTTTATTACATGTTTTACTTAAAAAATTATAAAAAATATTTTTTTTACTTTTGTAAAATCTGTAAATAAAACGATACAAAAACAGCATTTACGTCAAATTAAATTAAAGGATTTAACATAAAAACAATATAGCTCAGATAGCCAATAACTTTACTATCAAGTAAAATATAGTTATATACATACTACACAAAATATTTTAACTATGGTAAGGAAAGTTTGCTTGTTCTAAATATAGAATTCCTCTTCTTTTTCAATAGCGAATCGCCCCATGGCGGGTCAAGGCCGTCTACTAGGAGCAATTTACTAGGAGCCTAATGGCCTATTGGCAGATTCCGAAACATGAGGTTTTTTTTTTTTTTTTACTGTTTGGTTTGGTTTGTCGCTCTGCGGTCATCTTTTGCGCACTCGGGTTAAACAGACCGGGATCTACAGTTTAAAGTGGATTCCGAACCACTACAAACATCCATGGCACCGCCGGGACTCGAACCCGAAACATGTGGTACCGAGTGCCAGAGCGCTAGCCACTCGGCCATTCAGGCCCACCCCCTTTTTTTTTACGGAATAGCGTTGTTAGCCTTACGCCCAATAATCCTATTAGACCAAGACATACAGTTTAAAGTAGATTTTGAACCATTAAACAAACATCCATGGCAGTGCCGGCACTCAAACACGAAATCTGTGGCCCCAAGGGCTAGAGCACTAGTCACTGGGTCATCAGGCCTCATATTTATTTCCATCATCATCATCATCAGTAGCGCAACAGCCCCATGGTGGGCCATGGGCGCCTACTGGAAGATTTCAAGACAAGAAATGTTATCTTTTGACTGGGTAGGGTTGTCATCTCTATTCCCAACGCTCTATGATGACATTAGACCGGGAAATACAGTTTAAAGTGTATCCCGAACCACTATTAATCTCCATGGCCTCGCCTGGAAAACATATGGCACCGAGTACCAGAGCGCTAGTCACTCGGCCATCTGGTTCCTATATTTATTTCAGATTTTATAAACAAATTTACAACTCTGCAAATAACCAGAATTTTCAAAAACTAATCTTCTATGGCTTATATATAAGGTTGCCAAAAAGGGAATATTTTATTTTATCGACTCACTGTCTTTCTGACAGTGGATTCAAATTAAAATATCGTTTGATCATACATATTCTTTATTATAACCAAATGATATTTTAATCTAAATTCAGTTTACCACCAGAAAACCACTTTATTGACTCATCTTCGCTATTTACTGAAATAATATCCAATCCTTTTTATTAAGGCCGCTTTGCAAACAGAACCTCACTTCCCTTCGGTGCTCTGTCGGTAGGCCTCGTGTAACGGGTCCGAATCTTTTATGATCCCTGGGTCAACAGAGGGTGGACCCTCGTCCCCAGGGGCGGTGTAACGAGAGAGTTACACAATCAACGCGTCATCTGGTGGGCGAGCGAAAGGAAATGAAAACTCTGCTGTAGTGATGCGTGGAAATAATCGCCAGCGCTTTCGTGTTTGGGTTGGCATTAAGTGAAATGAAATGAAATTCATGATTGCAGAATTTATTCGGGATGGCAAACTTGAAGGGATATCAGCATTGTGAAGGCAAACTTGAAGGGATATAGAAATTGTGTAAGCAGTGTGTGTAGCTTTACTTATTACATGGGTTTGAATTATAGTTGTATGTGATATTTATGAGATGGAAGGGACAGTTACATTTCACCTACAAGGTTGAAAAAAAGAAATACATATTATTTGAAGTACAACGAATAATCGGTTCATATTTATAGAATGCAAAACGCCTAGTTAGTCAACAAAAATCTGACAAGTATGTTCCTTTTTTTTTTCTACATATTGACGGAGGCTGTATTGGCCATGAGCCCTATGGCAGCCCAATAAAAACCAGCCTTGTTATAAAAGTTGTTGTCTGGAGAACAGTTCACAAAAGAGAGCTTGTCCAATGTGTAAAATCCATAAAAGTGCCTGAAGAACACAAGACACAGTTAGGAATATTGGCCACGCCAATATGGCAAAGATGTGCTTGTAAAAAGTTATGTCCAGTCAAAAGTATAGTGATTCGTGGAAATAATCGCCGGTGCTTCCGTGTTTGGGTTGGTATTAAACGAAATGAAATAAAATTCATGATTGCAGAATGCATTCGTGAAGGCAAACTTGAAGGGATATCAGAATTGTGTAATGCTTTACTTATTACATGAGTTTAAAATATGGTAGCATGCAATATTTATATGAAGGGAGAGGCCGTTACATTACACCCAAAAGATGGAACGAAATACATATTATTTGAGGTACACCGAAAAATCAGTTCATATTTATAGTATGTAAACCTCCTAGTTAATCAACAAGAATATGACAATGTATGTTCCTTTTATTTCTACATCGGGATGGAGGCCATATTGGCCATGAGTTCTTTGTAAGCCCAATAAACACCAGCCTTATTATAACAGTTGTCTGGAGAACAGCTCGTAAAAGAGAGAACAGGGCAGCTTTTCCAATGTGTTGTTGTTACTAACCCCGCTGGTGCAGGAAAACTCGTTCAAAAGTCGTTCAAAAGATCCCGTCATAGGAGACTAGTCCGTGGCTAAGGCTAATATGCAGCTTTACTTTTAGCGAGGATTCTCGAAGATAACGGCACCTGTGGCACAGAGCTGTAGACCCTCGGCCATTCAGGCCCTAAGGTGTCTTCACGTCCTATCTTCAGGTGTTGTTGTTTTTTCTCTGAAATGACTGAATAGATCACAGTTTTCTGCCTGTTTACACAATTAGCGCCCTGTGGTTTCGTGTATCATGCAGTGTGATAATTAAAATCTGCCGCAGACCGGATGCATTAGATTCGTCGTAGACTCAAGAACTCCGAAATTCTCCGACATTGGTTTGGTTTGATGTGCCGCTCTACGGTCATCTTGCGCACAGGCTAAACAGACCGGGACTTACAGTTTAAAGTGGATTCCGAACCACTACAAACATCCATGACACTGCTGGGACTCGAATCCGAAATCTGTGGTACCAAGCGCCAGAGCGCTAGCCACTCGGCAACCATCCCCCACCGACCTTGGAGTGAACTGTACCTGTGAATCAAATTTATATATTTAATTTTTCTTTCTTCAATAACTAATCAATAACTCTCTCTTTTCAATAACTCTCTCTTTCTCTCTCTCTCTATATATATATATATAAACTCTTGTAAATAAAACTTAAAGTGTTCCCATGAACCTTAAAATGGCCCTCTTCTTGAAGTCATTGTAGGTCTAGTATAGGACGAGACGTTACAACTTTAAGCTGTGTCCTTGAAAATTTAACAAAATGAGTATGTTAACTAGACAAATACTTTGCCTAAATTAATTTCTTTTCGGTGACGAGGTTTCATTGTCCACCAATATAATAAATTTGCGAAACTAGGTTAAGAAATAATTGAGGGAAAATAAACATAATCCCTCATTATTGTTCCATTGAAATTCTCACAATTATTTATTAAATAATTGAGGAACAATTAACATGCCATAATAAGGAAGTTAGAAATTGGATACGGATTATAATTGTATAAAGTATGTAGTATTTTCAATTGCTAATTGAGTTTACGATATTATTTATCTAATAAAGTAAGATTTAAACGTAAAATCATTATTTTTGGCAATTTAAATTTAAATATAAATGCATAGCATACTTTAATATAAATGATAGTTTACAGAATTTAGAATTTCTGTAATATTTTACATTGTATAAATTTACGTTTAATGAAATAGGCAGGTTTGGGAATCAAAAGAACAGAAAATTGGTTCATTAATTCTAATTTTTCTTTATAAAAGAAAATGCTCCTTTTTTTAAATACAATCCTTTTGCATTGCATATAAGCTTACTCTGTTACATAGTTCACTACGAATTCACTTGAAATTCAAGAATAATTCAGAAACCAACTGATAGGCAATATCCAGTGATTAAGGAGGATCGTAAACAGAGTGGCATTATACGATAGCTCGTAAAATAGACCTATTTCCCAACATGTGGGTTAAATAAAGGAATCCTCAATAGAGGGAAATTGGCATTTATTTCTCCTTTATTCGATCTATAGCCTTCTTTGAGAACTATTATCATTTGAGTTTAATGCAATCTAAGACGCAAAAAATAGGACAGATAAAATAGACGATTAACTACATCAGTAGAAGAGAATAACTTTACTTGAATAATCAAAAAATAGAATCTCATTTTTAATTGCAGAATATGTTACTTACATCTATAAAGAAAAATATTAAACGTATAGTAACATCTCAGCCTATATTAGACCCATAACGGAGTCAAGAAGAGGACCACTTTCAGGTTCATGGGTACACTTTAATTTTTATTTACAAGCTCTATATATATACAAATAATGAGCTCATTATTATACAAAGAAACAAAGATTAAAAACAATTCACGATTGATCATAAGTGCGCGATTAAATAAAAGCACAATTCCCCCAAGATTGAATATCTTTCAGAGTTCTCGAGTCTACATCGAATCTAATTGCCTGGTCTGCAGAAGACCTTAACTACCACACGGCGTGATATACGAAATCATAAGGGGCTCACTTTGAAGACATGCGGGAACTCCGGCGTATTCAGTTACTTCAGAGAAGAAAAAAACACCACTTCTGGTCGGCTCGTCGCAGAACTCTCTCTCTCTCTTCTTCACCAAAAACCTCCCTTTAAGAAAATCAGTCAAGAGGAGGGGGAGGCTGCTTCCCTCACTTTTCCTTTGAGTAGACACTTCTCGGCTCATGGTCTATCACCAATCGCGATGAAACAACTCATAGTTCATATTCAATCGGTGGTCGTTTCGACATGGGAAGGTCACGCAGACAATTGTTAATTTCGCAAGGTCTCATTATCCATGACACTGAATATCTGCTGTCAGATTTGAGTGACAGGTTGTTCTCATTCGTACAAAACATTAATTACATGTAATATAACTACCCACAATACTACTTGTCTGCTGTCCAAGTTGAGTGGTGGGTTGTTATTACTTGTCGAATAACATACATTCTCCTCTCCTGGGAATGAAATGCCAAAACTCTTCCAGTGAGAAAAAAATGCTACAGTACCCATAATGAAAAATATTGAATTGATTTATTACAGATTTCAGTTAACTGTCGAGTTATTTTTTTATTTTATAAACTTTCCGAGCATTAGAATTAAAACTTGTTCTCTGGTTGTTAGAAGTTCAACAATCATAGTATTTAAGAGTACGTGGGAACGATTCCACCCATAGCGTGCGCTGAAGTCACTAAGTGACAGGAAATCTTGTACCAACGATCGGATTGTCCAGTTGGAGTTTTTCCAGTTTTGTTCAATAACACATGCAATGCTGTTAATCTTAAAAGAATTCAAAGCTGCTTCATTCTGTTTTAGAAAATGATATACCCAAGTTTTGCTCATTATTATGCAATTGTCACCAACCTAAGGTTTCGTCAGTCATTATTTTTTTACAATAAAACTGGAACTGCACCTTTTTCTCTTTCACAAAAATGGAGGTGTTATTAGCAGATTCAAGAAAAATTAATTCAAATAATTTGTATCCCAAAAATGTAATAGATAAATTTAAATATATTTTAGGAAGTTGCCTCCCTCTTTTCCCTCCAACCATGAGATCACACTAGTTCTTGGACTTGATCTAGATATTGCTGTCTACCAAGTGGGATAAGAAACAAATAGAAACAAATAAAAACAAATATATTTATGGAATGGAGAAATCGGGTTCAATACAAAGAAATAACAAACAGATAAACTGCAAGAGATACGTGGCATACTTCGAAAAATTTTAAATTAGAACTTAAAATTTCCTAACATTTTGATTGTTATATCCATACTCTTTTCCCATTACTGCAGAAGTTACTAAGGCTTCAAAAATAAAATCAAAACATGTCAGTAAGTTTTGTTGGTAAGGTTTTCTGAAAAAAAAAAAAAAAAAAAAAGAAAAAAAAAGAAGTAATCTTCCTTGTAATGTTGCTATCACTAGCTTGGTTTGTCGCTCTACGGTCATTTTGCACACACTTTAGGCTAATTAGATGGGAGCCTACAGTTTAACGCGGATTCTGAACCAAACAAACTTGCACATCCATGCCAAAATTCAAAATTCCTGAAGCCTGTGTTACCAAAGGCCAGATCGCTAGCCAATTCGTCATCAAGCCGCTGCTATCACTAGAAATCGCAATGTATAAATAATGGTGCAATGGTTATGCATTGTATAAACATATGTTGTTAAACTAAAAAAAATGTAAAATACGAATATCCGAAAGAATAAAAATATGGCCTTTAAATTACCACAATCAAATATTAATCAACAGATTTTCAAGTGATTTGTTTTTTTAGTTTCTTGTTAAATAATTATTATCGAAATAAAAACTAAAATTATTATTGCCTTTATATTCGTAATTGATTACTTAAAAAGAAAACTTAATTAAAATAGAAAACTTAATTAAATTTTGTGTTTTGCACAAAATACAACCTACAATAAAAACTATTCTATTATACCTACTTTTTTTTATTCTTTTAACCTACGAATGTTTAAAAGAATTAAATATTAATATCTTTATTTAGGCTTTTTAAACTTGAAGCCTTACACTATATACTGTATATTTCTATGGATTGAACAATTAAGGGAAAATATTATATTAAATAGCTTTTAATTTTCACATTTTCTTCTAAATATTATCAAAGTTATTATCCAAATCTATTTCATGTCAAATATTTGGAAATATTTTACTGTAGCAAAACATTAATTTAACAGAAAATATCGTATCAAATCATTAAATTACAGTTAATTATAAATATCACATTATTTCTGTCATGAAATCAATATAAATAAAATTTCTTGCTGAGATTATAGCTATTTAATATTTAAAATATTTTCATTGTTTCCAGATGCACTGTAGATATATAGATAATGGGACACATAATTTATTAATACTTCTAATTATGTATTATATGCAGATGCACTGTAGATATATCGATGATGGAACACAAAATTTATTAATTAAGCTTCTAATTATGTATTAGATTTAACAAAAATACATTTTTTGTAATTGAATTTTTACAATAATAAGAAAAAAAAAGGATTTCCTATTGACCAACTTTCAATTGTTTTTTTCAAACGAAAATATATCTTATGTCTCATCTGTTACGAATGCCATCTTTCTTTATTGGATTACATTCACAAAATCTCTAAAGTCGACGAAAGCCCTAAAAATATGGTGTAACAAGTTTCTTTAAATCTCTTGACGCCATCTTGAAGATTGCTCAATACTTTTCCAATTTGTGTTTTCAAAATCTTTTCTATAGAACAGTGCCACTACTATTACTTCACTGCTCTAGTCTCTTCCACTTTCGCCGAACAACCCGAATGAAGAGCTAATAAACAGATCAAAATCCATTCTCTAACCATCATAAAACATCCGGCCTATTCTTATCCGGCACTTCCAGCAACAAGCCAGACAACTCCCCCTCCAGCTGCACATAAAGCTGTCTGAGAGCTTAATCCCACTTTGCTGCCTACACTCGATAAGATTAAGCTGACATGAATCAAACTTGATATTTATATCGAAACCTTCAAGCAAAAGATCACTTTTTCTTTGTTCTCCTGCAATACATATCACACAGGCAGAAAAACTAAGTATACAGGGGAAAAGGTAAATTTTATTTGGCAAATTTTTATGCAATGAAAAGCTAGCTCACAATATGTTAAGGAAACTCAATTTTCCTTTCACTGCAGCATTTGATTTATTGCTGTTGGGATTATTGAGGATTACGAGGAAAAAGTAGAAGAATGCTCGAAAAATAAAAACAAGAAAAAATTTTCTTTTTGGAAGACTTTGTTCAAAGTAAATAAATATTTAAAAATGGAATAAATTTAGATTTGTGGAATAAATATTGGAGTTTTGGACCTAAGGTTTGTATGATTTTTTTTGAATAAATGGAGACAGACAAGAATATTATTTAAATTCGTAAAAGTATATATTTTTTAAATAATACCATAAAAATCTATTCCTGACATAATTTTATTTATTATTTTTATTTTTAAAGAATTCTCAGGAAAGCTCTGGGAATCTAATAATTCTTTTCGACAATAGCTTATTGAAATTTGTAAATTTGTTTAGAAGATTTCGAAAAACCTATTTTGATATCAAAGTGTTATGTTAAGAATTGGGCAAAAACTGGTTTCGCATTATTTTACGATTGACTACTTATAAAAAGTATCAGAAAAATTATTCATTTGGAATATATTCTTCAAAAATTCCTTCAGTGTTTTAAAAAAGTATTCAGTGTTTTTATAATTTATCTGAGAATCTCAATTAAGATGGGCTATTTGACTTACGGGGGATTCTTGTTTAATATGTAAATTAAAGACGACTAAAGTGCTTTTAAGCAAATGTACAAAATAAAATTTTAAGGATTTTACTATCAATGTAGTTACTTGTTTTGTGGGATTTTTATTGAAAATAGATTAACACTATTTAAAGATTGCAGTTCACTATTGCATTATTGCAGTATATTAACTATCAACGTAAAATTTGCAAAACTAAATTTATGTATTATATAGCAAATAGTCTAGTTACACACATTCTTAAAATTTTAAAAGTTAAAGCATTTATCCTTCTAAAAACATTGAAGGTATTGCCCACTTCTAGCATGCAATCTTTCCCTTTTTTGTGTTTATAATTGAAAACATTACTGCAATATTATGTTGTATAATCAGCAAAAAAGACTTTTTTAGATTCTTTGGGGTTCATACGTGGTGAGAAAAAGTTTAACTTAATTTATGCATATTACAAATGATTTCGTTTATTATATGTTTTGATGACTTCATTTATTACACATCTATATATCGCTATTATATTCAAATTTCCTCTTAATTTTAATATTTATGCATTTTTATCTCTTTTTCATTTTGAAAAACAGAATAACTATCATTAGAGTTAAAACTATCAACACAGTCAGTAGAGCTAAAATTATCAACACAATCAGCAGAGCTAAAAATATTACAACAGTCAGTAGAGCTAAAAATATTACAACAGTCAGTAGAGCTAAAAATATTACAACAGTCAGTAGAGCTAATAATATTACAACAGTCAGTAGAGATGAAAATATTACAACAGGCAGTAGAGCTAAAAATATCACAACAGACAGTAGAGCTAAAATTATTGCAACAATAGGCAGAGTAAAAACTATTACAATAATAGGCAGAGTAAAAACTATTACAATAATAGGCAGAGTAAAAACTATTGCAACAATCAATGGAGCTGAAACTGTTACAACAATAAGCAGAGCTAAAACTATTACAACAATCAGTAGAGTTAAAAATTGTTGCAGCACTCAATAGAACTAAGGATTTTTTAATTAAGATGGTATTCTTTTATGTTTAAACTAATGCTGAGTGAAATAATCCATATATGGTAGGAAAATATATGAATGTTTTTTTTTCTCACATAAAGCTCCAACAGTATGTATTACATAGTGTAATGGAATGTTTTTTCTTTAAGGATTGTTATTAACATTTACAATTACAAATAGGATTTAAAAGGAATATTGTGAAAAAACTGTATAGTTGTGTGATCTATTCATTGAGGATTTGTTATATAGCATCCATGGTCATCGTTATCACTTTCAAAAGATTGCATCTTTCCCCAAATTGGAAAGTTTAAAGGTCTAGTAAGAAGAGAAATCATGAATAATCTCACTGGAGAGTAATGTCACGGAATATCAATACGACAACTTAATGCTTAAATGCTTTTAATTATTTTAAATTAAATTCTAACTAGATATCAGAAATTAAATTTCTTGAAAGTGAACACTTTTTTTAAATAATAAGTTAGTATTTCTCATCAGGACATATCACGAACTTTACATTCATTTGTAAATTATTCCTAGAAAAAATATTAAAATAACAAAACATTATAATACATAGATTATCCACTATCTCTTTATTAATAATTTTTGGAATTTAATTCTTGAAAATCATATTTACTATCATTCTAAGGCAAGTGTTAATGTAAGTAAATGTCTTATTCTTCATTTTAAGGAAATATTTGTACAACTTTGTCTACATTACGATTTCGTTACAATACTGCTATCCAGAGATAGCTATTAATCAAAATATTTCTAATGTAAAGTGATGAAAAACAGTGGCTATTAAATTTATATCGAAATAATTTAAATATGACTAAATGTTACAACAAAACATACAAGTTTTAAATGATGAAATAAAATATGAAAAAAAGATAGGTATCAGTATGTATTTTGCTCATGTTTTTACAGTTAGAGTATCTATTTGAATTATTTGTTTAGTCATTAGATTGGTAAATTATTAATTAAGATAACATTTTTATTTTTTGAGCACTTTCCATTATAATCTAATTCATAATACAAGGTTGTAGGGACATATTATAATTCAAAATACTGTAAAATAATACATACTGTTACGGTATAATAACGGTATAATAATATATATAATACGGTACTGTTTATGTGAATAAATTGCTACTACCACAACAAATCTGAATTTAAATAAAACTTATATTTCAGATATTTATATGAAAAAGTAGAAAATTTATCACATATTTAGTCTTAGTTAAAATATATTTTTATATACCTACTAAAAAGTTGATTTTTTTTTATATCTCATAGTCGTTCCTTTTCCGACGGAGAGCGAATATATCCTTCTAAACAACCATAATCATATCCGCGTTTTAGTGAGATTGTACTGTATTTATCTAACCAGTACTATATCTTAGTTCAAGAAAAATTAAATGATGGTTGATTTCTAGCAGTATTAAAAATTAATGAATCTATATTTTCAGCCATTAAATTTTTCTTATTAAAACAATGCTGCAAATATGTGCATAATTTCAGTATGTCTCAAAGACCATTAAAATCTTGGCTATACAAAATTTAAAATGCTATCATCGTCCATGGTAAAGAATTTCAATAGTTATTCTACCTCATCAAAATTCTAACGTGCGATTACTTTTCAGTAAATGCAAATGAAACTGATGTTTTACATAACATGCATTATTCATGGGCAGACTAATATAGACTTGACGTTAAGAGAAGGTTATTTTTCATGAAGCCGCAAACTGTAGTTATGCCTTGAAAGAGTCGGCTATGTATTTTAAAAGGATGAAATTGCAATAAATGTTAAGAAAATGATTGATTGACCCATGTTTATTTTACCAATTGCTTGATATAATTACTTTTCTCTACTTAAAAAGTAATTGAAATTATAGTTCTGGGAACGTACTGTAGGAGCATGATGACCAAGTGAGTAGCGCTCTGACCTTTGTTACTACAGGCTTCAGATTCAAATCTTGGCTAAAGCATGGATGTTTGTTAGTGGATATTAATCCACGTTAAATTGTAGGTCCCGGTCTTATTTGTAAATTATTGTTCAAAGTCCCGTCAGTGCCATGCATGTTTGTAGTGGTCCGGAACCCACTTTAAGCCGTAGCTCCTTGTCTAATATGACTGTTGGGCGTAGGGTTAACTATCCCATAAAAGAAAACATCTTCTGTCTCGAAATCTGCCTATAGGCAGACGGCCTAGGACCACCAAGGAGCTGTTGTTCTAATGAAGAATAATGTACTGTTAATAGAAATTTGCTTTAAAAATTATATCAAGTATAAAAATTAAATATAAGTTCTGTTATTAACAATCTATTAAGTTAAAGTTCTGTACTTTGAGAAAAAACGTACAAATTTGACTTTTTATATTCAATGATTAATTATTAAATATTTTATCATCAACAAAAATTGTTAATGTTTTACTACATTTGTAAATTTTATGTTTTAAAAATCATTGATCTTTCCCAAATTTTCACCATTTGCATGCTTCTTACAAACAAAGAGACTGTAGAGTAGATAATCGATTTCCGTATATTCCAAAGAAATCTAGAAGCGACTTTATGTTGTGGCTGTACTGCACAGCCTCTTCCTCATTTGCGTGGGCGTATTTTTTCGAAAATCTTATTGACAAAGAGACTGTATTGTCGAGTTCCGCATATTATAAAGAAGTCCATAAGTAGTTTTTTGTTATTGTTGTTGTTGTATTACACGGACAAATCTTCCTCATTGATCGCGTGGGCGTATTTTTTCGAGCTGTTTCATTCTTTTCTTATTGACAAAGAGACTGTATTGTCAAGTTCAGCGTATTCCAAAGAAGTCCATAAGTGGTTTTTGTTTTTTTGTTTTTCTTGTATTACACGGACAAATCTTTCTTATTGACTGCGTAGGCGTTTTTTATTTATTTATTTCGTTTTTTTTCCGCCTGGTACCACGAATCTATGAATCCATTAGTTTTGCTTTTGAGAGTTAGGGTGTATTTCGGCATTTGACAGATAACAGTTTCCGACATGTATGTCATTATGTGTTAGTACTAATAGGAGTATGATATACTTATAAATAGAAATATAAGTGGGAAAGAAAATCACACGTCCATTTCTTTAGATTTAAGGTAAAGGAAATTGATAAAAAATTGAATGTTGAAGCCACCGCACCACTAGGTGTTGAACTTTGTTTCATGAATCAGTAAATCAATGTTTTATCGCAAGAAGTTTTATTTTTGAAGAATTTGGAAACAAAATTTGCTACAAAAAATATTTAGGTAAACGTATTCAGGTTTATTTTTCATTATTAAATGTTTATATGATGTTTTTCAAAACAAATATTCCTTCCTAATTTTGTTATTCATTTCGTTAAAATTCATTTTTCTTTGAATTTTAATATGGTTTTAAGTATATTCATTTTTTGACGGGAAGGACCACCTCTTCCGAGTTTTCAGTAATTCGAGTTGGTGACGTACGCTGTATAACTTGGCTATCATAAATCGGCAGTACGATGTATAAACTGCAAAAATCTAAAAAATATTTTAGTTAAAAAATAAAAAAGAATCCCAAGCTGTTGACACACTAAAAGCAATTATGTCAAGGAACGACAAGATAATACAGAATTCTTTAATTTAAGAAGTATCAGATAGCTAAACCTAACAGTTCGAAATGGAACATAACTGGGAAGTTCTGCAGCAGTTTTTAATTAGACAGTATTGCTGCAGAGTAAAGGACAACAATGAGTCCATTCCTGATAATGTGCGGAACGGTGCGGCTATTGATATAAATACTGGCCCAGAGCCCCACACCACCTCCTCCAAACTGTACGTTTTATTTCACAAATGAAAGAGTATTTCGTGTAATAGGCTCTCTCTAGATGATAATCCGCCTATTGTAATGTTATATACTAAAGCGGGACTCGTTTGCGAAGAGCATATTGCTGCATTCATCTCTTTCCAATATGACATGCTCCTGTGCCCACCTTCTGCTGACATCATGGTCGCCCTGTGTCAATGAAACACAAACCATAGGTCTGCGAGCATACAAATCCACATGATTGATTCGAAATTCTGGTACTAGAAGCCCTCAGAAGATGCTGTTGCAAGATAGTAGCGTTTATAGTACCGTTTCTTCTGGATGTTAGTTTTAAATATCTATCCTCATTGTTTGTTGTTGCACCCATACGGCATTGTCTCGATCTTCGGTGAATATTTTCAGTTTCCAAAAACAGATTACATAGTCTGGAAATAACACTTTGAGCAACTCCTCACTTTTCCTTTACAACGGATTGCATTTGATCCTCCTTTAAGCTACCAATGGCACTCCAGGTTACTGATTCAGCTAAATCATCTTGCTGAATCGTAGTCACTGTTACAAAACATTCAACGCGTGTTTTACAATAAGAAATTATTTATTTTCACAATTGTTTTAAATCTCTTCACTCCTTATATAAAACGTGTAGTTTTCTATGTTGCAGACAAAATTTGAATGTTTCCAACTTTGTAAACGTTATAATATTCCCTTTTAACCTCTTCTATTCCATTTTTGTTAAAAAGTTGTCATTGTATGATTATTTTATACCGAACTCACAACATCCTCTATTTGTTTTGAGCAGTGTATAATAAAGTTAATAACATTTATCTGCTAATTCCATTTGGCTTTCAACTACATTTTATTGCATTCTCCAGACTTGACAACTGGCAAGAACTTATAAGTTCTCAACGCTTTGGTGAATCGAAATAAATGTTGTTGCATTGTTAAAAATATCTATGTATTTCTTTGAAATATGCAGATTATTTAAATGCTTTGCTTCAAACACAAATGTAAATAAATATATGCGTAAATGACTTAATGGATCAAACAAAGCCTTCTAGGCTTTCTAATTTAGTACTATCCGATCATTATTTTAAAAATAACACTAAGAGCATCAGAATTTCGAAGAATTATTGTTCGAAGCTGTGTTTAATTTTATCTCACTTGAGAAACAAATGTTGACTTCTCCTTTTATTCGTTTGGGATTACAATTTTCTTTTTCCTTTTACTTATAAAAGTATCAACAAATCAGATAAACAACGAAAAATATCTTTGAGAAGGGTAACAATAGATTCTTTAAAGAATTAAAATTAAGAACCTTCATTAACAAGGAATTCTTTCGCACATAAATCCCTCTCGCAAATTGCTTTTCATTTTCCAAAATATTTAAGAACAATTCGACATCCAATTACTGCCCATACAAACTTTCTTCTTGCTTCATTAATCTAAATATAGCAAAGCGAAACTGAAAAAAAAAAAAAAAAAAAAAGAAAGCAGAAATTTCAGCAAACGTCATTACTTCTGTGAGCGAGGAATTTCTTCTGCTGAATCATCATCATCCTCCGAAAGGCCTCTTCGGATGCAATTTTAATAAGTCCTTCCACGGCATCCTCTTCTCTTCTGAGGGGGATGTTTAAAGAAGATAAATGAATTCCAGGATGGAGAAGAACGTCAGAGAGGAGCACTCAAGATGGGTGGATGGAAGATGAGTTTGGACACATGTAGGCAATGATGATTTTAAGAGTTTGTGTTAATTTTTTTTTAAATCCGAGTGTTTCTTAAAGTTGATCTTATTTTATTTATTTAACATCAATTAATAACATTTTTATTTAAATGAAGTAGCATTTTCCTTAATGAAGCATTAATTTTGTCTTGTCCTTAGCTTCTGAATTTGGCCTTAAATTTGTACTTGGTTTTATTAAGAGTACTGGAAATCGTAATTTTAAATCATTTCTAATCAATCATAGAATATAAACATATAAATAATTTTTTACTTAAAAATACATTAAATAACTAAATTTGTAAATTGTCGAAATTTATTGATCAAGTAATTTACTATAAATTTAGAATTAGATGTCATTACAACCAATCTAATACGTGAATCGTAATAATATCAGAATTAGGTATCATTACATAATTAGATATCATTACAGCGAATATTTCTTAATTTCTGTGAAATATATAAATTATTACTTATTTGCACTAAATTAGCTTTTTTATAAATATTTATTTTTTTAAATTTGAATACAATGAATAATTTTGCAAAAAATATGGCAAATAAGAGAAAAAAATCAAAAAAATTCGCCAAATTGGCGAATTTGGTGAAATATTTTGAAACTGCTAGGTTTGATTTGTTTTGTCACTCTACGGTCATTTTGTGCACACTTTCGGCTAATTAAACCTGGATCTACAGCTTAACGTTAATTTCGAACCCCTCACAAACATCCATGCCACCGCCAGAAATCGAACCCTGAAGCCTGTGGTACCAAAGCCGCTTGAAACGGCTAGGAGCTGAAAACGAGCCAATTATTAACAATCAAAACAATATTCTTTGAAGTTCATTATTTATAAGGCATGTACTTCAGATGCAATTTTAATAAGAACTTCCACGGCAACCTCTTCTCTTCTGAGGGGGATGTTTTAAAGAATATAAATGAATTCTAGGATGGAGAAGAGCAGCAGAGAGAAGCACTCAAGATGGGAGGAGGGAAGATGCGTTTGGACACAAGTAAGCAGTGATGATTTTAAGAGTGTGTGTTAATTTTTTAAAAATTAGAATGTTTCTTAAAGTTGAAACACATTAATTGATGTTTAAATAAATAAAATCACAGTTTTATTTAAACAAAGAAGTATTTTCTTTAATGAAGCATTAATTTGGCCTTATACTTCTACTAAATTTGGCCTTAAAATTGTACTTAGCTGTATTAAGAGTACCGGAAATCATAATTTTAAATCATTTTTAATTACTCATGGCATATAATATAAAAAACCCTTTGATCAAATAAATTACTATACGTTGAGAATGTAAGTTATCCTTATAAAGATAATTAGATATCTTTTTTGCCAAAATTTCTGTAAATATGCATATTATTATTTATTTAAACTAAATTAGCTTTTTCATAAATATTTATTGTTTTTAATTGGAATACAATGAATACTTTTGCAAAAAATATGGGAAATAAAAGCATAAGTCGAAAAAATTCGCCAAATTGGCGAAATTTCTTAAAACGGCTAAATTTGGTATGGTTCGGTTTGTCGCTCTACGATCATTTTATGCCCACTTTCGGCTAATTAGACCGGGACCTACAGCTTAATGTGGATTCCGAATCACTAACAAACACCCATGCCACAGCCAGGAATCGAACCTGCAGCCTGTTGTACCAAAGACCAGAGCGAAAGCCAGTTGGCTATCAGGTCGCTTGAAAAGGCTAGGCGTTGAGAACGAGACAATTATTAACAATCAAAACAATATTCTCGGAAGTTCATCATTATTTATAAGGCATGTACCTCGGATGCAATTTTAATAAGTCCTTTCACAGAATCCTCTTCTCTTCTGAGGGGGATGTTTAATGAAGATAAATGAATTCGAGGATGGAGCAGCACATCAGAGAGAAGCGCTTAAGATTGGAGCAGGGAAGATGCGTTTGGACACACGTAGGCACTGATGATTTTAAGAGTTTGTGTTAATTTTTTTAAAAATTAGTGTGTTTCTTGAAGTTGAAACTTATTAATTGATGTTCAAATAAATAAAATAACATTTTTATTTAAACAAAGTAGTATTTTCATTAAGGAAGCATTAATCTGGTCTTACTTAGCTTCTGAATTTGGCCTTAAAATTGTACTATTGTCTATTAAGATTATTGTATTATTATCTATAAAATTGTCTGTTAAGAGTGCTGGAAATCCTAATTTTAAATCATTTTTAATTACTCATAGAAAAATATATAAACAACAAGTTTTCACTTAAAAATACATTAAATAACTTAAATGGTAAACTTTCGAATTTTATTGATCAATTCTTCTTCTTTAGTGGACGGAACAGTCCCATGGTAAATTAGTATTAAATTAATGTAATTTAGTATTAAAGTAAAGTATATTTTATTTAAACTATGACGTAGAGATATGGCCTGATGTCCGACTGACTAGGGTTCTGGTACTCGAGTCCGGCAATGTCATGGATGTTTGTAATGGTTCGGAATCCACTTTAAATCTGTAGAGTGTTGAAAGTAGGGTTGACAATCCTACCCCGTAGAATGAAAACATCTCCTGTCTCTAAATCAGCCAGTAGGCAGACGGTCTTGTCCTTCATGGGGCTGATGCGCCAATGAAGAAGAAAAATGTCGTAGAGAAGGTAGATCCCAGAATTTTTATATTACTGCACTAAATCAAATTACTGGAATGATATTAAATTACGATCAGTTGAAAAATTTCATTCGTATTTTAAAATGAATTTCCAATTAATGACAATGATAAAAAAAATAATGAAAATAATGATAAAAATCACAACCGGGACATTAGTCTGATCAATGTACCTTACACAACTACTTTTTTTTTTTTTTTTGGGGGGGGGGAGATTTATAGTGGAGCAAATTTAGTTTTAACTTTATTATATATTTAATTATTGTAAAAGAGAAAAAATAGTTTTGAGATATATTAATTCGATTCCGATAAGTGAAAAAATTATAAATAGTCACAGTGAAATTATGTTCAACCCATCTTTACTGAAACATTTAACACAATGTTGGAATTCATGCCTTTTATACAACATAAAAAAAAGAAAGTCAAAAGAAATCTCCGAGCGAATCAGTAGTTCAATGAACAATCAGTTATTCAATGTCATTCGTACTTTAAAATAAGTTTCCAATTAAAAACAATCATAAAAGTCACAACGGTAACATCAATCCGATCGATGTATGTTACCTTACACCTTTTTACCTTACATTATTTTTTAAGGGAAAAGATTTACAAGGGCGCAAATTTCATTTTATAACTTTATTATAATTAACTTTTTATTTAAATTATTGCAAAAGAGAAAAAATATTTTTGAGCTATATTAATTAGATTGCGATAAGTGAAAACAAAATTATAAAAATCACAGTGAAATTATTTTCAACCCATCTTTACAGAAACATTTCTCACAATGTCGGAATTCGTGCCTTTTATACAACATAAAAAAAGAAAGTCAACAGAAATCACCGAGCGAATCAGTAGTTCAATGAAAAATCAGTTGTTCAATGTCACACGCACTTTAAAATGAGTTTCCAATTAAAAACAACGATTAAAATCAGAACGGTAACATCAATATGATTGATGTACCTTACACAACATTATTTTTTAAGAGGAAGGTTTTATAATGTCGCAAATTTCATTTTATATCTTTATTATGTTTAATTTTTTTATTAAAATTATTCCAAAAAATAAAAAAATAGTTTTCAGCTATATTAATTCGATGATAAAAAAAAACAAAATCATTATTAAAAAGTCACAGTGAAATTATTTTCAGCCCATCCTTACTGAAACATTTATCACAATGTTGGAATTCGCGTTTTTTATACAACATAAAAAAAGAAAGTCAAAAGAAATCACCGAGCGAATCAGTAGTTCAATGAACACTCAGTAATTCGATGACATTTGCACTTTAAAATGAGTTTCCATTTTTAAAAGACCTATGATAAAAGCTGATGGGGGTAACATCAATCCAATTGATGTAGCTCTCTACAACCAACGCCATTCGATTTGGGGGAAAGAACCTCATCATTTATGGAAATTTATTTTATCTTTATTATATTTAATTTATTTAAATTATTGAAAAAAGAATGAAATTTTGTGCTAGATTAATTCTATTTTTATTTTTAAAAGAAAATAATAAAAATCACAGTTTTTTCAACCCATTTAATTTTCTTAAATCTCGGAATGTGCAGTCTTTTATACAAATTGAAAAAGAAAATCAAAAGAAATCACTGAGCGAGTCTCATGGACTCATCCCGTTTGATTAAAGCGGACGGAGGAGTCATATTCGTATTTCGAATGTCTTTTTAATAAGACCCAATTTCAAGAGCTAATGGGGTCTTTTTATAAGTTCTGTTATGCGACTCTGAGGTGCCAACGCCATTCGATTTGCGGTGGACTTTTCTGTTCATCAAAATTCATAACAATTTTCTGTCTTTATAGATAATATGAATTTTTTGTTCAAAAATAATAGTCTACGAAGGCAAAAAATGTTTTGAGGCAATGAAATTTTTATGCAAAATCTGTTAAAAGTTTATTTTTGTAAAATTGTTTTTATTGAATGACAGTTTTCATTTAATTTTTCTTAATCTCAAAAAAGGCTTTAAAATACTGAATTTAAAATTTTATAAAAAGATTAAAAAATAAGAAAAAATTATGAAAATAAGTTTAATTAAAAGACTTTCGTGATAGTCTTAATGTGTGCTGTTATCAAGAACCTTTTAGGCCTCTTGTAGACCTTTTAGTACTCAATAATACCTAGAATCAAACTCATTTCCACTACTTTGATTTATCAAGTGTAAACATGAACATTTTATTAAATAATCGAGAGACTGATCATATCCACTTCCATAATTCCATAAATAATAAAATTTGTGGCAAATATAGCAATAATTATGTTGTAGTACTCGTTGTACCCCATGTCATAATGCAAATATTTGTCAAATATTATATTATGCAAATATTAGTCTCTGTATTGCAAGAATATCAAGCAACCACAGGAATACAGCAAAGTTCAATAACCACAACAAATCCATAAAGTAAAATTTATACAATAAGATTTGATTGAAGAGTAAAATTTTCAAATAAATACTTTTGAAAGAGATAAAAAAAATATTTTTAAAACAATTTTCTCTTAACGAATGTTCTTAGAAAATCAGAAATGTAGAACATTAAAATAGTCAAAAAAAATTATCAAATACTTAGAACATTATTCAGTTTAAAGCGCTAATACACATATTTTAATATGTTTTAAAATACGAACCAAATATAAAAACATAATATTCCATACTACAAAATCAATTGTTCTATCACTATATTTAGAAGACATCTTTCTCATTGCAAGAAATCAAACTATTATTGGTGAGGAAATTAAACAATAATGTAACAAATTGCAGCAATTCGGATTATTACAATTCATATCATGTACATTCAAGTATACTTAAGCAAATTCAAAAATTAGAAGTTGATACAATTTAGTACAAAAATTTGCTTTGGTTTATCTCTCTATGGTCAGTTTGCGCCTACTTTAGGCTAATTATACTGGGACTTACAGTTTAATGAGGATTCCGAACCATTAATAAACATCCATGCCCCCGCCAGGATTCGAACCTGAAGCCTGTGGTACCAAAGGCCAGAGCGCACTATACAATTGGCCATTAGGCTGCTTTAATACAAGGATTCCATTTATATATTAATCTTGGAAATTTCACATTATTTATGCTAGAATGGTGATTGATGAATAATTAGTAAAGCAACTAACAGGAACAATTTGGCTATAAGTAGGAAACTACAGAGTTTGAATAATCTCTTATCAAATTATGAAATGATTGTGTTGTTCACCAATACTTCACATTATCCAGTTCACCATTTCTGTATCAACCTTGGGAAAAATGCCCTCTTAATATACCACCATATTTCTTAATTTATTTCTAAAATTAGAGAACATTTGAATTTGTTTTCGAATCCTGCAAAAATTCAATTGGTTCAAACATCCACCAACAATAAAAACTAAAAAAAAAAAAAAAAAAAAAAACAGTTCCATAAAACTAGTGGGAAGCCTTTTCCACTGCTGTGAAAATAGTAATCAGAGGGAGGGAAGTGTTGGGAAACAGCAAAAAATCACCTCACCAGCTCGTTTACATCACTCCGTCCCCAAACTTACAAACGTTAAACACCAAACCGTGGGGAGAGCAGGACAGCATGTCAAAACTACAATATTCACGACGCAGGGAGGGAGGGGGGAGCTGTCATTTGAATGGAAATTAGGAAGGATGAAAAGCACTTAAGAGTCACTACACAAAAGAACAAGCTCACGCGGATATGGAGAAAAAGGGGGGTGCAAAGTCAGGGTAGTGCTCCCACCCCTCGCCATCCATCAAATTTGGATATCGTCCTGAAGTAATGAGACGTGGCTGTATGGCGGGGAGATGTTGCTTGGTATAGAAGAGTGGATGGAAATGTTTTCAACGGAAAGTGTTTTTGTTCGTGTTTTGCTGTCTTGTTTTTGAGAAGTTACTGTTTATTTAGGACTTGATACGAGTGCGTTTTCTGGTTTTCCATATTTTATGAGCACAGTAAATCTATTTTTAGGCGAGTAAGAGACCTCTATCTCTGGTTTAAAGGATTGTTGGAAATAAAGTAGGAGGAAATAAAAATGCTGTGTAAATGTAAATTTCAGTGAAAAACAAAAACGTTATCATTAAATGCAGCGTAATATTAACATTTTAAAAGACTATTTATGATGTTTTATACATCATAAATAGCGTTTGACTTGATTAATATACGTTTTATTTAATTAAAATGTTAAACAAATATCTCAATTAAGTTTAACTTTTGCACATTGGAACAAAACATAAAGCAAATATTTTACAATAGAGAGTTTTTGCACACGATTACAGTGAAGCTGTCGTTCAATTTTCTATATATGTATATATATATATATTATCTCCAATGACATATATTTATATATCTATAGAAAATTGAATATATATCTAATGACATATTCACAAAAAATTGAACGATAATCACAATAATGCTGTGAAAACTCGATTGTAAAATATATGCTTTACATATTTTGTTCAAAATATTTAAATTTTTGAATGTATTTTACATTCTTGTAATTTTTTCATTAAAAATGTACAAAAGTTGAAATTAACAGAGAAATTTGATTAACATTTTAATTAAGTAAAATTTCATACATCGTAAATATCGTTTAAATTTTTAACGTTAAAATACATTTAATCTTAATGTTCTTTAACTTTTATAACTGCTTTTGTGTTTATGAAAGTGAGCATCATAAAATCGCGGATTTAATGCCAAGAGAGCAAATAAAACATTTTCAATATAAATTTTCGGCAGCCAGTGCATACATATATCATATGCATTCTATCTTAAGAGGGTATTTAAAGGAACGTAGAGTTTTTTACGATAAAACCTAAACAGGTTAAATGCATACTTTTCTCAGGGTACTTAATTTATTATGAACTTTTGTTATTGCATCTGGATATATGTGTGTACTTTCTACCAAAACTTATCAAAAGATAAATTTCATATAAAGAGAATGGGATCTTATATGCGTAACTACTCTGGTTTCCAAAAGTTATGAAAAAATAAGAAAAATTATGATTGCAAAATTTGTATTCATTGAAATTTAACATCCCTCAAACAGAGCTTCAAAAATTAGGCTATTATATGGGTCTTAGGGATGGTTACGGAGATCATTATATAGATCTTAAGGAAATTCATATTAAACTGAAGATGAATCTCACGTATAAATTACATTGTCAGGTTAAGTTGGGTAACTGATTTAGTATAAAATGTTAAATGAAAAATGCTTTGTATTACGTTTTAATAAGCAGATATTTGCTAGATATTGTGCTTATAACTATCTTCATGAAAGTTTTAGCTACTCGTCACTACTTATTACAAGATGAATCGCATATAGACAATTCAATAACTTCAATTATCATAGAATTTCTCCCAAACTGAAAGCACTTATTGATATTGACGCCTTCTAATTATATAATATTGAGCTTAATTGTTTCGAAAGTGAATATTCATTCCTGTTGTCATCAAATAATAATTTAGCCACCCAGCGTGCTGTCAGTTTGTGGCAGATGGCAGTTATTGGTATTTGTTTCATGTATAAATGAATCTGTTTCATTTTCCCAGTCTACAGTCATTCTAGTAAATGGTATTGCAGTCATCTGCAGTCTCTCTAAGCAATAGCAATTGGATTCCCATGAAATGTTTAAATAATTTCTTATTATATTAACATTTTCAAATTTCTATGGGATACTTACTGCAATTATTGTTCTTTTTGGTAGATTTAGCAGGTTTTAAATTGTTGTTAGTTTGTTCTTAGTTGTTGTTTGCAGGTACGAATTTCAAGTAAATTCAATGTTCATCCTCTAGTACGTAGCAGGCTCTACATAATTCATGTAGAACCTGCTACGTTGCAATTACAAAAAATAAGAATGTATGCTGTCCTGGATGATTTACTATGTATCACATTTATCTTCTTAGAGAAGTAAACCAAGAAACATTCCGCTTAATATATAAGCAGCCAATTACTAAAGTCTATCATGGCGATAGTTTAAATGTACCAAATTAAGCAGATAGAACTCGAGGTGTTGTGTTAAAATAAATTAATATCAACAATAGATTTTAAACATACAATTTGTTAATAGGATGCGCAATAACCTATTTAAAATAATCTCATTAAACAAACAAGCAAAACTTAATTATATAAATGCCCTGCGTTGTATTTTGCTATAACTAATAAAATACCACAACATTATATATAACGCGACAGATTCGCTTTTACTCCAGAATCGTATGAGATAAAAGATTATTACACACTCATAAAATAAACAGGTACAATATGTCTATTAAGGTTAGTCTCCTATTTGATTGTAGAATATGCCATATTATGACAGATATGCTGTAAAGTTCTGCTTTAGTTAAGTCTAATGTCATTATTCAGTCCTAAGACATTAAATCATTATTCAAGTCATTTTTGTCTAAGTCATTATTCAGCCCTGGCTTTTATTAATTTTAAGGTCGGTGGCACTTTTTTTTTTATCAACCAAGTAGAATTGGAGTGAGAAATGCTAATTAGATAATTTGGCCCATAAAGACCACATAAGGAGGAGCTACTGAATTGCGTCTTTTCTTTTTTGTGATGTAGACTACCCAAACAGACTCCTTTATCAGAATTTTTATTTCTTTCCCCAGTGACAAATATCTATTGGGAAATATTTTTTAACAAATAAAGATAACTTATAAATTGTAACTCATTACAAATTAATACAATGCTAGACCAAAAATATGTCATAATGCAAAAATTTAATTTCAATAAATTTATATATGGACAATATGTCGACATCACTGTTTTCCTCAAAGCAAATTAATCTAATACTTGTCAGTGTTTCAACCAAAAAAACTACCATTCTAGTGTTTAATTTCACAGTAAAAGAATTTATTTTATCCCTTCTTTCTTCTTTTATCCTTAAAGTAACAGTACCCTATTAAGAAAAATATTAGTAAGTAAAAACTATAAGAGAATCTATTAAGAAGAATGATTGCTTCGATATTTCAAATGTATAAATAATTCATTCGATATAAGAACATTGAGTGTTTAACTTTTGGCAGTGAAAGGAAAATGTTAATTTTCCGAAGCCAATCTGAATTGGAGATGTTGCAATTCACGGAGGATTCGCACCATACGTGTAAGTATGCAAATTTATTTTGTAAAAGCCAATCACGGTTTCGTGTAGAGAAATTTTCAAAAAAAAAAGGAAATCTTATAAGAAAAGCGCATTGTGAAGGGTTACAGGAGTTGCATGCAAGTGCTTATAAAATAAAGTATCTAGAACTTTCATATAATTGTTTTCAAGACAGTCGTGTTTCTCTAGCTTTCAGCAGACGAATGAAAAATTCCGATCGCTGGCATACTATTGGACGCATTGAAGCAGGACAATCAACCACAGATGGTTTTTTTCTTCGGCGTCCATCATTCCGTAATTTCACGATTTTAGAAACAATTTCTAACTAGCCAAACCACGAAGATCTATGGCTAGTCATCCAATGGTTGTGATCCACGTAGAAGATCGATATTTTCTTGTTATATTCCATACGTGTGATATATATGGTTGTACTGTCCATTGGTAAAACGATATATATTTAATCACTATTGTATGCTGAAGACTCCCATATGCCCGAGTACTTCTAGTTTGTGTTCCACTATCCGTCTAATCCAGCGGACACGATTACAATGGTGTCATGCCAATTAGACTGTGTCTTGTTGAGGCTACGCTATGTTCACGGATGAGTAGCAATTTAACCTACAAACAGGGAAAAGAATGTAAGGGTTTGGAGAAGGCACAAGCAAACTGCCCCAGAACATCACCGAACATTATGTATTACGAGAGGAAAGTATTATGGTGTGTGCCAGGATTTCATTGAGATATTGCATTGACCTGCAAAACCTTAGACGGTGTTTTGTAACGGCTGTCCGGTATCGGATGAAGTCCTAGGCTTCATTGTTATATTATAGCTGCAGCAATTGGTCCTGCTTTCGTTTTAAAGGATGATAATGCGCGTCCCATATCGCAGTGATCGTCGACGATTGGCTTCGGACTGTGCTGCGTGTAAACATTTTCCCTCCCTATTCATTACCACAAACTGCTCTAGTTGTTGACTTTGTTGTGATTTATCACCTTATGGAAAGTACAGTCACACGCTTTAAACTTTATAGGCAGGTGAGGGGTGTTCACATACCCTATTAATGTCGGTTTGTTTATTTGTTTTGGCTTTAAATATATCTTTGTTAATAACTCGAATACGATTTCATCTTATAAGTTATAAACTTTCGATATTGTTTTAATCTTTGTATGTAAATTCTTTGTTTTGTTTACAACATAAACATATTTACTACTTTTCTACCGCATTTCGTGTCAATAGCAGCAATACTTGTAGATTTTTCTGCATTTTACCGCTGCATGCGAAACCTTTTGGCAGTGAGTATACATGCAAGTAATAAGCAAAATTAATAAAGTTATATAAATTAAATGAAACACACATATATAGTTTTGTTTACTAAAAATTATTTGATGGGGGCATATATACATTATGTGAACAATTTAACCCGGGTTTTGCTTGCATTTTTTTTTATCAACAAACAATCTTACCTTTCTCAGAGACTTTCCCATTTTTATAATAATATATAAGGAAGCAGGTAGATGATGGATGATAAATTTCGGAAAAGATCATATAATATTGATATCCAGAAATAACACAGATTCAACCTTTTCTCTCAAGTGATTGTCCCTTGAGTGCATTAGATATTTATAAGGTCATTTTCTTTGTTGCTATCTGTTGCTACTAAATGCTACTGATTTATAGAGAAATTCCAATCAGCTAGGATTCTATTATACAAGATAAGTTAAAATTGTCAAATTAGAAATTATATTAATATTTATTATAATAATTATATATAATAAATATGTTGTTAAGAATGCCCAGCAGTTTTAAGTCAGGGTATATATCAAATAGGAATCAGATTCAAATGTATTCAGAATAGACACTGCAGAAGACACGCTTCACTGCACTTTCACTTTGCCACAACAATTCCTTAAAAGTTTCATTTAGAGAGGTATACATTCTTGTTCCTTCCTACCCTTAGAGATCCGAAAAAGGGTTTTTAGATTCATTGTGCCCATCCCCGGCATAGACATGGAAGCTTTAAGTTCGATATCACTTGTAGGGTCTGCTAAGAAAGGCTCTTTATTTTAAAAGTCCAATAATCTAACTGTCAAACTGTTCTTGGCATTTATTATAAACATTGATATAAAATATCTATACAATGCAGAAAAAAATTTAAAATGCTGTTCATTTCTTTATAAATGTTCTATGTGGTTTCCTTTGATCACACGGACTACATTTAAATTGTAGTTTAATTTATGCCAGATATTTTCAAGTGTGTCTTTAATCATTAATGGTTTTTCCTCTTTTCAGGTTTTCCCACCACATGACAAGCAAATACGAGGCAATTCCCATGAATGTAATTCGGGAAGACATTAACTTTTTCCTCTATATATCATTTCCTCTAAACACGGGATTGTTCATAGCATACTTATTTTAACACGAGAGGTCTGAGACCAAAAAAGCGCGAGATAAAAAAAATATACTTGGTTTAAGGGATAGAGAATAGTTTGGTTTGATTTGATTTGTCTCTCTATGGTCATTTTGCGCACTTTGGGCTAACTAGACCTGGACCTACAGTTTAACGTGGATTCCGAAACCCTCACAAACATCCTTCGACGGCCAGGATTCGAACCTGAAGTCTGTATTAACAACGGCCAGAGTGGTGGCCAGAGTGGTAGCCAATTGACCATCAAGCCGTAAGATAGAGAATATGATTTCTGATGGTTCACTTAGTACATTATTCTGGTCTTACGTCTGTTTTCTTAGATTTGCTGAATCTTTAAGCATCCTTATTAATAATAATATAATTTCTAACTTGATATAATCAATTGAGATGCATATGATTACCTTAACTTTTTGTCAATAAGCATATTTATAACTATAGTTCAGAAGATAAAATCCATTTTTTGCAATTCTTCAACGGTAACCCACTATCTCCTGCATTTCATCAATTAACGGCACTATTTGCACTACACTTAGCATGACCGCTAATCCACCACCCTTCTATCCCATAGATCAGAGCGACTTCACGCGAGGCATTACTCTAAAAATCCATAAATAATATGGCTTTTATAGGGGAAACATTCCCTCCCTCACAGACTGCCTCTAGACGGACGAGCGCAGTTCGGCGTTTATGGGCAGGCAAGTAACCGCCTGTGCGTGACCCGTGGTTCTAACGGTGTCCCATGAATATTTCATAGACACAAAAGAGCCTATTAGTCGGACGTCGAATGGCAACACACTTCATTCATCATCGCGATCACGTACCCGTCCCGGCATGCAACGCGTGGACGAATGAATGATCAAACTTTTTGACGAATATTTTGTTTTTTCGTCTCGCACGTCGCTTGCGGATGGTTTTTCTAATTTTTATATTGAAAAGAGTGATTGATAGATTGATATTTTAAGTTTTGCATTTCCTAAAAGAGTGATTTGATTGATAAATGAGAAATTTTTTTTTTTAGATCAGGAAAGCTGAATTGTTTTCGAACTTTTTAATTTGAGTAAACTATCAAAGATATTGTGTTTAGTTTAACTCTTAATCGTTATTAAGTTGAAAAATAGCAAATAATTATATGTTATTTTTCTTTATTTTTTACTTCGCAACGGTGTTTTTATCTAGTATATTATGAAAAGGATGTTTGTAAACACTCAATAATTTCCTGTTAGGTTTGGTTTGTCGCTATACGGTCATTTTGCGCACACTTTGGGCTAATTAGAACGAGACTATAGTTTGAAGGGGATTCCGAACCACTGACAAACATCCATGCTTATGCCAGAATTCGAACCTAGACCAAAGCGCTCCAATTGACCATCAGGTCACGAACTTCCCATTAGGGACCTGTTACTGATTTCTATCAGTAATTATTGACTTAAAACAACTTTCAAGGGTTTGCTCATTTATAAACGTGTTTTATTTTTTTTTTATCGCTAAGCCTCGAGTTTCATATATTATGAACAATCTGCCCTACCCATGGGACATAAAGAGAAACCTGAAAAGGTTCCAACAGACTTATTAAAATTCTAACACTTTCTGTCGTAATTGCCAATGACTCTTCTCCTTTTTGGAAACAGTAACATTTACACTGTAGTTTATTTTATGCCTAATATTTTAAAGTATATCTTAAGTCATTAATGGTTTTTCCTCTTTTCAGGTTTTCCCACCACATGACACGCAAATACGAGGCAGTCATCATAAATGTCCTTTGGGAAGACATTAACCTTTTTCCTCTATATATCGTTTCCTTTAAATACTGGACTGTTCATGGCAAATTTATTTTAATGATGCAAAAGAGCCTAGGATAAAAAAAAAACTTAGTTTATGTGATAGAGAATACGAACTCTGATAGTTGACTCAGTAAATTATCAGTAGTGCTCAGTACTATAACGCACTTCATCAGAGCAGAATTGCATCTTTACCTTCTTGCAAGCTAGCTTATATGAATTATTAGTTCTCCGTGATTCACATTGTAGAATGATATTAGTAGAAATCTATGAATATATCTAAACTATCTTGGTATATTTAGCATAATAAATAGAGAGAAACGTCGAGCTTTATTAGTTTTTAAACCATTTATTATCAATTATAATAACTATGATTATTATGATGCAAGACCTTGGTTTGGTTCGATTCGTCGTTCCAAGGCCATTTTTTGCACACTTTGGGCTAATTAGACTGGTTAATCCTACAGTTTAACTTGAATTCCGAACCACTAACAAACACCCGGACCACCGGCATGATTCGGAACCTGAAGCCTGTGGTATTCAGCCTTTAGGAATCTGAAGCCTGTGGTACCAAAGGCCAGAGCGTTAGCCAATTGGCCATCAGGCCACCATTATAGATGTCAGCCACATATTCTGCAATGAAAGTTAATTTTTTTTTTATTGCTGTAGTAAAGTGTTTTTCGACTACTGTTGTATTTAATCGTCTACTATTGTCCTATTTTTTGCATCTTAGATTAAACTTCAATGATAACAGTTCTCAAAGAAGATTATTGATCAAATAAAGGAGAAGAAAATGTCAATTTCCATCTATTGAGGATTCCTTTATTTAACCTGTGGTACCAATGCAAGATCTTGGAGAACATTCAAAGTCAAAACATCACCCTAGGAGGTGTTTCTTAATATCTCTATTGTATAGAAATTTGGAAAAATAAGTCCCCGTAAGGAAAATTATGATCGTTTTGCTGCAAGACTTGGACAATATTCAAATATGGGGATAATATTCAATATTCAATTCCTTTATTTAACCTCTGGTACCAGTGTAAGGACTTACAGAATATCCAAATACTGTAAGACTTGGTCAATGTAAGACTTGGACAATATTGAAATATGGGGACAGTATTCAATTTAAATTGGATAATATTAAATTCCTTTATTTAACCTGCGGTACCAATGTAAGACCTTGGAGAATATTCAAATTCTAACCATCACCCCAGGAAGTGTTTCTTAATATTTCCAATATTGGGTAGACATTTGGAAAAAAGTCTACGTAAAAAAAATTATGATCGTTGTGCTGTAAGACTTGGACAATATTCAAATTCTAAGCATCACCCTAGGAGATATTTCTTAATATCTCTATTGGATAGAAATTTGGAAAAATAAGCTCATTTAAGGAAAATTGAGAACATCCTAGAATTTACAACGAAGGAAAAGACGAAAAGCCATAAGCATTTCATCAAACTAATCAACTCGATTAAAGTCTTGCCATTATAATACCCACTTTTTCACTATACCTCTTTCTTTTTACTTAATTTCATCCAGACTTTTACCAATAACACAATTCTTTTCTTAACAAAATCGTTAACAGCTACTGAGACACTACGAATCAGGTGACACTGCGTTCTTAAAAAAAAATATCGAAGGAGTTGAGACCCGTTAATAGGGCGGGAACGGGACAGAAGGCCTTTGAGAAATGGGTGGCAATGATTGGATTTGATTTTAAGTAGAAAAACTATGAGAGCATCTGAACTATCTTGATACATTTAGCAAAATAAACCGAGAAACGTAGAGTTTTATTAGTTTTTAAACCATTTGTTATTAATTATAACAATTATGATCATTGTGCTGCAAGACCTTGCAGAATATTCAAATTCAAGCATCACCGTAGCAGGCGTTTCTTAATATTCTTTATATTGGACGGAAATTTGAAAAAATCAGTCCATGTAAGGAAATTTACGATCGTTATGCTGCAAGACCTTGGAGAATATTCAAATTCTAAACATCACCCTAGGAGGTGTGTCTTAATATTCCTGTATTGGACAGAAATTTGAAAAAATAAGCCCACTTAAGGAAAATTATGATCGTTATGATGCAAGACCTTGGAGAATATTCAAATTCTAAGCATCACCCTAGGAGGATTTTCTTAATATTTCCATCTATTGGAAGGAAATTTGGAAAAATAAACCCACTTAAGGAAAATTGAGATCCTAGAATTGCATTTCATCAAAATACTTCTCAACTCGATTAAATTCCTACCATTATAATACCCACTTACTGCCTCACTATACCTCTTCTCCAAACTCTTACCAATAAGGCAATTCTTTTCTCAACAAAATCGTTAACAGTCACCGAGACGTAACGAATCAGGTGACATGGCGTTCTTAAAAAAGAATATCGAAGGAGTTGAGACCCGTTAATAGGGCGGGATCGGGACGGAAGGCCTTTGAGAAATTGGGGCAATGATTGGATGTGACATGCTAGATCCCCGTAACCCGGATGACACGATGTGTTAAATCCTCTGCACAGCCCTTCGTGGATTATGTGCTAAGCCTTTGCCACAGCACACGTTCCGCAGGAAAAACAACACTCTGGTTTCGTTACTTTTTTTTTTCCTGCAAAGTTCTGCCTTTATCTTAAAATTGTTATGAATTTTACGAAACAAAATTAAAATTTAATGAACCTTTTAAGAGATGATAAATGATCTCTTCTCCAATTATTAATGCAGGTTAAAAATTCATTAACTAATAAAGAAATGAGTAGTCAAAAATTTTGAAGAATTGTGATGAAGAGTGTAGACCTCGTTATGTAGCACAATCAGATATTTCAAGAACATTTTTAGAATAAAAAATGACACATAAACTGGGTTTTTTTTTATATTAACTCTAAAACGTGAGACTAAATTAGTAGGTGAATTATTACAATACAGGAGAATAATTCTCTATTCAAAATTACATATAATTCTCTATTCAAAATTAGATATAATTCTCAATTCGAAATTAGATATAATTCTCAATTCGAAATTAGATATAATTCTCTATTCGAAATTAGATATAATTCTCTATTCGAAATTAGATATAATTCTCTATTCGAAATTAGATATAATTCTCTATTCGAAATTAGATATAATTCTCTATTCGAAATTAGATATGTTGTTGTTGTTGTTGTTTCTTATCCCACTTGGCTGGCCAAGCCCACGAGCCCATATGGACTCATGATTGAAGGGGAAGGAAGCAGCTTCTGTTGTGATGGAGCACCCGTAGGTAGAAGTCTGACTTTTGCTCCGTGACGCTCTTGCAGTCATAGAAGACCGGGACCTACGGCTTAAAGTGGATTCCGAACCACTACAAACATCCATGGCACCGCCGGGATTCGAACCCGAAACCTGTGGCACCGAGCGCCAGAGCGCTAGACACTCGGCCATTCAGGTCCCAAATTTGCCAACGGCACGCAGTGTTCCCAGGTGGTCACCCCCCAAGTACTGACCGCACCCAATGATGCTTAACTTCGGTGATCTAACGAGAACCGGTATATTCAGCATGGTACGGCCGTTGGCCGAAATTAGATATAATTCTCTATTCGAAATTAGATATAATTCTCTATTTGAAATTACATATAATTCTCTATTCGAAATTACATTAATTATGACATATAACTAATTTACAGTACTGTTCATGATTATTGATGAAATTTTAATTAAAACAAGACACTACATAAAGGTATTTGTTATAATGTCAATTTCAATAGGTCCCCCGCCCCTTTTTTTCAATTCCTTCTATTAGCTCACACTGGATGTTAATACAGTTTTTTCAAATATTAATTCATTAATTAAATTTAATTAATTAATTTTTGCTTTTTTAGATTTAAGTTGCATATATCTACCAATAGATGGTGCCAGATAAATTTAAAAAATGAATAAAGATTATTTATAAAAGACTTTCTGCAGTATAGTGAAAAAAAAGTAGGAATTGACTTAAAATTTTTTTTATATTACTTGTTATTAAGATAGCTCGCTTTTCTCTTCTTTCACGTAAAACAAAAAAGTTCTGTGAATTTTTTGGGCATTGAGTTTAACAAATTTGTACATTAATTTAAAAATTGATTGAAAAAGAAAAAAAAAAAAAATTGATAACTGAAATATTTTTTTAATAATGTAATGAATGAAAACGACATCCATGTATTTTATTTTAAATGAAATGATATTTTCTAAGCCTACTTTTATATACTGTTGTTTAATAAATAAATTAACATGCTTTGAAGAATATAAAATACTGTTTTAGGTTTCTAATATTAAATATAATTCATCCTTTAACTGATAATCAAAAAAATAAATATGTATATATAAAGTTTAAAAAATCGTAATCCTTTCACGAATTTGAATTTATCGTGAACGAACATAAATTTGCTGGGGGAATACACATGCGAGTATACCAATGTTCAGTAACCCACGAACATTATGGAGTAATTGGTAGGAATACTACAAGAAGGGGAGTTCTGCACTTCAGGGTTCCGCTTGTCTATTTGGTTTATTTGCTGCCTTGTGTTTTTCACCAAGTCCACTCCTAAACAAACAAAATGGCAGCTGCGGTTTTGGCGATTCTATATGGACTGGAATAGAGATTTGGTGAAAACGGAACCCTAAAGTGCAGAATCCGTACGAGAATTTAGCGAACAGACGAAATAACAAAATTTAACAACTCTAGAATTTTTTGAAGAAGCAATTGTTTAAATACTACAAGGAGCACTACCGCATTCAGACAGTAAAGTATGTTAAGTATTGTTAAATTAACTTTTATAAACAAACTAATTCCTAGACACTATTTTGAGGATATTGGAACAATTATCTATTTATATTTTGAAAGCCAGACATTTCAAATGAACTACAGAACAAGTGACTTAATATGGGTCAATCTTTATATTTAGCAACACGCATTGCATGTCAGTTTTTAAACACACAGAAATAAATTACGTGAAAATCAGCGTTTTTTGTGAACAAAAGTTTTTGAAAATGAAATTTTATCGTGTTGAACGAGAAGAGTAATCTGTTTTAAATAGTAAGTTACTTATTTTATAGTTTCACTTTTTGTGCAGACGCCAAGGACCTATAACCAGGACAACATGCTCAAACATGATAATAATGAATAGACAAAAAATTTATTCTTTCAGTAAAAAATAATCCCTTAATTAAAATACCTTTAAATTCCTTTCAGTAAGATATTTTGCGGCTTAAATTTTAATGGAAATATCCTGTTACTGATAATCATCGTTACATTATTACATTATTCAGAATTTTTTTTTTTTTTTTTTTACAAAAGAGATTCTTAAAAAAGTAAAACATAAAAATAATTTAATATTTAATTATTTCATTTAATAATTATTAAATTCCTAATTTAGTACATTCCTAACTTAACAAAGGACCATTTCATAAATATCTTGATCATACTAATAATTTATACAATTCATTTCTAACCAATAAATTAATAAGAAAAGTTTATTGTCATGATAATGTTTTTTTACAATATTTAAATAACTAAATTAATGTGTCCATTTTGCAAAAAATTTCACATTTTGGGAGTTTTTTAAAATTATATATCTTTATTTAAGAGCTGTATTTCTTAATTCATTATTAATTTTAATTCGATTTTTTGTAACATAAAGTGTAAACTATTAGTAATCCTCAGCCAATTTATAATTACTTTACAAATAATAATTTATTGATTAAGATTGTTTTTTAATTTTTAAAAATAAAAATAAATTAAATTTTTGATGATAAACAGCAGCGATGTACAACCAAGTCAAGCATTGTTATCATGTCTATTTTATATAAAAAAATATAATTTTAAAAATTAAATTCTTATTTACAATAAATAAATTCTTTGAATGAGAATTTTTAGATTTTGTTGAAACAAAGTAACAGTGAAAAATGATTTCAGCTTTCGCTTAATAAAGAAGAAAATTCTTAATATTAGAAAAATATGTTATTCTTTGCTTTCTATTTTATTACAAACAGGAAGCTTAAATCTTTTGTTAATAACGTGTTAGCCTAAATGCAAGATCTCCATCTATGAAATTTTATCTCTACGATATTTATTGCCAAAAGTACGATTCAATTGAAAATTACACAAGACAACATATATGTGATGTTGCTAAATAACACAGTAAAACTTGTATAGATAAAAGCATATTTTTAAATAAACACTTTTAGCGATAAATATAAAAAAATCTATACATAACTTTTAAATGATTTAATTCATAAAATCACGCAAGCATAGGATTAATATCATCACGCATATGAATCTTCATTGGATTTTTATTATATATATATTATTATTTTAGAATTAAAATCAGATTATTTTTGCCATATATATATATATATAAATCAATAATTTTTTAATTTTGTATGTTAGTGTGGACTCTAGATCTGGATCCTTAATATAGAGTTAAAATCACACTCAGATTTATATGTTAACTCGTGGCGCCATCTCCAGTTTTCTTTTTAAAATAAATGTTTATATTTAAGAGAAGAGATATGTGACTAAATGCAATTATTCCATTTTCGATATAAATTCATCACGAATTGAAAATTTTAATCTGACACTGAATAGAAAATTTAAATATTTAATTGATATTGCTGTTTAAATGATCAAAGAATTCTTAAAATTATATCATTTTTTTTTAACTTTCCAATTTCATAATAAAATTGATCAAGTTCTAAATTTTTAATAAAGAATACAATGACATATAATAATACATTTCGAATGAGTTAGAGGGTTTACTTTTTTGTGTCTGATGTTCCGAATAATGGTTTATTCTTTAACACTGAATAATTCAACTGCGTTTTTTTTAATTGATTTCTTTTAGATTGATATTATGCAATTGGTTTCTATTCAGTTCCATTCTAAATTTTTCTCTAATTTATGATGAAATTCATAACAATGTCACAAAAAAAATATTTAATAAGTCGATGCAAATGTTAGCTAATGATAAAAATAAATAAACTTGTTTATTTAACTATTTCTTTTCACTAAAAATATTTCACAATTTTCGCATGTCAACAAATTACGTTCTTGTAAAATTTACCAATTCTTAAGGAACGCCATATTTTCGTTTCATATCAGCATTCTTTAAAGATTTGGCAAAAGATAAATCATAAGCGTATGCTAACAATCTCTTTAATCCAATTATCAATGGTTTAAAATATTCCCGCAAATTTGCAATTATTATGTAAATATTTCTTAATTATAAGCAAAATATCCTTTCAATTATACCGATAGTATATATATATATATATGTATATAAATGTAACTGAGCCAAATTCAATTCGAATAATATATCAATAAACAATTTCAAATATTGGAAAAGTATTTCCCAACTTTTAAAAAATCACACATCGTTCAAGTTTTTAATTGATAACAATTTTAAAAGCATTAATATCCCCTAATCACTAAAGTTCAAAGAAATAAATGAAAATTTTGTTACTTAACTGGTGAAAGCAGACTTAAAAGATTGCACGCCTGTTTAAAATATCTACAATTACAAAAAAGAAAATGTATTGTTTTTAAAAACTTTATTGTGTTAAGGATTTAAGATGCTCGAAGGCAACGAACCACCTTTGATAAAATATGAAGAAATACCACTTCCAGAGGAACGAACTGCAGAATCAAGACCAGGGGTATGTATTTTCGCATTTCTATTGTCTAATAAGATTAGAATAATAGTAAATATTATGTAAACATTAAGTATACTTGATAAAGTTTAAAAAAAAAAACGGTGTTTACTGCTTTAATCTTTGTTTAAAGGCTTCTCTTAAGTTTTTATAAGGATCCAGTTATGAATACTTTTCCCCCTTTAATATGAAATGATAATAAGAATTAATTTAAAATTTTATCATTTTCTTATCACTCAATCAAAATAATAAGTCAATCTTTATAAAACAATTACTGGACATGATATGAAACTTTAAATAAATATATAAAGGATTTTTTTAAAAGATTATCAAGAGCTCTGCAATTGAAAGATCCTTTTGTTTATTTGGCGATTTTTTTCTCTTACGGTTTTCGCCAAATCCCCTCCTAAACAAAATGGACAAAATCGCAGAATAGCGGCAGCTGAGGTTTGGCGTTAAAAATTCTTTTCGCCAAATTGCGCCAAGTAAAGGGTTGCGATTGTAAGTGAAGGGAATTGCAAACAGTACAAGAAATCCAGGTTAAATTCGACGACTTAAAAAAATCGCCAAATACCAAAGGCCCTATTTTGCGATTTGACCATAAAAGGATCCCTGAAATTAAATGGTTATTGCTGTTTGGTAATTCCATTTGGTGCGAAAAAGAGATTTGGTGAAATCGGAACCCTGAAGTGCAGTACTTCCAGATTATTGACCAAAATGGAAAGTTTATGATTTGGATATTAATTTAAAATTAAAAATTTTTTATCTTAGTTAACTAATCAAAATTCAGCTATTTTTCTAACAAGAATTGAAATCTATTGACTGTAAATTGCATAGACCGATATATAGAAGTTAATTAACACTTTGGGAAACATTTAACCTTAGTAATTTTTACAAAATGTTCAATTCAATGGCTAACAACTATATAACAAAATTACACTTCTTTATTATCACAGCATTACAAAAGAGAGAGAGAGAGAGAGAGAGAGAGCTAGCAATACGACATTCCGATAAAAAAACGCATCTTTTAAATATTGCGTATTTTAGAAAAAATAAATTTAAATATTTGGAACAAGAACAAATGATGATTGATTTGGCTATAGTATTTGTAACAAACAAGTGCAATAAAAAGACCCCAATAATTGTTATTGTTTTCAAAGGGATGTTGTTATAAAATTTTGGTAATAACACGTTGTTAATCGGGTATAAATGTAGGAAAAACGTATAATTAATTAAAAAAAAAATTGAAATAAGAAACTGCGATGCTATTTCTTTTGCAAAATCATACTAATCTATGGATTGAAAATGATCTGCTGATGCGACTTTAAATTTATTTGTTGGAAGGATTTTAATCCCCCTTTTTTTTTTTTTTTTTTTTTTTTTTTTGCATAAGAAAAAACTTCTAGGATTGCGTGCTGTTCTTTACATGTTAATTATAGTTTTAACTTTACATTTTCAGATATGAAATGGTTTGTAAAGTATCTATGCTATGAAGTAAATATGAAAAGTAATCTATACAATACGACTAATATCTATAACATCTATACGATAAGCAAAGTAAGGGAAATATAACAAACGACATCAGATTATGAAATATGCTATTGTATGTTCTACCTATATTGAATTGCTTTAAAGCTGCAACCCGTTACTTTATGCTCAAATATTGTTAATTAGTGACTATGGTAACATTTTGAGCCATTTGTCAGATATTTTATTTCAAACCTACTGCATAATTAGGATTATAAAACTAAGAGATAAAAAAAATATTTTTTTCTGCTAGCAAAGAAACCTGCTAGCAGTGTGCCAGGTATAACATATAAGCAAGTGCGCAAAGACATTTACTGCGAATCATGCCAAACATCGTGTCTTGTTATAATGTGATTTGCAATGATTTACCAGGTAGTGTTTTCACATGTGTCATAAATATGGGCCAAACTAACATAAACGTATACATTAGTACTCTTCTGTTAACGTGACTATCGTAATTGTATGCCAAATCTTCAAATGCTGTAACTAATTTATTACAATCGATTTTGACAATTTCTCAAAAATTTCAACCTTCTAACTTAATAACATCAAAAATATAAACTGTATATATTAAAGTAACAAACTTTTCCAAGCTTTATTTGTGGCTATCCAAAGCAATAGACTATGACTTTTTTAAAGAACTTCATTATGGGCTAAAAAATGAAAGGGCTAAAATGATCATATAAAAAAATAATTAATCTTTTTTTTTTTCCTAATGCAGCTGGCAAACACTTAGACACTTGTCTTGGATGCCTTAAGGCAAGCGCTGCACAGACGTTACTCACTTTGCATTACCCAGGGGGCGCGTGTAACTTGAAGATAAGCCACGGACGCGGAGTAACAATAGCTCTGCAACGCTCAACGAACATGTTACACCGGGACCTACGGTTTAAAGCGGATCCCGAACCACTACAAACATCCATAGCACCGCCGGGACTCGAACCCGAAATCTGTGGTACCGAGCGCTAGAGCGCTAGCCACTCGGCCATTCAGGGCCCAGAAATATTAACCTGTTATCCCCTATTTGTTATGCTTTGGAGACTAAATTTTTTTTAAATGGGCCTTTTTTTATGAAAAACAAATGTGGAAAACTTATAATAATTCCTTTTTTAGCCATCTAAAGATGAGGATGTATCATCTTCCGAAGAAGAAGATGATGAGGAGGAGGAGGAAATAGAGGAAATGGAGATGGATTTTGGCGAAGCTGGTGACCTAGAGGACTCAGAAAAGGGTGAAGCTATCCGTGCAGACACAATTGGAAGAGTATTGGATTTTGTTTTCGTACCAAGGTCGGTCATACAAATATATTATAATTTCAATTTACACAGTCCAGTCACATTAAAGTGGCCCCCACCTACTTTCGACTTCAACGTAAAATAACCAATCACAAAAGGCAGGTGGCAGCACATTGCAGTGGAGTGTATATAAAGGATCCTAGGTCCTAGGGCATCGGAAAGCATTTCAATCGTTAATTACTTTGATCGAATTGCAATCGGTCCGCTCTGCCAAAGGTGGTTATTCTGGCTTTTGACAGGTGGTCACATTAATGTGACTGGACAGTGTATTTGAAGTATTCAAGCATGTTTTTATCATTCCGTACATTTTGGACTACTCTGACTAGATTTTGTGCAAATTTTTATGTCAAAAAGTGATTGCACAATAACCGAAAAGTACTCGTCCTTTTTAATTTGTACGAATTAAAAAAAATTGGCTAAAAAGGAATTTGATATATGCTTATAATATCTGAACCCAACTTTTGGCTGTCATGGGAATTACATAATCTTAGCTCAGCGTACTCTACTATATAGATTGTTGTGCATTCGCCCCAATAAATATTCCAGAGCATTTTTTAATATTCCTAAAAGAAAAAAAAATGAAATATTGAACTGTCATACCAAGCAAGGTTTTAAAAATGTTGTAAATGATTGGAGCATACAAGAAATATCATTATAAATCATTCCACCTGTGAACATACATGTTAAAAGGAGCACAGAATGCATCCTTATATGGTAAAATTAGATGCTGTAGATGTAACATCCATCTGGTAAAGATTCTACTGATACTTACATGAGATTTATTTATGGTGTGAAAATTAACACTTCATTTCTTCCTTTTTTTCAATTCCTTCTATTAGTTATTCCTTCTATTATTCCACTCTCCCTATATATATGTATCTTGTTCAAATTTTCAATCGTTCATAAAATACTTTTTATTCATCCGCTCGAGTTCATAACATTTTTTTAACTTTGCAGTGTATGACACTGAATGTTAATACAGTCTTTTCAAATATTAATTCAGTAATTAAATTTAATTAATGAATTTTAGTTTTTCTTAGATTTAAGTTGCATATATCTTACCAATAGATGGCGCCAGATAAACTTAAAAAAATGAATGAAAATTATTTATAAAGGACTTTCTGCAATAGAGTGAAAAAAAGTAGGAATTGACTTTAAAATTTTTTATATTTTTTTATATTACTTGCTTTACTGAAGTTGATGCATGAAGTTATCATCCACAAAAGTTATATTTGCTAACGATACTAACGATTTCTTTTGAAAAACCATATTCTTTTTTTAATAAAAAAAATTCTCGTAAAAGGAATAAATATTTGTAAGATATTAATAATTAAGTAAATAATGGCAAAAAAAATAGATAAACAGAAATCCACAAAGAAAATTATTATTATTATCTTCTAAAATATAGAGTGTTTCTAAAAGTACCTTTGCACTTTTAAAAAACAACTAAAAACATGTAGCACTTTCTATAAAACTTTTTGCGAGGTTTATAACTCTTTGATATGCTCACTATAATTGGTAAAGAAATTCTTATTTAATTAAAAGTATAAAAATATTTAAGGAATGCAAATATTTCTTTAAGGGTATAAAAAATTCTTATTTTAAAATTATTGAATTTTTATGAAATAATTTGTTACTGCAGTTTTATTTTATTAAAAATAAAAAGGGACGGTATTTATTTTGTAAAATATATCTTATCTACAATATTCCTCACTAGATGGCAGCACAATATAAGGGCATACGATTTTTTTTTTTTTTTTTCTCACGCCATTTGCAATTACATAGCAAAATTATTTGTGTTAGATGGCAGCTGCTGTTTTGTACAAAAATTATAGCTTAAAAAAACTAAAAAACACGCTTTTAGAGTTAATGAAACTAAAAAGTAAGAAATAATTGTTAACATACGAATAAAATTACTGACGAGAAAATTAATGTCACTGTTCTAAAAGCGTGCGGTGCTCGATATCAATCGTTATAATTGTTCACTATTTTTCACTAGTGTAGCTTCACAATACTACAAAGCACGCTTTTAGAACAGTGACATTCATTTTTTCGCCAGTAATTTTATTCGTATGTTAACAATTATTTCTTACTTTTTAGTTTGATTAACACTAAAAGCGTGCTTTTCAGTGTTTTAAAACTATAATATTTAAATGAGGTCTTGGTACGGAGGACTGGACTATAGTTCTTACCATAATTTAATTGTGAGTAAAACAAAGGCTAATTGCGAATATGTCGAGCCAGTCAGGATTCGAACAGGGAATCTCCTGATCCGTAGTCAGGCGCGTTATCCGTTGTGCCACTGTCACAGGGAGGTTTGAATGTCTTAAGTACTTTCATTCTACATGGGTTAAATTGCTCTTCTTAAGTTAAAATAAAATCACTAATCCTGGCGATCCTAATCATGATGAGATAATAAACTTATCAAAGACCGACGACAGTAAAATATTTTGATAAGTCTACAACGTTTAAATTAAATCTGATCGCTTAAAGTAGGGCAAAATCGAGCCCTAAGAGTCAGTTACAAACAAACATACAGGTGAAACTAATAAAAGTGTATTAATATAATATTTATGTAATGGTTTGTATTTGATTACGATGGATGATAATATACGGAAAGATAAATTTCTCATTAATAAAACTTTTTTTAATACACTTTGTAATTTCAAGGAAAGAAATATTTACGCTTATTTCCCACTACATTATCAATACCACCCTTCCCTCGTCCTCAACTGAATTGGTGAAATATCGTAAATTTGCTATCGAATGTAAACTAATTGCTTTCTAAATGCTTTGAATACTCTATGCTACAATAATCATTCTAAATACTTTAGAGTAGATGCTTCAGTTTTGGTAAGTTAGCTAGTTAGCCAGAGCTCTTTATGCTAATTTTATTTATTTCTTTTTTCTAATTAACAAGAGATGGGAAAAGTCTGGTCCGACAAATCGTACTCTGCTTTTTTAAAATTTTTATTATTAATTTTTAAACTTCACACTTTTTTTTAATTACACTTTCTTACTTTTTAGTACAATATAAAACTTTAACTATGGTTATTCATTCGTACTGATTGACAAATGGTTGCTTTCCAATCTCTCTCCAAATAGTGACAAAAAGTGACTGGCGAAGGATATAGGATATCGATCAATTGGTAGAATATCGATAAAATACTCTCTGCTTCGAGTAAGGTCGGAACAGCAAGGTCAACATGAGGACATTCATTGTTTTGATGACAAATAGGTGGATAGTAGGTGTTACTCTCAACTGATTTGGAATCGCACATTGAAATATTAATTATTAGCATATACCAACATGTCGAACCTCTTTTGTTCACCTAGCAATTTTAATACCCAGCAGTGCATATTTGGAATTTCGCCTTACATTGTGCCGCTAAATATTCATTTATAGAGATGCCCTATGTGGAAACTTTCAGGGGCTGAATATCCTGTATTTGTTTATAATTCGGGAAAATTCTATCGTGCATCATGGTTATTGATGCGAGTCGTTCACATACACTGCCAATTAATCTTGTTTCGTTGACAGCCACGCACACCTCCTTATTCCCTCCTCAAAATTCCAGCTTCCTTCTTACTAGCTAACCCTGCTATTACTTTGATACATATTTACCTAATTTTACTTGCAATTTTATTAGTTCATCTCTTCCAATCACACAATTTTGGACGGAAAATATATAATTGTATGAAAAAACTGTTTTCTCACACTTTTCAATGTGTACTTTGTTAACAAACATAACTCGTAAAATCGCAATATGAATTTTATCTACTTGTAATAGTTATTTTTATTAACGCTTCGTATATATCAATTTAGACAATGACGAGCTTCTTTTCTTAATTTGTTTCATATCAAATTACGAATTTTCATGAAAATTTGGTCGTAACAGCTACATTGAATTTCACTTTTGTACCGTTTCTGATCACCAGTGCAGATTTTACTATACATCTAAATCCTCTCATGATTCTTTAAGAATATTTTCTCCAAAAAGTTTACTTTTTATAAGTAAATATAAAAGTTTAATCTCAACAAATATCACTCCTAACGGTCGCAATTTGGACATAAAACGATTGATTAGTTTGACAAACACTTCTTACATGAATCAATAAGAAAAAATCTTACAAAATTTGTATGCCTTTCAGCACTAGGTAAAAAACTTCATACATATGAGAGAACATTTCTGTTTTTGAGAGTGCATAGAAGTTTATAAGTTATTAGAAGCTTATTCTGTACTTAAGGTACAGAATATTTCTAATAATTTTATATAGTCTGTTATTTTCATTGTACATTTGTTACTGATAGTAATAATTTGTTACTGGTACTACATCTTAGAAAAATAAGAAAGGGCAATACGTTATACCTGAAGAGACTGTCTCGAGAAGCAGCTTCCAGAGACGACGTGATGGAGCTGAGCAAGACGTTCGAGGACTGCTTGAAAGAGAGACAAGTCAAGATGTCCGGATACTGTCCCATAAGGAGGGAACTGTACGATTTGCTTTTTGGTAAGTGTGCATGCGCTTTGACCATTGAATTCTACAAAACCAACTAGCAAAACATTTTCTTAATGAATGAGATTTTTTTATTTCTGTGTATTATTGTTCATATATTTATCATTGGTTTCCTTAATCTTTTTATTTGTTATATCTTAGCTTTTGTGCATAATTGGTTAACACATAAAAATCCATCGCTTTTAGGAAACGATTTTAATGATATATTGCTATTGTTAATATATACAACGTCGGATTTTGCTATAAACTGGAATTAATTATCAATTGATTATGGAAAACAGTGTAGCATTTTAACCACGGAAAGAGTTGTAGCATTTCGTTCCCAGGAGAGAGGAGTGTATATTCATTAAACAAGTACATAATGACAACCTATCACTCTTAATTTGACAACAAATAATCAGTGTTGCGAGTAGTTATATTACTTGCAGTTAGTGTTCCATATTAATGAGAACAACCTGTCACTCAAATCTGATAGCAGATATTCACTGACATGGATGAAATTAGACCTCATGAAATTAGCGATTGTCTGGGTGACCTTCGCAGGTCGAAACAATTACAGATCAAATATAGACTACACCATGAATTGTGGTATCGTGAGTGGTGATATACCATGGGCTGAGAAAGTATCTACTCCAATGAAAAGAGAGGGAAGCTGTGAATGTCGGTCAGTTAATAAATGAAATGCAGAAAAATTATTAATATTTAACTAAAGTTATTCCTTAATTTTAAATGTGTTAAAAGTTTTATAACATTAGTATGATTCTTTAAATAAGAATGTTACTTTGAATCTCAGCAACAAAATAAAGTTAGTTTTAATAAAGCAGAATGTATCTGATAATTGAGAATATTCACCATTTAACAATACCAATCCCACAGGAAAAAAATTACAATTAGAGATTATTAAAAGAATAAGATCTCATACTAATTGGTTTGACTCCATTAAGCAAAATCTAAACAAGCACTGTAGTCAATCAATAGAAAACTTCACTGTTTAATTGTTTCAGATGGTAAAGATAAACAGGAAGTCTTGACCTTTAATGATTAGGCAAGGAAAATTGTTACTTTAATAACATTTTCTTCATTTACCTCTTAATACAAGCAATAGTAATACATTTGTGACTTTTTTTTTGGACAATTATTTATATGATAATAGTATGGATTCTGTATTGGTAATTAATAAACATAATTTGGCATCACCTGATTTTTGGTAAATGTATTAAATATATCCTACTTTATTTAATATTAGGGAAAATATCAGTAAAGATTGAAAATAAGTATTTTTAAAAATTCCAAAGGTAAAGTGTTTAATACATTAAACAATTACAAACTTCGTATCTATAAGCAATTAAATATTGGTATTATCATCAAAACGTATAGGTATAAATCGTTCATATAGTTTTGCTATAAAATTTATTACACAAATTGTTTTTATTTAAATAAAAACTAAATTAAATTTAATTTGTCTTGAATTTTTATTACTTGCAGTATAAAAATCAAATGAGTTCAGAGATAAAAAAAAATATGAAAAGATATGTGCTATAGATTTAAATTATAAAAAATATTAGCAATAACAACCTTTGTATAATATTTTTTATAAATTTCAATGCGACTTATTATACAATATAGAATTCGTTATACAATACTACTAGGAAAATTTCAATCTCAAACTAATGGTATTCAAAAAAAACATTTAAAACAATTTAAATAATTGTCTATTAATAAATTATTGCATATTTTGCTAGAGGGTTCATTATTAATTTAGTCGGTAACTTAATCTCAGTGTTACAGTGCTTTTACAAATAGTCATTTAAAATAAAGACCAATGTTTGACTAAGTTATTTTCTCACAAGCTATCTCAAAAGATTAGAAATAATTACAAAAGATAAAAAAAATAACGAAACTTTAACTTGAATTTAGAAGCAAATTCGTATTCTAGTAAGTTCTTGGGCTTATTGAGATATGGATTTCATATTCTTAAAACATTATTAATTTATCAATCAAATCGGCTTTTGAGAATAAATAGAAAAAGGTATATGATATCTATTATTAAACTTGAAATAGCAGTTAAAAACATATATATTGTTTATTATTCTAAAAAGAACTAAATAGCTTCAACGATTTGAAAACTAGAATTTCAATGACAAGCTCTATCAATAAGATATCGATTGGTTCAATTTGCAATCAAATTTGCTTGGACAGATTTTACTTTGTTGCATATCTCCATCATAACTAAGCTGTTTGTTCAGAAATATGTAATATTTTAAAACTTTTTTTCCCATAAAACGATTTATAATAAAAAAAAAGCATTTCAGTTTATTGTGTAAATGCTTTATCAAAAAGTTTCTTCGATACTTTTAACACTATTTTAACATACAGACCCCCACAAAAGCAATATAGTACATCTAATAAAGTAACGAAATTTAAGAAATTATAAAAATCTTAAATAAAATGCAATTAAATTGATGGATATTAGGTTTCATAGGCTAAACAATAACTACTTCATAAAAGTAATATTCAATAAAAACTAAATTGCATATCTCCAGAGAATGAAAAAAATAAAATGTAAACGTGACATCACAAAAATCAACATATAGGAGGCAATTCGAAGAATATTGCACGATTTCACTCTTATTTAAGAAGAAAGAATATTGCAAATCATTATTGAAATGGTAATCTTGAATATGCTCTAAAAAATTTATATTGTTCCGGTTAAAATGGCGCAAAGGCAGAAAATTGATGGAGATTTGGTTTATCGCGCTATGGTCATTTTGTGCACACTTTACGTTAATTAGACCGGGATCTAGACAGTTTAACGTGGATTCCGAATCACTCACAAACATCTATGCCAGTTCAGAATTCGAACCTGAAACCTGTGGTACCGAAGGCCAGAGCACTAGCCAATTGTCCATCAGGCCGCTAAATTGGTGGAGAAGATTGGATTTTATAAATTAAGTTAAGAAGAAATAAAAAAATCGTATTTTGAAATTGCAAAAATTGTTGAAAACTGTTGGTCTACATCCAAACTATAAGGTTAAAATACTATATCCAAACTATAAGGTTGGTCTATAAGGATTTACGAAACAAATTTTTAAAATCCTCGTGATAGAAGACTAAGAATGTTCAATAAACGAGATGGCTCTAGCAATGATAAGTTAGATTAAATCCAAAATTGCCCACTACTCAATTGATGGAATATATTGCGGCGACAATGGAGAAACAATGCGAAGAATCCTTTGATCTGTTGATCACTGATATCGAGAGCAAGTCAAAGAAAGAGGCTTAACTTTGTTAATTAAGACCGACAAGAAAAGTTTGAAAATACAGTATCCGAGATAAAGAGTCTTTACGAAAATTGCTTTGTTGTAAGTGTGGTCTGAAATCATGTCAGATACGACACGAAATCTTATTGCTTCAACGCCCAAGGAGATTATAAGCCATCATAGATTGACAAGGACAAATTACACCATATTAAATTACTTTATGCTAATTGTTATTTCCCTTGAAACATATCTACACTTGTGTTATGTGATTTTCATTAAATGAATTATTTTCCGTTTACCAGTCTGAAACGTTTCTTTTTTTATTACATTTGTATTGCAATAAAAAATAATACAGCTCTTTGATTTTTATAATCACATAAAAAAAATGTCATTTTTTATTATATAGGTTGACTTTTGAAACTGATTGTATCCTGTTCTTTTTGCAGATAGGAGATTTCATTAAATGGTAGTCTAGCCAATATGCTGTCGAATCTAATTGTAATATTATGTCACTGAATGCAACAACAGAAATTTTAGATCCTCAAGTTATGTTGGATCTATTAATGATGGATAATTAGAAAGAAAAATTATGTCAAGCATGTACAACATTTTGAAGTTGACATTTGTTTACGCAAAGATAATATTTAAAAAGTAACATTTAAAAGAAATGTGAACCCATTTTTATAGAGATATTGCGAAATATTTTTAAAACAAATTTGCAGATGCGGTTTATTATCTTTGAAGATAAATATACTATTTGCATAGGTAGAATATTCTAGATCTAAGCGAACTGAATTAGTGATAGTGATGAATCCTTATGGTGTAGATATCTTAATTAACTTAATTAACATATAAGCTACCAAAATTGCCAAACTAAAGTTAATTACCGAAAATAAGCTACCAAATTATTAAAAACGTTTTTTGACAAACAATTATGTACTCCTTTATCAATTATCAGTGAAATAAATGCATCTTAGCTTGAACCAATTCCGTGTTTGGCTTTGTTTTGACCGTGCTGGAACGTGAATGTGGTATGTTGGATGTGGGACTGTGAAGAAAATGGTGTGGAAAAAGCATTCTCACACTCATGGGTATTTGCAAATGGAATCAATACTATCAAGCCATCTTTGCAAGACTTGTATAGGACTGTTCTATTTCTTGCAGACATTTTTTAAAAAGAAAAGTACCATTTTAACATCTGTTTAATTGATAACACTACAAAAATTAAATTAGTTTAAAAAATTAAAAACTAGATTAAAATTCTGTTAATTTATATTATAAAACATGTAAAGTATAACCAACATCTTTTAAGAAAGAAAAAAAATGGGAAGCGGTAACAATCGCAAATAGCCCAAAATTTCAACGAAGTTATTGATTCTTATCAATACTCTAGATTAGATATATTTAAACTTCAAAGCTTATAAGAGGTGCAAAGCATTGCTGTTATAATTGTTGAAGAAACCAGGTAGTATATACTTATAGTCAACCCTTAACTGGAAGTTGTTTTGTTGCAATCAATGTGTAATATGAGAAAACTACGGGTAATTTATTTGATTCGATAGACATTGCTAAAGAAATTCATATCTCTTCTCTTGTTGGTTTCACAAAATATTTATTTTCTGCCAATAATGCATTGTTTAGTTTTAGCATTGCAATATTGTATTTATGCTGGAAAAAGTTTTGGATAGAATAGATTTTTTTTTTCTTTCTAATAATTCCTTCATAATGTTGAAGTTTTCTTAAAATGAATGCAGGTTTGTTGCCATTAAAAGGTAAAAAGTTACTTCTATTCATCTTTCTTGTTCCTAGATGAATTAATCCGGCAGTCCACCATCCAGTGTGCCGAGAGGGGCTCCCTGTTGCTTCGAGTGCGAGACGAGTTCCGCATGACGATGGACGCCTACCAAAAGCTGTACGAGTGTGGGGTAGAGTATGGATCTAGAAAAGCCAACGAGGCGCAGTTCGAGCAGCAGAAAGTGGAAATAAAAGTACACACACCTTTAAGTTTCCATCGTTTTAAATCAAATTTCAACCACAAGTTTCGCCAAGTCGACGATGAGTTCCAAAATGCAATATGATGCTTATAAACATTCTAGAAGAATATAGCAACCTTGTTTATTTATTAAGCTAGCGTGTATGCTTCATTATTTTTTTAAAATTCTCTTTATGGCAGTAAAAATAGCTGGTTTTTTTTATTTGAATACTAAAAAATCCGTTTTGACTAGCATTCAATTTCAAATTTATTGAATGAAGGAAAATTATGAATGAATGGTGTATAAATGTGTGACGAAGTTAAAAACGTAAACAGAGTTCTGACTACTTATTGTATAATAATATGAATTTATGCATCTGTAACATGTACTTGACAGTAATTTTAGCAAAAAAAAGCACGAAGCGCACCACTTTAAGATAAACGAAGCGGAGTGCCTGAGAGACGGAGGAACGAGATGGAAATGCGTAACTCTAAATTTCTATATTTCAGTTTTGAATGATTGTCACTTGACATATATCAGTGAATTCTTGACTTTGAAAATTCGTTTAAATTGTTTAATAAAATAAAATTGCCAATATACGGAAATTTGATTGAAGAATCTGAATACACAATGATAAAATGAAAAACTGTAGTTAGTATTTGCTATTTAAATTTCAGAGTTTGAAAATATGAATATCTAACAGGTGGGCTGAAAGGTTCATAGGCTTACACACAGATGGCGCTACTAGTATTAAATACATTTTATATTTAGTTAGCCCTAATCTTCAAAAGACACGTGTATACATTTGATAGCTATTGCATTATTAGTATGTGAGTTATAGCATTTTTAGTGAAGCAACTTCTGTTAGTTTGAAGAAATGGATAAAAAGGAATTTCGTGTGTTAATAAAGCATTGCTTTTTGTCGAAAAAAATACTATTGAAGACAAGGCTTGGCTTGATAAACATTATTCGGACTTTGCACCAGGTAAATCAACCGTAGAGAAGTGGTTTGCTACATTTAAACGAGGCGAAATGAGCACGGGGACGATGCACGCAGTGGACGCCCCAAGCAGGCTGTTACCGACGAAAACATAAAAAAAGTCCACAAAATAATTTCTGATAACCGTAAAGGGAAGTTGATTGAGATAGCCGAGACCCTAAAGATATCAAAGGAACGTTTTGGACATATCGTTAATGAATATTTGGATATGCGAAGCTCTATTCAAAATGGGTGCCGCGCGAGCTCACAATCGACCCAAAACAACAATGAATTGATGATTCTAAGCAGTGTTTGGAGCTGTTCAATCGTAATAAACCCGAATTTTTGCCTCAATATGTGACAATGGATGAAACATGGCTCCATCATTTCACACCGGAGTCCAATCGACAGTCAGCCGAGTGGACTGCACGTGATGAACACTAAAAATGCTATAACTCACATACTAATAGTGCAACAGCTGTCAAATTTATACACGTGTCTTTTGAAGGGTAGGGCTAACTAAAAATTACATGGATTTAATACTATTAGCGCCATCTATGTGTCAGCCTAGGAACTTTTCAGCCTACCTGTTATATACCAGAGAGATAAAATCTGTCTAGTATGAGAAGATCATTAATTTCTCTCATTCCAGCACAAGCAGTTACTGTTGGACGTGAATCGCGCCGAGCAGATGACCAAGAACCTGACAGCCGAGATCGAGGCGGAAGAGAAACTCCGACAGCAGTCCATCGACATGAGGCAGGTGAGGCACGAAGAGAAGATGGAATTCCTCAAGAAGCTCAACAGGCAACTCAAGGCAAGCATTTAGAAAAATCACTCTACACTAGATACTTAAGGCTAAATGCAGAATATCTAAACAAAAATAATTACAATCGTAGTTTATTAAGTGAACTTACTTATTTGCCAAAACAAAGCTTATCTCAATTTATTAGCTTAAATACGGAAAAGATGTCCCCTATAAATATAGTCATGATTGTTAAATGTTAGAAATTAGAATGTAGAACCTGAAATTTCAAACTTCTGAATTATGGGTTATTTTAACACACAATAAGCAAATAGTTGTATATAGAATTCATCAATCTTAGAATATTACACACATTTTTGTGGAAAATTGGCAGCCGAATATATTGCAGAAGTTCGTATTATGTACAAACAATTGCTTGGAAAAAAGCTCAACTTTTCCCGAACATTGTATAATAATTGAGCTAATTTTTTTTTCACAGCTCACTATATATCTGCGGATGCATTGTAATAAGCTACTACGGTGGTTGCTTACTACCCTCTACAGTAGTTGCTTTTAATTGAAGCAAAGAGCTGATAGATTTTTCAAGTTTCAATGAGTTTGAATAATTATAATGTTAAGCCAGTGAAGTCTGATCCCAAGAAAAGATCATGACGGGCCAGAACAAGCGAGATTAATTACAGCATATTTCCTTTTTTTATGCAAATATTGTTCGATATCTAACTTAAACAATACTTGATTACTAACAAATCTTAAACAATCTCAATAATACTTCTATAAGTATTGCCGTGAATTTCGAAATATACATATCTTATATATACAAAAGTACAAGCAACACGGAAAATGTAGTATATGACGTGACTATAACTCATTTATGGCAGGGCAGAAGCATCATATAAAATGTGATATCATGGCTTTAAAGAAAAAAATATTTTAATAAGGAGTATATGCTAAAAATATGGTAAGAAATAATATGACACTGCAATTTGGAATGAAATATAAAGTTCAAAACCCCCGCTTTAACATTAAATTGCATTTAAAATACTTATTTTAAACACAATAGAACTTCCAACCTGCACATTTTTGTAGACATGTCAACTTTCAATTCGGTTTGCTTTGCTTAATGGGTAACGAATAGAGCTCTTCAACCTTCAGAAAGTCAAAGACCACCAGTTTAACCAATCAATTATAGCCAAAACCACATATAAAGAATGCATTCTACATCAAAAATAAAAAATTGCTTTTTCTCATTTATAAAACATTTTTTATAGGTGTTTAATCCTGAATAAAATTTGGTTAATTTGTTGATTTTTTTATGTGATCTTTCAGGAGCAAATTTCTTACATCAGTTAACAGACGGACGATGAAGACTATTGAAGAATGTCATTAAATTTATATCGTGACAAAATGGAATAATTAATAATTTATGTTTATAAAAAATTGTTCAAAAATATTTGTTCATTTTTAGTTGGTTACATTAAATAAATTGAAAAAATTTAACTTTTTTTTTTTATAAAAGTGCTTACAAAAATAATTTCCTTCAATATAATTGAGTGCTTTAGGTTAACACAAAGATTAGACCGGGTATTATTTCTCCTTAACCGTGATATGCTCCGGTTTTGGAAAATTCAGAGAGAAAGTAATTTAGGATATAGTTAGGAGGAGGATATAATATAGGGTTACGTTAACTAGAACTTAAGGGTCCAATAACCAGGAATAGAGCTAGAAACTGCTACTTAGATTTGTTTATTTAGAACTTAAATTATCAAAAGTTGACTTTTCACAGTGATAAATAAAAAATATATCAAAGAAAAATTCATTATATTTTCGCGTTTGTTGAGTGTTTTAACCATTTTACATAGTAAAATATATTATTTTCTGTTTCTTATGAGAAACTAAAATAACTATCTTAGAAAAATAGAGAAGCAGTTTATAAAATAAGATTCAAACAATATAAAATAAAAATCTTTTAAATTAATTTTTTTATTTATGAAAATAATAAATGAGAAAAAATGGGAAAATGTATACGAGAATAAAAAAAAATGCTCCAGAAAAATTCAAATTTTAAAATTAATTTAGGTTTTAAAAGCTTAATATTTGTGAACTGCTGTTTTATTTAGTGTTTAAAATCAAGTTTAGAAAATTGAATTAAAGAAATTGAATTAGATTTCGTTTCGCATCTTCTTTCATAACGCTAATTTCAATAGAAAAGTATGACCAGAAAGCTTTTAAGTAGTCTTATTATTCAAAAACGCTTAGGCGAATAATTCAATAAACCTATTTTAATAGTCAATTCATTTAATTTAAAATGGACAACTCCTACCTGTATTTTGACGAATTCCTTATAATCGACAATTTTTATGACTAAATAATTTTAAAAATCATTTAAAAACCGATCTTAAGATAATC
>BPLQ01004168.1:571123-808623 GCA_021605075.1 Caerostris darwini | reverse complement strand
CGTTAAATACTAGCCTGTTACACCGGCATCTACCTGGATAACTTCAATAGTTAGTTAACTACTTTGACGATATGTAAAGAACCTAGATTATTGATACGAAAAATAGGTTTATGTAAAAGGAAGGCAAAAAATTTATGTTAAAATTTATATTTACAATTAAGACTCTAATATATCTAAATAAAATTATAAATATGAACCAGTCATGTATGACTGATTTGCAAGAACTTTATTTCACGATTTTGTTTGCATTCCATCTGTTCCTAAAGCTTCAAGATGCAAACAAAAACTTTAGTGAATAAATAGTGAAATTTTGTATCTGCATATATATAAATATGTTAACATGGATCGACGTTAATACAAAATAATCAGTTGAATAAAAATGCATCAAAGAACAGCGAAATATTTTTATCTATATTAGCATACAAAGCGCAATCAGATATATAATCTTTAACGATATTATCGCAAATATTTCCCAATATCTACCATCAAATGTCTGAAAGTTTGGATGCACAACAACAACAGCAAAATATACAGATTAAAGATAATAAATTTACATTTAAAATAATTAGAAAACAACAAAATATCGTTAAAAAACACTATAAAAAAACTAAATATCTTTAAAGAACACTATAAGCAAAAAACCTCTAAATATCTTTAAAGAACATTATAAGTAAAAAAAGCTAAACATTGTTAAAGAATATTATAAGTAAAAACGCTAAACATTGTTAAAGAACACTATAAGTAGAAAACACAAAAGTAACAAAATACGAAATACAATATAGAATCTGAAACAAAGCAAAACAAAAAAAAACATGGCCAAATATATATGTCTAAAATTTCTACTTACTTTAAAATTTCAAAGTTCCAAATCTTGATTCAAGTTTGAAAATCTCAATTCACATTCCCAAACGCTATAGAGGTTGTTTACATTTGCCCTGACACAATTTGGCTGTTGCCATTCATTAATATATCAATAAGAACGGTTTCTAGATTGTGCAGGTTAGCGAAATACGTAATAGTTATTTATTATTATGTAATTTTTCCACATCAAATGTTCATTACTATATCTTGTTGCATGTATTTTGTTAACTTTTAAAAAAAATATAACTGATTTATTTAGCTTTTATTTGATACTTTTAAAAAATTATTCTGAGAAGTTCACGTGCAACAATGAAAGTTAAGAATCCTCGATTCAAGGACAGACACGTGGTTTTATGTTATTTCAATGAAAATGTAAAATACTAGCTGTGAGGATTATTTTTTTTTTCGCAATTTTTAAACATAAGTTAAGTTTTATTTTAAAAATAGTCTATTAAGTGAAAATTTTGCCAAACTTATAAAATAGTAGTAACTTGAGAAGTTAGTGTGTAGGAGGATTCTATTAAAATCCACTGGTTGTATATGCACTACAGCGGACTTTCACTACTTTTAAAAACGAGCAGACTGTATAGTGATTTAGATATCATGTATGAACATCTCACAAAAATGATCAGGCTGCTTGATGGGGTATTTCCGAATTTTTTCCCATACGACACACAAATACAGGGCAATTACCTCTAAAAGTTCTCGAGAAAGACAATGTCCCCCATTCCTTCATCATCGGTGAGCTGTTTATGATATACTTAAGTAGTACACTGGATACAACGATGGTACAATGATGTAAAGCAAATAAAAATTATAGAGTCAAAAGCAAACTATAGTCTACAGTAGGTCGTACTTTTTTGGAAGTAGAATTTGAAGCAATTCTGTTCAAAAGAAAGCAATTTTGTGACATTTTCTTAAAGAATCTAGATTGGTCTGGTGAATAGCGCTTTGATTTTCTGAATAGAGGTAACACAGCTCGAAATTCGACAAGCGAAGCCGAGCTGATAGTTTTCCTTCCTCATTTCGTGCCGGAAATAGGCATGAAACTGCATAAGCATCAAAATTCTCTTTGAATTCAAGGAAGAAGGGAGTTTCGAATCCATCCCAAATACCAACCTCGGAGATATTCGTTGCAAACTGAGATAGTGTAATGTTGATGCAGTATAGCAAGCTCCCGTGGAGTACCTTAAGTAACATTAAATCTGCTACATATCTGTCTTTTTATTGGCGAATAACCTCAATTTTGGGTAAAAAAAAATCCTTTATTCGAAAAAAAGACTGATGTTAGTTACATTCCTTTTTTCTGAATTATTTTTATTACTTCATCATCATTGGCGCAACAACCCCAGGGTGGGCCAAGGCCGTCTGCCTGCTGACAGATTTCTAGACGTAGATGATTCTTTTTATGGGATAGGTTTGTCAGCCCTACGCCCAACGCTCTACGGTCATATTAGACCGTGACCTACAGTTTAAAGTGGATTCCGAACCACTAACAAGCATCCATGCCACCAAACCTGAAGCCTGGGATACCAAAGACCAGAGCGCTAGCCACTTGGCCCTCAGGCGAGGTTTAACGTGTATTCCGAACCACTAGAAACTTCCATGCCACCGCCGGGACTTGAACTCGAAACCTGTGACAACGAGCGCTGGATTTTCATTACTTACATTTACAAAATCAATATTGTTATGATCTTTAACAGTAAGCTACTGAGATAGTACACTGTTATTCAGTCATGTTATTTTTGAATTTCTTGAAAATGATTTTCATTTCAATAACTTTTTTTTGTGTGTTGATTATTTTAGGTTATTTTCAATTTTTTCTTATGATTTGCTTCTAGTGAAGTTAAACTGCTTATTTTAATCGAAACTGAAACGGTAATCGATTATTAAAATTATATAAAAAGTTATATATATATATCCCTATATATATCAACTGAAATGCTACTTGCAATTAAACTTCAGCATCAAGTTCTGAATCAATTTATAAGCAGTAATTAGAGAATTATTTCATAGCAGATGATGATATATTTTTAATATTCAGAAATAAAATATTCATAACACTTTGAAGACTGCAGACAGGAATTCCAGTCTTTTATTTTTCAACTTTCGAAGACGGAAGTTCACGTCATTTGCAGAGATGCCGACCGTTACAAAGTATATTAACTACTTGAAAATATTACAAAATTTTCACAAATTACACTTTAAAAAAAAATATGGGGAATTCAGGCTATATATGTGTCACTGAATACCATCTTCAATGTGTTAATATGGTTTTTATATTATATCTTAAATTTGCCATTCAGATCTTAGTTATGGGATAAATATTTTCTGAATGAGAACTCTTCTGATTTTTTTAAAACATAATAATCTTTTGTTTACATTTTTTTCCTTCTATAGAAATAAAAGGTCGCATCATTTTATAAACTTTATTTTCTTTCGAGAATTAAACATTAAGTTTAAATATTGAATGGAAATGTATATTCTTAAGTATGAGGAGAAAAACACACACAAAAAAAGAGAGATCGAAGGAAATTGAAATTGTTATACTATATTGCATTGAATATACTAACTCTTTGATGGCATGATGTTAGCCAACAGGGTTCAAAACCTACTGGACTGATCTGTTTTTCTTTCCATCATGTTTTGGGATAGGCTCTGCAAGTAGTACAATATCGGATTTTTTTTTATTGATACTTGGCATAGATCTTCGACTACATAAATTAATAGAAGTGTAAGCGTTATCTTTGATGTCTACATGGAGTTGCTAACCGAATGTGCATATGAAATAAACTAGGAAAATATAGGAAACACCAGTACAGTCAAATTGATAAAGGCAAAATGGTCACTGAAACGCTTTTAATCTTCTTCATTGGAGCAACAGCCACATAGTGGGCCAAGGCCGTCTGCCTACTGGCAGATTTCGAAACATGAGATGTTTTCTTTTTACGGGGTAGGATTGTCAACCCTATGGTCATCTTGTGCAAACGAGGGCTAAACAGACCGGGACCTGCAGTTTAAAGTGGATTCCAAACCACTCACAAACATCCCTGCCCCCGCCATGATTCGAATCTGAAGCTTGTGATACCAAAGGTCAGCGCGCTAGCCACTTGGTCAACAGGCCGCCACCGAGAACTAAAGTGTTAGTTGCGTTTTTAAATGTCCATAAGATCTTAATATACACGCTAATTTCACCATGAACAGAATCAAGCCAATGGCCATTGTTACTCAAATAATAATATATTGTTTATAGCTCAGCGGGAACTGAGTGGACGAACTCATGTTTCATTGGTTCCCGCAGATATGGCATGAAAATGTATATTGCAAATAAACACGAAAGATGAAACTCCTTTTCCATAATGTCAGAAACTTATTATTTTAGTGGTAATGGCAGTTTGCCGATACTGTACGTAATAAAATAAGCTCGCATGATAAGGCTTTTAGTCCGTCCATAAAGGAAACTTTATTTTTCCTCCTCCGAATCTTACCGTCTCAGTTATCAAAGGATAATTTATTAACTACATCAATCAAGTGGTTAAAAAAATAAAATAAATGTAGGTTATTTTCGCCCATATCTAAAAATAAATATAATACAATAAAGAAATTTCGCAGTTAATGTATATTATTTATAAATTCGATTTAATAAATTGCAACGAATGCCACCAGCTGATTCGAATATTCGGCCACTTGTAAAATAATGGATCAATAATTGGGTATCATTGTACTTTTACGTATCAATTTTACGAAGAAAACAAGTAATATAAAAAAAAATATATTTTAAGTCGATTCCTACTTAGGCCAACAAAGAAAAATTTTGTTTTAGTTACTTTTTCATGAAATAATTACAATTAATATAAATATTAGGATAAAACGTCTATTTAAAGCAAAAACTTTTTTCTCCCATATAAAACTAAAATTAATTAATTAAATTTAATTAATGAATTAATATTTGAAAAAACTGTATTAGCATCAAGTGTCATCCACTACAAGTTTAAAAAAATGTATTTGAACTTGAGTGGATGAATAAAAAGTATTTTATGAACGGTTGAAAATTTGAACAAGATATATAAATTTATATAGGGAGAATGTGAATTAATAGTAGGAATTAAAAAAAGATAATCGATTCAGTAAAATAATAAAAAAAAATTACAAATTATATGTTATTGTTCATCCCTTTTCTGGAAATTTCATTTTGCTAAAAAAAAGACGTTTTTAATCGTTTAAACCTGCATTACATACCAATAAAGAATCAAAGTGTGTATGTGTTAATATGTAAACTAAATGATTAATCAACAAAGAAATGAACTTCTTTGTTTTATTGATAAAAGGTTTAAGCATTCATAGCCTATTAACTTAATAATCTTAATTGTTTAGCTCCATAAATTTATTCAAAATTTTCTATCTTTGATCCTTTTACTGAAATGCCTTGACTTAAAAAGTTTTTAAGAAAACTATGGCCCTGTAAGATATTTTCTAAGATAAAGTTACAAAAAAAAAAATAATAATGCATTTTTTCCATTATTTTCGAAACATTTTTTTTCCTTCAACGATCCTTTTTTTTTTTTTTTTTTTTTAAAGCAAAATTTTTTCTTTAAAAATATTTTTTTACATTGATATATTCACCTAAAGTAATAAAATATTATTAATTTGGGGCATTGTGAAACAAATTTTCAACGAACAATGTCTTGTGTTACAAAATAAAAATAAACAACTAATCGAAGATTTATTATAAATTGAAAAACATTTATTTTAAACAACATGCGTGTTTTTATTAGAATTTGTTTTTGTTGCTTGGTTCTGTTTGGAATATAGTTTACTATTTTATGAATGAGATATCATTAATAATATTTTTTTCATTTTAAACTGGCGTTTTTTTTTTACTAGATTGTATACATGCATATATATAAATATATATACATGTTTTCATAAAGCTTTGTTTTAGAATGCGAAGTTATATATCAAGATATTTCGTGACTATGAATTCTGGTTTTGTCAAATAATTTTATGTGTTTACTTCTAGTGTTTTTTATTGATTTGCATTTTATAGTAGACTAATTTATTATAGATCTAATAGCTATCGATGGTGCTAATAATTCATTACATAACTGTTATGAAAAATAAAAAAATTACAATATAAACGATAATTTTCTTTATTTATCTGTTTTAATTTATTTAAACACTTTATTTAATCTTTTGTTCGCTTATTAAGATGTTGCCTGTAAATTTATAAGTTAATGTAATTCAAAATGAATTCAGATTTTTTTTTTCTTTTTAGAGCCTGGTAAATCTATATCGTAAAATTGCATTCTAGTAACCCTTTTTCACTTCTCAAACATTCTAGTATCGTTCTACAAAAACAGAAAGTAAATGAAGTGTTTCTTTTTAAATTCCTACTATTAGTTCACCTCCCTATATATATCTTGTTCAAATTTTCAGTCGTTGATAAAATACATATTTTCAATACATTTATACATTCAAATACATACATACGTTCAAATACATTTTTTTAAACTTGTAGTGGAGGACACTTGATTTTAATACAGTTTTTTCAAATATTAATTCATTAATTAAATTTAATTAATTAATTTTAGTTTTTTTTAGATTTAAGTTGCATGTATCTACCAATAGATGGCGCCAGATGTAAGCCTTTGTCACCGTGCCCCAATTTTCTAAAATTAGTGACAACAACGGAGAATTCTAACCTGAGATGACCTGAAAATGATGATGTGACATCACGCTGGGCGGGATTCGCGACTTAGTGTCAACGTGCACAGTTGGCGTGCAGACGGGCTGAGGCTCATATCCGCTGACGATATTGTCGTAGTCACTGCTTTCAGAAATTTGGAGATTCGTTGGTGATTGTGACAATGAGTGTAAAACTATTTTCCATAGACAGTTAGACTGTGTGGTGGGAGTTTTTAGAGTTTTCTGTCATACGTCATGCAATGTCCGACAGTTACCCCTTCCTTACCTTAAAGTCCTTCCCTATCAGACATCAATGGGTTGTTCGTGGTGTACATGAAGCCCACCAATGTTTTCCACCTTCACCTTTCTAACTGTTAAGGTGCTGCTTAGCCCTAGGTACAGGGATGAGGTGTTGGGAAAAGAAAGGACCACGAGCAAGTCTAGACCCTGGTTTTTTCTGATGTAACAATTGGTTTGTCACAGACCCCCAAAAAAACGCACATAAGTGCCTCTCAGTATTAAGAATTGGATAGAAACTGGTCTTCTAGAAGACCGAAAGAGTGATCGGAAACCTCAGGCGTTTGGGAATACAAAGAGCGATTCAAGGCTGCAAGATCTCGCATAAGGTTAAGCGGTTCAGTTTTCAACAGTCTTGTTTTTGTTACTACTATCTATAACTTAGTAATCTGCAGTTGCATTTAAACTTAACTTCGCAATTCAGTTAACATCATATTATTGCATTTTCACTTCAAAATAATAATAATAATTATTAATTTTTAATAAAAAATGATAAAGCATGGTATTTCATTATTTAACTTTTTTCTTTTATTAATGAGTTGAGTTTAAATTTTGATGAATTGAATTTTGATGAATGTTGTTGTTTTTATAATATACATTTAATGTGAAATAGTTGCAATGTCTTTGTTTTAAATGATGGAGGTATTATTTTAATGATAAAAATTATTTTTTCACGTATTAGATGATACAAATTATTACATTTGAGTTTTTATTGCTAAATATATTATATTGACGTCTAAGATCATTTTTTTGAAAATTTATGTAGCATTTTAAAAATAAAATTAGGATAGAAATGACAGTGAGATATGTTTTATTGATATATTGAGGTAGATATGTTTTTTTTTTCTCGTTCAATTTAAATGAAGTAGTAGAGTCCAGAAACGAAATATTTATATGTAATATATCTAATACAAATATACATACTCTTTTGATTTGACCTTATGTATTCGAATTTGATCCTAATAAAAATATCTTGAGATTTATAACGAAGCATAACATTTACATCATGGTATAAGACTGTTATTAGGTTTCATTTTCTTTTGCATGTAATTTATTCACAGTCATTATTATAAAACATAAGTAGAATCAAATTAAAATTAAATTAATTTTTTATTTAATTTTAGTAAAATAAATTTTGAGGTTACTTTTAATTCTTAATATTATGAATGTTAATCAGTTTATATTTTCACTCGACATAAATATGATTCATATGAATATTTAAGAATGTTGTTAAATCTCCAGCTTATAAGATAGCTTAATCAGGGATATAAAAAAGCAATTTCGAGTTAATAGCAGGTAAAAAATGGTACTGAGTCTGGTAATATTACATTTTTTCTCTTTCATTATTTTCTTATTGTTTTTAAAATTATCATTATATTTTTTTTTTCTACAAACATTACTAGCAATTTAAATTGCATTGTAAAGTCCTTTGTAAAAAACATAGACAATAGATTCGTTATATTAAATAGTTGGTGAAAATTAAAAAACGAAAGATTAAGTAAAGCAGCATTTAATTGATTAGAATTAATTAACTACATCACCAAATTTTAGAAAACTATTTTTGACAATGCATATTGTGTAAACCTGAATTTCTAAACCCTATTTTTCTAAAATTCCTAAACTTTTAATTCTATTATATTTAACAGTTTACCTTTCTTAAAACAACTGAAAATGAGATTTAAAAATGCGCTACGAATTTTGAGAATAGTTTAACTTGATGATTTTATTCAGAATAGTTTATTTTATTTTTTAAAATTAAATTCATGCTGCTAATTCAACTTCAAGAACAAATTTCAATTCCTTTGCTAACAAAACCTCGATTTCATGATTTGGAAATCATGTTAATTATACACAACCAAAACATCATAGCTATTACTCCACAATATCAAAACTTTCCAACATAATTCTCTTTTACGCCGTAATAAGCAGATTGCACACCATAGCCTTCATTATAATTGATCAAAAGGTAAACATCAAAATTTTTTCCCCGTAAACTAAAGCTATTTAAAATCGCATGGATAAATCTGAATACGCCAGTAATTTCAGAAATCAACTTGCGGAAGGTTTTAAAGGACCCAATTTCTCCCCGCAACAAATCTCGTGTCAAAAATCACAACCGAACCGTCGAAAAGAATTCAACATCTGCCCATGAAGTGAGGCCAAGTAGGCGTGGTGTGCAATGAAGCTGCCTACATTCATTTCATCTGCAGAGGACCCACCGTGACATCAATCCAGTAGATTATTTTGTGTGATCCGTATTGAAGATCAGAAGGCGTGTGCCATGTCTCATGCAAATATGACTCAGCCAAAAGCATCCTCACAACGGGTTAAACGAACTGGAAATTGATTACCTGAGCCAATTCCCTGATTCATGCGATTGGAAGTCTACATCGAAACAAGGGTTGAACTTTTGAAAAGTTTTAAAAGCGGTTTTGTGAGAGATTGTTTGAGTAAAATAGTCCCATTTGAAAACATTCGCTTGTTTATTTTTCTGATGGAAGTTGGGGTAAAGGTGTTTATGTTTCAATCCGTTTTGAAGAAGACATGAATAAGTACGCTCATGAATAGTTTGCCTTTAATGTGCTTCGTTAAGGCGGTTTTGATTTGAATAATGCGAACTAATTTGGAAATGCGGACAAGTTTGTTTTTGTTGCAAAAATTAAACAAAAGTGTTTGGCTCCAGTCTATAGTGAACAAACGCAATAGACGGATGAAATTTTTGTTTTTAACGTGTGTCGTTATTTGTCATGTGTTTTGTGATATATTATTTGAATGAAATATCCCGAATTAGAAACGAGAAGATTTAGATATCCCTCGTTGAAATTGAATAAAAGTATTTACTCTTAAACTTACAAAAACAGTTTCGTAAGTAAAACAGCACTTAATTGATTCAATGTCCAAATAGAATTAACTACATTACCAAATTTTAGAAAACGATTTTTAACAATGCATGTTGTGTAAACCTGAATAACTAAATTCCATATTTCTAAAATTCCTAAAGGAAGATATATACCATGAATTCTAAAACGAAGATATATACAATGAAAAAGACATAAAAATGTTTAGTTGTCAAAATTTCTGTGTTTTTTATTTTTCTATGATTTTTAAATTTATCCGTTAAGTTTCTATGTTTACATGCTTTTATCTTCTGAAGAAAAACCTTATGTCTTTCAAAGAATTCAATAACTTTGTTATCTAGTGGTATGTTTGAACGAATTTTCAGTAATTGGACCTGGCCAATTCTCTTCACAACATTATTCAGTTTTGAGAGAAAGTATATTATTAACATTTATCTTGAAAGAGTTTATGAATTGTTTATGCCTATACAAAAAGCTAATTGTATTGCTGACTATAATATTAAAGATAAATTACTTATAAAAATTAAACTATAAAATCACTAGTCATTCTCTACTATTCCGATTCACAACTAAAGATTCTAATCATCAGCCTTATCCTAATTGAAGTAAAAATGCTACTTTATAGAAAAATATTATTTTCAAATTGAATAATGTATGCAGATTGACTGAAAGTCTGACATGGAGCATGTATGAGTTCAATACAAAACTTTTTGAGTTTTCATGTGCGTTTGATGAAATCAAAAGAAACAGAAGTTTTTTTGAAATCTCTGTAATATTTTTGAATATCTCAATAGAATGAACTTATATGAAATTAATAACTCAAGATTTTTATTTGAATTAACTTAGATGAAATTAATCATTTATACTATTTGTTCTTATCTAATGTGTTTTATTTCTAATACATATTCAAATATGCATCTTCTTCAAGAGCTAACTGTTCAATTTTAGTTTGAACCAGAGATAACATTTGAAAATATCAGAAAATATACTTCATGTAAATGCTGTCACTAAAATCGTAAACAGAAATTAGGGGTTAGCACCCATTTTCACTAATACCACCACTACTACTACTGTACCATACAACATCACTGTGCCTAGAGCTCAGTTGCCCCTTTACAGTTTGGGAATGATGCGGGTGAGAAGTCTGATTGGGCTCTGTGACGCTCTACGGTCATATGAGACCGGAACCTACGGCTTAAAGTGGATTCCGAACCACTGCAAACAACCATGGAACTGCCGAGATTCGAAACCGAAACCTGTGGTACCGAGCGCTAGAAGTCGGCCATCAGGCCTCTCACAAACAGGATATTAGTTAGTAATACTCGCTATTGTCTTGGTGGATTTTCTCTTGGTTTTTTCTAAAATGCAGTTCGCCTTAATATGTAGAAAAGTCTTTCTACTTTTAAAAGCAGAATTGAAAAGCTAAAGATGCTTCCTTAGTGAAACTGCGAGCTTTTAAAAGGAATTAATTGAAATGTTTTTGGTATATAAAAGAACTCCTTAAGTGGAGAATCTTTTGATCTAAAAATATGGAGAATCTTTTAACAAGATATTGACAATAAAGCACTTATTCCCGCATACGTCTTTTAATAAATATGATAGCGAAAATGAGCATGACCAAAACTCTAGTAGAAGTACTTTTATTTGGAAACGAGCCAAACCGAATTTGCATAATATCTATAAAAAATTTGCTCTAGAAACTAGAAAGTCTGGGATTTTTGTGTATTAAAAAAAACTGTTACTGAAGTCAGCTGAGATTTTCTTTTGAGCTTTAATGCATAAATATACATGACTAGATTACCCACTTTTACCATTGTCCGTGGCCAAGAAGAGTGAGGCGAATGAATGGAAATGCTTTTGGCACTTGAATATGTATTAATTGTATCCAAATGAAGTTGAGTAACGGCTGATTACAGTACACTCAAAGGATCTCGATGTAATGAAAATGATCAGAATTCATTAGCAATCATTTTCCTAAAGTGTCAATAGAATCACAGTAACAGAAACCAAGTAACGAAGGACGGAGGGGAGTGTTATCTTAAGGGGCATTACAGAACTCTATGTACTCAGGGAAATGAACTGAATGCTAATGTTTTAAACACTGAATGTATAAGAGAAGTAAAATTGACTGCGATGGAATGAAGCAGGACACACGGGGTTTGTTAAGCTTCGAATTTATAGTCTAATGAATACGTATTGGAAATGTCCCTCAAATTTGCAGTTTTTTAATTAAAATTATCTCGCCCTATTTTGTTTAAATTAGGAACTATTTAAATCTTTAATTAAAGGCATTCGTACTTGTTTTATCATTCTTTATTATAAAATATTTGACATTTCAATAGGTAGATTAAATTTATATGCGTCCGACTCGTGTCGCAATGGCAACGTGCGCCGCTGGTGAACATTAGGACTGAGGTTCAATCAGCTGGCGGCATTGTTGTAGACACTGTTTCAAAACGAAGTGCCTGGTGGGACCCCCAATATGATACGCAAATGCGGGGCAGATCCACCCTAAAAGTCCTCCCCTTATTCTTCTGTGACTCGATTTTGGTTTCGTTTGTCACTCTACAGTCATTTTGTGCACACTTTAAGCTAATTAGAAAGGGCCTACAGTTTAACGTGTATTGCGAACCACTAACAAACATCCATGACACCGGAAGGATTCGAACCTGAAGCTTGTGGTACCAAAGGCCAGAGCGCTGACCAATTGGCCGCTTCAGCGACTCGAAGCCAAGTGAGATTTCTACATGCTTCCAAGTGCTCCATCTCAACAGAAGCTGCCGCCTTTCATTCCATCCATGAGCAGACTACAAGTGGGATGTCCGTCCCGAGCTGGCGGAAATTTAGGATGTGTCCCAACAAATAATTATGACGTTCATCATCGATTTCTATACTAATAAATAAATCAATATGTCACTTACGAAATTCAGATTGAAAGTCTTTAAGCACCATGCATCGCAGAAGAATGCGAAAGCTTTGATCATCCCTCAAATTTTCTTATGCTCTTGTTTCGGAGAAACGAAGATATTAGGTTCCTTCAGTTTTCTTGAAATATATGTGAGTATGTAAATTTATATATGACTTACAAATTATAATAATTTGTTAATTATATAGAAACATTTATAAAAAGAAATTTAATACAAGTCTCATGTTACATATAAACGAAATGTGTAATACATACATGCTTCCAAGTGTTCCATCTCAACAGAAGCTGCCGCCTTTCATTCCATCCATGAGCAGACTACAAGTGGGATGTCCGTCCCGAGCTGGCGGAAATTTAGGATGTGTCCCAACAAATCATTATGACGTTCATCATCGATTTCTATACTAATAAATAAATCAATATGTCACTTACGAAATTCAGATTGAAAGTCTTTAAGCACCATGCATCGCAGAAGAATGCGAAAGCTTTGATCATCCCTCAAATTTTCTTATGCTCTTGTTTCGGAGAAACGAAGATATTAGGTTCCTTCAGTTTTCTTGAAATATATGTGAGTATGTAAATTTATATATGACTTACAAATTATAATAATTTGTTAATTATATAGAAACATTTATAAAAAGAAATTTAATACAAGTCTCATGTTACATATAAATGAAATGTGTAATACATACATGCTTCCAAGTGTTCCATCTCAACAGAAGCTGCCACCTTTCATTCCATCCATGAGCAGACTACACGTGGGATGTCCGTCCCGAGCTGCAGGACATTTAGGATGTGTCCCAACAAATAATTATGACGTTCATCATCGATTTCTATACTAATAAATAAATCAATATGTCACTTACGAAATTCAGACTGAAAGTCTTTAAGCACCATGCATCGCAGAAGAATGCGAAAGCTTTGATCATCCCTCAAATTTTCTTATGCTCTTGTTTCGGAGAAACGAAGATATTAGGTTCCTTCAGTTTTCTTGAAATATATGTGAGTATGTAAATTTATATATGACTTACAAATTATAATAATTTGTTAATTATATAGAAACATTTATAAAAAGAAATTTAATACAAGTCTCATGTTACATATAAATGAAATGTGTAATACATACATGCTTCCAAGTGCTCCATCTCAACAGAAGCTGCCGCCTTTCATTCCATCCATGAGCAGACTACACGTGGGATGTCCGTCCCGAGCTGCAGGACATTTAGGATGTGTCCCAACAAATAATTATGACGTTCATCATCGATTTCTATACTAATAAATAAATCAATATGTCACTTACGAAATTCAGATTGAAAGTCTTTAAGCACCATGCATCGCAGAAGAATGCGAAAGCTTTGATCATCCCTCAAATTTTCTTATGCTCTTGTTTCGGAGAAACGAAGATATTAGGTTCCTTCAGTTTTCTTGAAATATATGTGAGTATGTAAATTTATATATGACTTACAAATTATAATAATTTGTTAATTATATAGAAACATTTATAAAAAGAAATTTAATACAAGTCTCATGTTACATATAAATGAAATGTGTAATACATACATGCTTCCAAGTGCTCCATCTCAACAGAAGCTGCCGCCTTTCATTCCATCCATGAGCAGACTACACGTGGGATGTCCGTCCCGAGCTGCAGGACATTTAGGATGTGTCCCAACAAATAATTATGACGTTCATCATCGATTTCTATACTAATAAATAAATCAATATGTCACTTACGAAATTCAGATTGAAAGTCTTTAAGCACCATGCATCGCAGAAGAATGCGAAAGCTTTGATCATCCCTCAAATTTTCTTATGCTCTTGTTTCGGAGAAACGAAGATATTAGGTTCCTTCAGTTTTCTTGAAATATATGTGAGTATGTAAATTTATATATGACTTACAAATTATAATAATTTGTTAATTATATAGAAACATTTATAAAAAGAAATTTAATACAAGTCTCATGTTACATATAAATGAAATGTGTAATACATACATGCTTCCAAGTGCTCCATCTCAACAGAAGCTGCCGCCTTTCATTCCATCCATGAGCAGACTACACGTGGGATGTCCGTCCCGAGCTGGCGGAAATTTAGGATGTGTCCCAACAAATAATTATGACGTTCATCATCGATTTCTATACTAATAAATAAATCAATATGTCACTTACGAAATTCAGATTGAAAGTCTTTAAGCACCATGCATCGCAGAAGAATGCGAAAGCTTTGATCATCCCTCAAATTTTCTTATGCTCTTGTTTCGGAGAAACGAAGATATTAGGTTCCTTCAGTTTTCTTGAAATATATGTGAGTATGTAAATTTATATATGACTTACAAATTATAATAATTTGTTAATTATATAGAAACATTTATAAAAAGAAATTTAATACAAGTCTCATGTTACATATAAATGAAATGTGTAATACATACATGCTTCCAAGTGCTCCATCTCAACAGAAGCTGCCGCCTTTCATTCCATCCATGAGCAGACTACACGTGGGATGTCCGTCCCGAGCTGGCAGGAAATTTAGGATGTGTCCCAACAAATAATTATGACGTTCATCATCGATTTCTATACTAATAAATAAATCAATATGTCACTTACGAAATTCAGATTGAAAGTCTTTAAGCACCATGCATCGCAGAAGAATGCGAAAGCTTTGATCATCCCTCAAATTTTCTTATGCTCTTGTTTCGGAGAAACGAAGATATTAGGTTCCTTCAGTTTTCTTGAAATATATGTGAGTATGTAAATTTATATATGACTTACAAATTATAATAATTTGTTAATTATATAGAAACATTTATAAAAAGAAATTTAATACAAGTCTCATGTTACATATAAATGAAATGTGTAATACATACATGCTTCCAAGTGCTCCATCTCAACAGAAGCTGCCGCCTTTCATTCCATCCATGAGCAGACTACACGTGGGATGTCCGTCCCGAGCTGGCGGAAATTTAGGATGTGTCCCAACAAATAATTATGACGTTCATCATCGATTTCTATACTAATAAATAAATCAATATGTCACTTACGAAATTCAGATTGAAAGTCTTTAAGCACCATGCATCGCAGAAGAATGCGAAAGCTTTGATCATCCCTCAAATTTTCTTATGCTCTTGTTTCGGAGAAACGAAGATATTAGGTTCCTTCAGTTTTCTTGAAATATATGTGAGTATGTAAATTTATATATGACTTACAAATTATAATAATTTGTTAATTATATAGAAACATTTATAAAAAGAAATTTAATACAAGTCTCATGTTACATATAAATGAAATGTGTAATACATACATGCTTCCAAGTGTTCCATCTCAACAGAAGCTGCCGCCTTTCATTCCATCCATGAGCAGACTACACGTGGGATGTCCGTCCCGAGCTGCAGGACATTTAGGATGTGTCCCAACAAATAATTATGACGTTCATCATTGATTTCTATACTAATAAATAAATCAATATGTCACTTACGAAATTCAGACTGAAAGTCTTTAAGCACCATGCATCGCAGAAGAATGCGAAAGCTTTGATCATCCCTCAAATTTTCTTATGCTCTTGTTTCGGAGAAACGAAGATATTAGGTTCCTTCAGTTTTCTTGAAATATATGTGAGTATGTAAATTTATATATGACTTACAAGTTATAATAATTTGTTAATTATATAGAAACATTTATAAAAAGAAATTTAATACAAGTCTCATGTTACATATAAATGAAATGTGTAATACATACATGCTTCCAAGTGCTCCATCTCAACAGAAGCTGCCGCCTTTCATTCCATCCATGAGCAGACTACACGTGGGATGTCCGTCCCGAGCTGCAGGACATTTAGGATGTGTCCCAACAAATAATTATGACGTTCATCATCGATTTCTATACTAATAAATAAATCAATATGTCACTTACGAAATTCAGATTGAAAGTCTTTAAGCACCATGCATCGCAGAAGAATGCGAAAGCTTTGATCATCCCTCAAATTTTCTTATGCTCTTGTTTCGGAGAAACGAAGATATTAGGTTCCTTCAGTTTTCTTGAAATATATGTGAGTATGTAAATTTATATATGACTTACAAATTATAATAATTTGTTAATTATATAGAAACATTTATAAAAAGAAATTTAATACAAGTCTCATGTTACATATAAATGAAATGTGTAATACATACATGCTTCCAAGTGCTCCATCTCAACAGAAGCTGCCGCCTTTCATTCCATCCATGAGCAGACTACACGTGGGATGTCCGTCCCGAGCTGCAGGACATTTAGGATGTGTCCCAACAAATAATTATGACGTTCATCATCGATTTCTATACTAATAAATAAATCAATATGTCACTTACGAAATTCAGATTGAAAGTCTTTAAGCACCATGCATCGCAGAAGAATGCGAAAGCTTTGATCATCCCTCAAATTTTCTTATGCTCTTGTTTCGGAGAAACGAAGATATTAGGTTCCTTCAGTTTTCTTGAAATATATGTGAGTATGTAAATTTATATATGACTTACAAATTATAATAATTTGTTAATTATATAGAAACATTTATAAAAAGAAATTTAATACAAGTCTCATGTTACATATAAATGAAATGTGTAATACATACATGCTTCCAAGTGCTCCATCTCAACAGAAGCTGCCGCCTTTCATTCCATCCATGAGCAGACTACACGTGGGATGTCCGTCCCGAGCTGGCGGAAATTTAGGATGTGTCCCAACAAATAATTATGACGTTCATCATCGATTTCTATACTAATAAATAAATCAATATGTCACTTACGAAATTCAGATTGAAAGTCTTTAAGCACCATGCATCGCAGAAGAATGCGAAAGCTTTGATCATCCCTCAAATTTTCTTATGCTCTTGTTTCGGAGAAACGAAGATATTAGGTTCCTTCAGTTTTCTTGAAATATATGTGAGTATGTAAATTTATATATGACTTACAAATTATAATAATTTGTTAATTATATAGAAACATTTATAAAAAGAAATTTAATACAAGTCTCATGTTACATATAAATGAAATGTGTAATACATACATGCTTCCAAGTGCTCCATCTCAACAGAAGCTGCCGCCTTTCATTCCATCCATGAGCAGACTACACGTGGGATGTCCGTCCCGAGCTGCAGGACATTTAGGATGTGTCCCAACAAATAATTATGACGTTCATCATCGATTTCTATACTAATAAATAAATCAATATGTCACTTACGAAATTCAGATTGAAAGTCTTTAAGCACCATGCATCGCAGAAGAATGCGAAAGCTTTGATCATCCCTCAAATTTTCTTATGCTCTTGTTTCGGAGAAACGAAGATATTAGGTTCCTTCAGTTTTCTTGAAATATATGTGAGTATGTAAATTTATATATGACTTACAAATTATAATAATTTGTTAATTATATAGAAACATTTATAAAAAGAAATTTAATACAAGTCTCATGTTACATATAAATGAAATGTGTAATACATATGTATGAACTATCTGATAATATAAATTTTAGAAACTTTCTTTCCAATACATTAATTTTTTAAAAGCTTTATATCTACTATCGAGTAAAACCTTTGGCACTAATTAGTCTGCAGGAGATGAAGCCAGTCTGGCTATCAGCACTACTTCCTATCTTGCCTATAAAAATAAAAATATGTTAGTTGTTAATTGTATGCGGTGTTTTGTCTGAGAAAGAAATGATTGCAGAGAATTTGTGTTTTAGTTAAAGTTAGTTTATTATATTTTTTAGAACTGTGATGCCGCTTAAATGCAGTAATTCTGCTATATCTGTAGAGAAGTGATATTTGAAACCCAAAAATGTTCCGTTACTCCTTTTGTGAAAAAGGCATGCCACCCTTATTTTGAATGCATAATTAGAGATCAGGACAATCTGTGCTCTCCAATATATACTGTAATTCATGTTCAAGGAAACTTTCCATGTGGCTGCTATAACCTCTTACGTTAAGTTTAAATTTAATACTAGAATATCAAACCTTATAGAGGACAATATTTCACTAATAATGCGAAGTTTATTTTGTGTTTAAAACCAGTAGTTAACGATAAAAAGAAAATTAAGAGACTATTTATATTTTTAATATATATATTTTAACAACTATTTATTTACAACTTTGTTTTTACTGATATACAATGATCAAGTTTTATTTACTATACCTTTTGTTTTGAATTATTTTTACCATGAAAAGCAACGATAATATAAAATTTTTTGCAAGAAAACAAGGGTATTATCATGGGTTTCTCTAGTTGGTTCATATTTAATAGAAATAGAGCATAATATAATGTAGGAACAAGAAAACCCACAAAAAATTACAGACCAAAGTTCAATTTTACTCTTGAATTTATTTAAACAATAACTTTCCTTATTTGCACCGAATTTAAAATTATTTTTAAATGTTAGTAAACAAACACAAGAAACCTTATTGATTTTATCAAATATTTAAAGATTCTTCTTTTGATTCATATCCTAATTATCAGCGAGTTGACTTTTGTATTCCATAATTAAAAAATTTCCTTCGTTTCCACAATTTCAAACAATTAAATATCTAAAAAAAATCATATTATTATAAAAGTGTACAGCCAAAGCACAATTATCACAAAGTTGTTAATAAAACAACTAGCCCAAAGCTCGATATTCTTTTTTCCAGGCTTTTATCAGGTTTCTAGAACTACTTTGCAATTTAGTCAGACTTCTTGTCAAGACCATAGTATGAATAATAGTTAAATAAAAAAATTGTTATAAATATGGCTTATATTAGGAGATGGTTCTCTGAATTTAAAATGAGACTTTTCTTTGTATCACAAATGAAAATTAATTTTTCTTAATAGCATTGTCAAATTTTTTTTTGTCATCTCATTCAGCATAGATGGGAGGCTTCTTATATTTTAAGTTTGCCCTCACTGGAAGATAGGGTTAATAGCAATCCAATCTTGTTTTGCCGGGTTTTTTTCAAGAAGTTCGAATTCCAGTTTTCTCTTGTTACTATTTATTGTTGTCTAAATAGCAAGAATATTTTGTCAGGTGCTTTTTTCATTAAGTTTATCATATCTTCCATAACTGAAATTTGTGATATGGACGGGTAATCTCTTAAGTAGTCTTTGTAGATTCTTAAAAATTCAATGCCAACTTCAGAGAAAGAGCTCCTTGCATCAATAACAATGTAGTTATTAATAGAGAATTCCCCTTTTAGGAATAGAATTTCCATGAGAGAAACTCAAGCATGATTTAACCAAGTTGTTTAAAATGGGATATTTCATTGCCCCAAGACCATGTTTTTCCTATTAGCAACATCTGATCAATATTTGCACAACAACTGACCAATCTTTCTATAATCTTGTATTTCTTTGGAGAAATCTTCGCACATAAACATTACATACTTCGACTTAAGATTATCGTTTTCCGTGTCATTTTTTGATAACTTGAGTCATTCGTTCTCCAATACGACAGATATCATCATTAGCTTTTATGTCTTTTTGAAAATTTTGTGATATATAACTTATATCTACCAGTAATGGGTTGGAAAAGGATAATTTTTTTTGCAGACATTCTGTTGTTTTAATGTAACAGCTGCGGATATCATGCAGAAAGTCTTTATTGTCAGGGTACTTAAGATTCTTTGAAACTGCAGAACCAACATCAATCCTTTTGAGAGAAATCCAGTTGTCTGCATCTTTACACTTAATATTTGACAGAGACATTCGTTCCTTTTGACATAATTTCTGGTTTCACAAACTTAAACATAAAATTTCTTAAGAGTTCATTTTGCTTCCCATAAAGTATATGAACAAAAGAAGTCCCCTTTCGAAAGATGGTCTGATAGGTTGTGAAAATATTGGCCATGAAAACAATAACATTAAGGTAAAATAGATTATCTAATTTTTTAAAAAAAGTGGCAAATGCTCTTGTATCTGTCACTGAATTTGAAATTTGATTTGGTAAAAATTATAAAAAAATACTTCTATAAAATATCATGTTGTTCAAGTATTCTTTCACATGCTGGACCCAGAGTAAGCCATTGTTCTCAATATGTTACGCAAACAAATGATAGCTAACATTCTAGAAAATGTAATTCTTGCAATTCGTGTTGGTCTTCCCTTCTCGCGGGTGAAAAAAAAATATATTGAAAAATTGAAAGGACAAAACTTTCCACATCACAGTTCAATATAGTAATATGATTCTTAAACATATTCTAACTATTATTGCAAGTTCAAATGTCTATAAGGTTATTTTGGCGTTCAGAAGCTAAATGCAAATCAGCTTCTTTTGGGATAAATTGACATTAGGTCTATTAATGGAGCACTAGAGAAGGTGATGCAACTTTAAATCATCATTAGTGATAAAACTAGCGAGCTTCTCTAAAATGATATCGGCAATGCCGTAGAAAAAAGTCACTGTAAAAAGTAAACACTATTTCAAATTTTTTTTACCATTATTCTACATATATATCCATCTGTTATTTTATTTGCTGAATGCAAATTTCATCAAAGTTGTATACAATAATTTGATTGAAAGAAGTCCTTAAATATTTTATTATTAAATTAAGGTCCTAAGCTAAATTTAGTTACGTACATGGCCTTTGACTCCGACAACATTATGCGGTTAGCATAACCAGAGTCATTAAAATCTATATATAGGTAATACGTTGCTGAGTTCCCCAACAGATGAAAAAGAATAGTTACACTTTATTGCTGTCAGCTGTTCTTAACACCTTTTCATTCAAAGTTCTTGGTATTCATCCAGAACAACTCATGGACAATTTAAGTACACTGGAATTACTTGAATCAGCTTATTTGCCATTACTAAAATTCACAAAAAAACTCTGACCGCGGGAGCTACTTTTTGCAAGAGACATCACTTGAGCATAACCCATATTTGCGACACTAAATTGTTTGCTGCACTATCGGCAAATAGGTTGAGCAGATTTCTCCCAAGCTTCGCACCATTTACTAATTGGTTGGCTATCAATTTTATTTTGAAGCCACTGTTTAGAAAATTTCGTTTGACTCGGTATTTTGAATGCAAACACGGAGAAATGTACCAAAGAGAAGCAGTTGTGGAACTTGTGCTATTCGGCTTTAGAGTAAAATTGTAAAAGGTACTGCTTAAGTCCTACGGGGTTTAGCACGGTGCCAAGACAAAGAAACGATAGGCATTTCCACAAAGTAGTAAATACGCTAGCTCATTCGCATGTTTTACTATCTCCCTCATTTCTGTTCTTCCAAACAAAACAACAGCGTTTGGAATTTCCATGGAGTTGTAAATACCAGCGTCTGATTTCTATCATTTTTCCGGGTACGCAACCCAAACAATAAAGTACTTTTTTCAATTCCGTGGTTATTCCACAGCACACTCTCTAGCTTAATACGTCAATTACTCGTATTATATCGTCCCTTCAACTAATAGGTGAAAAGACACACCCATGATAAACTCGTTCGCGTTTGTCTCAGTTTGTCCGATGCGAGAACTTTTATATAACACTCAAAATTTCAGAATGAGTTATTGAATTTTAGTTATTCAATAACGTTTATTTAATTTTTCAGGAATTTCAGGATATGTACGAGGTCTGATAATAAATATTTTTTTCAGTGACGATTCTTTGTTTGTGTTCTAACCCTTTTTGCAACATTTCGTATTGTTCGAATTGATTCTAAGTGTACTCCCTGCACTAAATTAAAATTTATATCATAACTTTTTTAATAATCTTTTGAAACTTAATTTCTTTACAACCCATTTTTTAAGATGAAGCTATATATAATCTCAGAAAAGCATAGAATGAAACTTTGTATAAAGCTTTTTAATCAAGCATTGTCTAAAATTGTTTTGTTTTTTAGTTTGATAACAATTTTTATATGCAATTTGTGTATAACTACAAGCTCTTCAGCTTTTGTCTGAAGGTTATTTATATGATGAAATAAACTAACCATAGAAGTCATAGCCTTATTTAATATAAAAAAAAAATAATATATTTAAATACTAGGATAAGAAGTTATCTTAATTGTAATGAAAAAGTGTATTAAAATTGATTCAATCTGATTTAATATTTAATTCTAAAAAATAATTAATTATTTTTTTTTTTACTCGAAACAGCTAAACCAAGTTTAGTATGTGTTCTGCATTGAACATATTAATTTTAATAGACACATATAATTATGTAATAGCATTTTTTAATTAATCTTAATAATGCTTTAAATAAAGTAAATTTATTTACAAAATACTGAATAATTAAAGAGATATTTTTTTGTTTGCACCCATGAGAATGGGTAAGAATAGCAGAACATATAATTTACATGGCAGATTTAATACCTAACACAACAGTTTTTGTTATAAAGACCAATTACTTAAATAAATGATTTATGGTAAGTAATTTATCAATTTAAACACTTAAAAAGACTTTTAAATTAACTTTTTAAATTTCGTAAAGTACATTTTTTATGCCTTGACTGCAAATAATTAAATTTTTGTGGCTAATGAATATTAAATTATCCTTTGAACGATGGCCAAATAAGAATGTGCGAAACGGTTTAGCATACGGAGTCACTTGGGTCTTACGAACACGACTATACAAAAGAGCTGGCAGCAATTGCTTTGCAAGGTAAGCATCTAAACAAGGATATGGATGCCTAAGGTACACGTATGTGAGATAAGATGTGCTGATAATGTGACATGCCAGAATTCCACTCCGCCAGTCCTCCAGATAATTTGCTACAGATTCTTCCATCCGTGGTAACTATTTTTTCAGCCCTTTTCTGAGGAAATGTTAAGTTCACGCTACCTTTTAGTCCTACATTATCGACAAAGTTATCTGGAGTAGGGTCACAGCCAATTACTATAGTAACTAGCGGCCTGGCAACATGTAGTGTTCAATGACGCTTCAGTCTTAGACCAGATGACTATAGCATTCATACGTAGAGAAGATCGGGCCAATGTTCCCAAACAGATTTTGTTCCGCGGAGGCAAATAGCCGTAACTCCTGTTGTGATAGTATGGGGGTTTATTTCCTATGATAGCAGATCACCCTTAGTAATCTTGAGTTGCCCTTCATGTCGAGCTATCCTGGAGACATTTTCCAGCAAGATAATTCCATACCCCATATGGCTCTCATATTTCTGAATTACTTTGTTTTTGATACCCTTCTTTGGCCAGCAAGGTCAGCATACCTCTAGCGAATTGAACATGCACGGGATATGGTAGGCCACCATATTCGAGCACTCCAATCTATTGCAAATCTGGAACAATAACTGAAAAATGCCAGGTAAGAATGTATTGCAGGATGACATTAGGAATCTTCGTAATTCAATATATAGATGTATGCAAGCATACGTAGTAGTCAGGATGTGATTTATCAATTACTGATTTAAACGTTCAATATATCATTGCTACACATTAATGCCCTTACGATCTTGAACTTTTAATAAAAAATGACATTCCGTTATGTTTCTTTTTATTGAAATTAAGGTTTTAAATTTTAGAATATCTGATCTTATTTCTACACTTCCAACAAGATTTTTTTTAAACTAAAGAGTCTGAACTCTTTAATAATAACATTCATTGTCTACATGTAACAAATTTTAGTCTTCTTGTTATTTCATCTATGCTTATGCTAGTTATATAGTATTTTCATATGATTAATGTTATAATAATGTACTGTATAAGAATAATAAATTTAGTATTTTTAATTTTTTTAAATTTAGTATAAAAATTAATTTTAAGTATTAATTTTTTTAGTATTAATAGTTTTATTAATTTTTTTAGTATGTAAAAATATTATTTTTTTTATCACCCTCCTCACTTTAAATGATTGGGCGTGACAAGACACCCCCCTCATCCAGTGTGATGCAAAATATTGTTCTGAGACAATATGGTATTTGTAGTTACTCTTTTAATATAAAATTAAATGATATACTCTTCTGTTGAATTAACAAAATTCTCAAAACCATGACCACACTTAATAATCTGAATACATCTTCTACAGATTTATCATGTACATCATTCTATACAATCGGTGGTTTTAAATAAATGAACCTCAAACCAACGATCAATTAAGTTGAGACCATAATCATTGGGATAATGTGGTCTGTTGTAAGGAAACAAAAGTTTTATATGTAAAGGTCTTCACTCGTCAACGCCTGTGGTTTTGGTTAAACTATATGCTCAATTGAATGATGCTAATTTTTAAAACTTTCATATTACTTTACAGTGGTATTAAGAAAAGTTCCATTTTAAAAATTAATGTTTTAATTTAATAAAACGCTTCAAGGAGTACAGTACATAGAATAAAATTTTTTATACATCAAGTTTGATCTTTATCGAGATGTAGTACATAACTTATATATTAAAACAGAAATTTTCGGAAAACTATTTCATATTTAATCCAGTTTTAGCATTTTGAAAATTAATCGGACGCGTATATAAATAAATGTGTAATTATTTGTGTAAATAAAAAAAATATGTGTTTTATAAGCATTCTTTGAAGATAGGGGAAAAAACAATGTCATTCTCATCAAGCGAAATGTATAATGTACAATCTTTACAAACAGTATGCAGGTTAAGCAGTTTCACATTGAAAATTACTTCTTTTAGGTGAATTTTTTGAAGTGTTAAATTATTTAAAAATTGTTTTTTTTGTAATTGTAAATTTTTTTTTTAATAAATAAGTCAGTAATTTAATTTGAATGTTAAAAACCTGTGGTAGTTTCAAAAGATAAATATTACAGAAATGATAAAGAAACGTCTGTATAATGCAATAATGGCAACCTTCAAAAACTCATTTAGCATATTATTCTCTTGAAATTGGTATTAAGCCTATAAACATAAATGTGTTGTGCAGGAACATAAAATGACATTTATTAGTCTCTTTTAGAATGTATATGCCTTTTTAGAATAAAGTACGAACAATTCTTCCCTTAAAACTCAGGAACAGCTATTTTTTAGTTGTGTCGCTCTAGAACAGGTTTTCTTAGCCATTAGTGTTTTACAGTACTTTTCAGCCAACAAGGAGAATTTCAGAAATCTCCTCAGAAAAATAGATTTAATGAATAAAATGAATTACAAAGTAACTCGGTTTATATATATAGATTTAGTTGACGAAACACTTCACGATACACTTATATAATATGCATTTCTCCACTGGCTTCACTTCACTTCTTTACAAATTACAAAGTTTCGAACTTTAATATTAAAAAGAAATCAATTGTATAGTTGTATTTGTCAGAAAAGAATGTATTATTATTGTTTACCTAAAATAAAAACATTTACTTGAGATATTCGAAAAGCATATCGTGTTAGTTTTAATGTGAATAAATAATTTTTTTATATATGAAACACAATAAATAAAACTAATGCATGAATAATTCAATATAGATGTTAGCAGAAGAAAAATTAGATGGCCCTTGATTAATCCTGAGTAATTTTTTTATATTTTTAATGACTTCTAATTAGAATTAAGATTTAATTAAGAATTCAGAAAAATGTTTTTTTCATTTAAACATTCGCCATTTAGTTGTCTATGGACTTCTGAGTCCTTTTTCTAGGATGCATTGAATGATACGCCATTTCTTAAATAATATTAAACTACTGAAGTAAAATAATATATATAAACATCAACATTTAAACTGGAAAAATAATATAGATTTTTTTTTGTTTATTGTGATTGACTGTTTTAAAAACACCTTTCCGTTTTCATAGAAAAAATTCATTTCAATGCGTGTTTCAAAGATGTGTTGGAGATCCATTTATCATGATGTGTGAAAGAAATCTTTCGCCCCACTCCTAAAATTACTCTGGAAACACTTCGAACCGAATAAAAGATTAATTTTTTTTACCATCCAGTATGAATAGTGTCATTTTATGCAAAAACAAATCTTAGTTCTTTGTAAAATACGAACAGTTTTCTGTCACGAATGTTTATGAAAAATAACGAGGCATTCATTCGTACTTGACAATGAGAACCTAAATGTAATTTATTTTAGAACATCTTTCAACATAAAAGAAAATAAGAAAAGAAATATATACAAGCTCATTTTTTAGGAATAGCATAATTTAAACATACAGCATCAATCAATTTCAAAACAAAACAAAAGTCACAGTAATAACTAATGTAGATGATAAGTTCCATTCTTCGTAAAATCACAATACAAATACTTTCTACTTGATGATGATGTTATTCACGAGTCCACTGTCTTTCAACAAAATCAAATGCACCAGTTTGATTAGAATTGGAAATAATATTCACAAAAGAGAAGCATATTCTGAAATTAGGTTCTCAAAATTATATAGTTTCATGCACAGTATACAAGAAATTTCACAGTGAAGAAAAACTAACAAATTGGAAAAGAAACGCTGTAAGTACAACAATTTGATGAATAATAACGATTTTCACAGTTATCACACTATGTGGACATGTATGTCTCAGAACAATACAGTCCACTAATTTTTAAAGCAGAAGATTCGGGGGAGGGGGGACAACAATAATACGTATTCCACAACATCAAAGATACATCATATTTCAACAGCGTTGCAGGTCCACCACTGAAGGTGTTTATTCTGACGGTGCACAAGTAAACGATAATTAGGAATTTTTTAACTGCAAATTCATTTTACAGGCTACATAGAAATATTTGGAAATGTAAAAGGAATGTTTTACGGATTTTGCAATTTTATTGCAAACTAACTAAGAGTTTCAAATAGTTTCTTGGCATTTATTCATAATCACATGGTAGATTGACAAATCATAAAGTCTAATCCATATTGTTTAAATAATATTCTCTTTGCTCCGATTTTTGCCACTGTAAAGCTATACATCAAATTTGACTGATAGTCAATCATATTCAAGGAATGATTCACTGTCAAAATAAATTATTTTGTTCAAAGATACAACACTTCTTCAAAAATGATAAAACGATGGACTTTGGCTAAATAAACTGTAAAAAAATAATGAACTAAAGCTGAAATAAGAGTTCACACTAGATTGGCCTTTTAGATGTAATGGGAATGATTAAAACTTTGTACAAAATGAGAATGTTTTCATAAACAGAAAAAAAAATATACACATCCTAGTAAATCACATAATAAATAGTGTCGAAGTCTTTGCGTTCGAAGTACGCCAAAGGCATCTTGTAAAGAATGAATAAAATTTTCAAATGATAAAGAAGTCCAATCACTATCAGATTTCTCAATCCTGTTTCACGACGAGCAACCTGCAGCGCTATGGAAGCAGTGTATCGGGGAGACAAAAATCCTTCTCAAGGAAAAACAAAACGAAATGCAGCATGATCAGATCACAGTTCAGTGACGGGTATCATCTTAAGCGATTGTTGACCCGCCTGAAGAATAGTGCTCTCTTCTTCAGCACTAGTCTTCTGATAGTGTGGCTCTTTCCTACCACCACTCCTCCATTTCGACTTCAACAGATCAGCTAACTTATCCCGGAAAATGATACCCAGAATGATCATGATAAGGACAACAGCACCTGCAGCAGAACCCAATCCAATGATCAGTTGACGCCGATATTCATAACTGTAGCAATCCAAGTCATCAAAGTGCAAATTTCCGAGTATTCTGTCTTTCAAGCTGGTGGGACCTACGCAAATAACTTGAGTTGTGTCGGTCTGACCATCAACTATAGTGATGTTCTTGGTTGACAACTGCTTCCATAGCCAATGGAGACTACAGTTGCAAATGAAAGGATTATCTCGCACATCCAGAAATTGCAATTCATCCCAAGCAAGGAGGTTGTAATGTAAAGTCTCAAAAGAATTTCCCCTCAAACTGACATGCTGGACATTTGGCAGATTATCGAAGGCTCCATCCTGAATGCGTTTTAATTCCTTGTTATGGTTTATGGTGATGGTGTTGAGATTAGGGTTGTCAGAGAATGCACCCTTTTCAATCTCGCTAAGGTTAGGACAACCGTTAATTTCAATCGTGCGGAGATACTTAAGCCTCTGGAAAGATTTGGCTTTCAGACTTTGGAATTTATTTTGCCCAATATGAATCTCTTCGAGACGAATGACATCAAAAAATGCCTTAGTGGGAACTTCAGTTAGTTCATTATCTTGGATGCGAAGGGTGAGAAGAGAGTTCAGCCATTTCAAAGCTCCGTATTGCATGACTTTAATGCCACAACCATCCAAAGACAACTCTTCTAAATCATTCAGAGCTGAGAACGAATTTTCAGGAATGCGTTCAAATGAGTTCAGTCCAAGATCCAATTTAAATAATTTGGAAACATATTGGAATGGCGTAGTTGGAATGTTAGTTATCTTGTTATCCCGTAACAGAAGTGTTTTTAATGATTTTAATGCGAAAAAAGCTTCATGGTCAATATCTGAGATGCTATTTTGGCAGAGATCCAATAGTTCCAAATTTTCAAGATAATGAAAACCTTTGGGTGGGAGGCTTTGAAGATAATTTTCATTCATGTGCAAGATCCTTAATTTGCTTAAACTTTTGAAGGTATCGTTTTGTATAGAGGAAACCATGTTGCTATTAACCATGAGGACTCTCAGTTGTTTCAAGGCAACGAAATTTTCTTTATCCAAAATTGACAATTGGTTGCGAGAGAGGTCCAGGAATTCCAAGTTACGGTAGACCATTAAGGATGAACGAAGAGCCTTGATGTGATTGCTGCTCAAACGCAATTCACGTAGTTCCGGATTTAGAGTGATGGGGACGACATCAAGATTGGCAGAATCGCATATTACACGGAGAATCTCATCATTGCAAACACATCGAGATGGACATATTCCAGCTGCTCGACTCCATAGAAACACGAAGTAAAACAGCAGGGTGATTACTCGTGGTGAACACCTCAACTTCTGCACCGTCATTGTCCAAAAGAGAATGTTTTCAGGAAATGCTGTAAGGAAAAAAATTACATTTAATACACAACAAATTTCAAGCAATCACAACAAAAGAATGATATCATCGATTATAAATATAATCGTAAAATGAACATTGATATTTTTCAATGACGAAAGATAATTTGCAATAAAAGTATACAATGAAAAGTAAATAAAAGACCTTTCGATTTCTAAATTCCCGTAATGTTTCAATGTAAACACTCATATTGGATACATAAAATTTAAAAATATGCTTTCTATGTTACAGTTTTGAATCAGATATACACAACTCAAAACAAAAGGGGATATGATTTAGAATAATAATGGCGGCTGAAGAAAAGTTTTACGATTGCTATATGCTTCATAAGTGTTGCGAAGTATGAGAAAAAAATTACGCACGGATTAATTAAATTTTAAGGAACAAGGATTAATTAAATATCCTTTTTTATTTATACGCAAACAAAAAAAAAGCAACGTTCATTCTTATCTTAAAAATGATTTTAAAAAAATGTGATTTCTCGGCTAATAATGTGCTTCAATAAGGGGTATTATTTCTACTGACCGAAAGTAATGTCGCACACCTCTGATAGATAAGGTTACGAAATAGGAATTTTCCCCAAGAAGGTTTAGAAGAGAGCTTTTCAGGTGTTAAAATACTTCTGGACGTGATAGAGATAATGACTTTTCTACCTAGAATGTCCCAAACAAATTTGATTGGATTCGCGTTAAAAAAAAAAAAAAAAAAAAAAAAACTGCAATCCAATCCATTAGGACGATTCCTTCGTAGAAAATGAACTCGACAACTAGCCGAACACGATGTGACCTGGAGCAATCATTGATGATAAAAAATTCATCATCGGCCGCTGAAAAGTAACAGACCATAACAGGCTTGACCATCTCATCCTTATATCATTGAAAAGTTATTGATTTAGTTATGATGATGTACAAGCCTCAACCATTTATAGAGACATCACCCCACACTATACATTCACCGACTCCAAATCCAGCATTTTCTTGCCATAGGATAATATGTGCCCAGATTATAAGTCTCCTATTGTTAAGCTGTACATTTAAGTAGGATTTGCCAGTGAATGCCAGTGTTCATTCCATCTCTTATACAAACAAGTTCATTATCTGTGGATCGTATGAAGGATAATGAAATGGAATCCTGTGAACATACAATATAATAAGATGGATTCGGCCGAGTCGAAACTCTGGTGAATTTTGAAGCTGCTATTGCAAAGCAATGGTGTTCATAATGCAGTTTCTTCTAGCCGTTGGCGTTAAATACTGATCCTCATTTTATGTTGCTATTTATGTTATGTCATACGACCTTGTACTGATTTTCGGCTAGCATTTCCAGTTACTGCATATCGATTCAACAAGCTGGAAATGATCCTTTGGGGCATTCCAAAGGCTTCCTATACAACGGATTGCTTAAAAAGGCAGACGACCCTTCAGACTATCTATTCGTTTAGGTTACAAAGCATTCAATGCAAGTAAGATTTTTCTAATCTCGTAAATAAAGAATGCTGATATCATGTTTTCTTCTTATCTAAAATAAATTCCCAATTTGTAAACGCGATACTTTTCCTTCTTAACCTTTTTTATTTCATACTTGTTAAACAGATAGTCAATCTATTATATATGGTTATTATTTACAATATCTCTTAATTGAAGAATGTAACTTATTTATAATATCTCTTATTTTGAAGAATGTAGCTTAGAGTTATTTGAATAACATAATATATTTATAAACAGCAAATAAAGTTTGCTTATTATCTTTATTATTTAAAAATTATATTAGCTGTGATAAAAATTATATCATCATTAATAAAGTACTTGGATTAAATATAAGATTTACTTATACATTCAGAAAATTTACGAATTATAGTAATATATCCTCATTAAATATAACCATAAAATTTGAAATTCTACCAATTCTCCAACGATTATGCAAAATCTGAAGTTCTCGCAATTAATCTTAAAAAGTTTGACTTATACAATGAGAAGCAAATGTATACAAGATGAAAAAGCAAAAATTATTTTATACAGACTAGTTTGCTTTAGATATAAATTCCCGTTAGCAATGTAATTGAACGATTATTAAATTAACTATCATAATGTTAAGTCTCGGCGAACACAAAAGTGAGCAATAATGCTTACTCATAAACTTTTAATGAATGAAAAGCACTAAACTGCGGGATTTAATTAGTAATAAACGACATTCTTTTCTGCCTTCTAAATATATGGCGAATAAAATTAGAAACAAACCGCGGAAAGTGTTCCAGTTACAACGAAGAATTGCCTGAAACAATTTTACTCACTTAAAAAAAAATGATAAACAAAACAAAATAATTACTTTCGACGTAATGTCCAAGTTTATTTCGTGAAAAAAAAATAATAAACAAGCAACTTTTGAAAAATCTGAAAGGGTAACTTTAACAGTCTCATAAATATTTAATATTTTGAGAGACACAGAACAATAGGTTAATTTCATCTCCAGTTTTTTTACCCCCTTCTTTCCGATACATGCTGCAAGTATTATATATAAGCCGCACCAAGGATAATTTGTTATTATATTTTAATGACTCCCGGAATTTTACGACGGATAAAAAGCGACAAGCGCAAAATTTCATACTTAATAAAAATGCTGCCGGTTAATACGCCGGATCCAAACCTCATAGTAAAGAAAATGGCCATCTAAAAGCACAGGTGTCCATATAAAAAATATGAGCCATAAATCTACTTTACTTGTGCGATTTTTCTCCACTACAAGATCAAAGACATTTAGGATCAATAAACGAACGCATAAGTCATACATCAGAACGCAGCGTCCTAAAATAATCTCCAGGACGAAAAGGGGGAAAAAAAACAGGAAAAAAGGAATTGGATTGTATCGCTTGTTCAATGGAATGGGATGGAAGTAGTGCAGCGATTCCTAAATTTAGGAGCAATTGAGACTAACGATTACGGAGGGAATCGCTGAAGTCTTCGCCATTTTGAAAAGCGATTCATCATTTTTTTCTGGGGCGATACAAAACACAACAGTTTGTGATTCAAACAAGGGTGACAAAAGTGGAAACAAAACAAAACAAAAAAAAGGAAGGAGGGGAATGTTTTGAAAATAATTTTAAGCTCTGGGGAAGAGTGGGGGTCTTCTAGGTGCTGCTGTTGAGTTTCAATTAGATTATAAACCGATTTTGTGTCACGGAAGTAATTTAATAAAAATGAAAAAACAGTGTTTTAAAATTTATCAAGGTCATGTGATAAAAATTTTTATTTTCAATATCAGTTAAAAGTCCGACTCGTGGTACTGCGAACAGTTAGGTTGGGACTCATGTTCAAATCCACTGGAGGCATACTTTGCAATTACTGCTTTCACAGTAGAGAAGATTCGATGGTGATTCGATAACACGTGTAAAACGTCTTGCATTCATAATTGCCTGGTGGGAACTTTTCTGGTCTAAAAAAAATTTGGTCTGGTCTCATGGTTTTTCCTGATCTCCCATACGACACGCAAATGTGAGGCAATTATCTCTAATCTAAAAGTCTTCTGTCATTGCCAGTCCATGGGCTGTTCGTGGCATGGACTACGAGGCCCACTGGTATTCAACTACACACACATATATAGGCGAGTTAATTGTTATAAAAAAACTGAAGAATAAATATTTCTTCCCTATGTTTGGAGGCACTTGCATGTGAACATTGAACCAAAGAAATTATTGACAATATAGAATAAACACCAATAAGGCTTCCGGTTTCAATTAATATGAAGACGTACACTTTGTAGTTTGTTGAGGAAAAATATCAATGAAAACTGAAATGGGAAATCTTCAAGAGTAACATATTAAATAGGTTATACGAGTTCAATTTTTATATGTCCATGTGTAATATTGATGTTATTACAAAACATGGCATTATTAAAATTCACTACGCTTTTAACTAATTAAATAGAAGTAACATTATTTTTGTGATTTTTGACTATATTGTATCAAAACATAAAAAGATTCAGATAATAAAAAAAACTTGAAACTTTCTGTGTTCTAAAATAAATATATAATAGTATATAGTGAAAAAAAAATATTTTAGGAATAAATAATGTAGTTCTAGTCATAATAATTATTACCTATGGAAATGACAATAAAAGTAATAAATATTTTTAAAGCATTTGAAAATAATTGATAAGATACCAGGAACTGTTTGAAATTATTTATTATATCTATAAATTATGCAAATTTAAAATTTATATTTTTGTCAGTCTACATCAAAATAGCAATAAAGGACATTTACGAATGTGGAAACAAATCTTCCCCGGTATTTTCTGGAGCAGAAAATTTTGATTTAAATTAAATGCATTATTACTGTAATTGAATGAAAATCTTAAATTCTAGGTATTGTGTATTAAAATAGTGTCTAAGATATTAGATGTAAAGTTTTTGATCTGCGTATTTTAAATGACAAAGAATATATTAGGCATGGTCTATTTTTAAAATAAGAACGTATATTTTTATAAGAAAGAAATTATTTATACTAATTGTAAAAGAAAAAAGTGCAACAAATATTGCAACGGAATGATTGCTTCTCGAAGTTGCTGTTAATAAAAATTTAAAACATGTAAACATGTAATACACAAAAACACGTAAGACATTTTTTTCTCTTTCAAACCACGATCTTAAATAAAACCAAAAGTTTTAAGTAGAAAGTAATTGAATCAATGTTATAAAACAATTTATTTAACCTCTCATTCGACATTTTGAATTTCATTTATTTATATCAATCATACCCTTTAAAATAGAAACTACTTGCACAATATATTTTATAAATAAAAGTGAATATTTTGCAAATATCCCCGATAGCAATTATATCTGTCGATAAAATAAATTATATTTATAAGGGGAGGGGGAAGAAAAACTCAAAATTAAAAATTTATTTTTTTTATATAGAACATTATTTTAAGACAGTATAAATGAACACTTTATACAGCCTATTAAGCCAACAAAGCTTCCAATAAAAAAAAAATTTCAACGGCTCCATTAGAACGATTTTTTTTCCAGCACTGAGAATACGAGGATTACAAAACATCATTACTTTAAAAGTTGAAAAAAATAAAATAAAAAAAAAGGGTCAAAATTCATCTTTTTAGCTCTAGTTAAAAAGCCACTTATTACTTCATTGACACAAAGAAAGGCATTTTAAAGGAAGACAAAAGAAAATATTTGGGAGCTTACGAGACAATATGACGCAAAATAACACTTCTTCGTAGCACAAGCGCGAATAAGTAGATTTTTTAACAGTTATATGTCTAATAGAATAAATTTTAAATACTTTTTATTTCGGGTAATCTTTTACATTTACTTTTAGGAAAGTATCTTTGGAATCATTAAAATTTTTAAGCAAGTTATTTGGAATAGAATAATATACAATTCAACCTTAGTAAATAGGAATTTCGTAAAGTCTGCTTTGTTTTCGATTTATTTCTTTTCTATACTAACAATCTGTTTTTGTTTGTATATGTAAATCGTGTATCTATAGAATATAAAGGGGCTCTAAATAAACAATAAATAAATGTAGTGTAGCAATAAATAGCACACTACTTGGTTATTAAGGCATCCGTAACCTCCGGCATTAAATGTTTTAAATTTTGTCTTGAAATTAAATTTATTCTTATGTAATGTGATAAAACTTTTTAAAAAATACATAAAATATAGTTAATATAATTGAAAAAAAACTACGTAAAAAATATTGGTAATTTAAAGTTGTGGTAAAACATAACATAACGTTAGGTTACGTTAGGATAAACATAAAGTTAGGTATATCCCTAATTTGTAATTTTGATAATAATTGTTACACATCTTTCTAGGATATAGACTATTTTCATGATAATGACAATTATTTCAAAAGGTACAGCACTATAGTATTTAGATACTTTGAAATTTCCAAAATTTTAATGTAATTAAACATGTACACCATTATAAACAATGAATTAATTAAATTAACCTACTCTTAAATGCATAGTCTATATCCCAGATAAATACTTTTATAAGATTATTGCAAAAAATGACAAGGAAATAAATTGATTTTGAGAAAAAGCAAAAAATAAATTTGAATTACAATTTTTTCTATGAAACCACTTAATACAAAATTAATAATCTTTAATTAAAATTAATAATAATAACTATATGCTACGCACTTTGAGTACTCTAAAATAGTCACTTTTTAAATTTATGAGATCTTAAATTTTCCTTACACTAGTTTAAATTTAACTTCATAAATTTAATTTTATTCAGAAAAAAAATATCCAGGTGATACAAACTTTTTTTTTTTTTTTTTTGTAAAAGCAAAATGTAACATAAGTAAAACTAAATATTTTTACCAAAATTTTTAAATTCCTTTTATTTATAAATTTCATCATCTTTGCAGTCTAGGCTAGACTGTGGTGTTTTCTTTCTTAATGATCTTAGAATCCTTCTACGTTCCTTAAAAACAGGGGTTGGGTGTCGTATAGAATTAAGAATTCGAAATTTGTCTAAATATTCAAATCCTTTTAAAATAATCAGACAACCTCTAAAAACTTCATTGAACTTTATAACAGCATCATATATCCCAATTTCATCGTTTTGAGCAATTAATTACAAAATAATAACAAGCAGAAAGAAAAATGACCAAATAGCCGTACTCCTAAACATCCAAACTACTGAAACTAACTATATACTGAACGAAACTAACTATATACTATATAACTGAATACTAACTACTGAACCAAATATCCTAACTGCGGAAAACCAAATTAAAAATTACCGTTGAAGTAAGCTCTATAATTAAAAAATTCGTGACAAAGGATTACTTACAAGTAGGGGCCATTCGCAAATTAAGGTTTGGAGAAAAAATTAATGAAAAATACATATTTTTCCCAGAACATTACAAAAAATATATTCTGTCCTCAAACTGAATAATATAAAATTGTAGGTTTTATATCATTTCTAAAAATAATGATTTATTAATGATTCTAGTTTCCAACAAGCCAAATATTTTTTTAAAAAAAAAAAAAAAAAAAAAACTCTGCTATTAAATTTTATTCCTTCAATGAATACGAACAAATACAGATTTGCTAAAAACTTAAATGAAAAAAAAAAAAAAAAAAATGTAAGTTGAACGTTACAGAGACACCAAGGCGTGAAACTTTCTCGAATGCTTTTTGATAAATGACTCCTACTTTTCAGCCTAGTACGCAAACGCAACTAGGTCACACACAGTTCTAGAACACAGAGCTTAAAATCGAAAATAATTCTTAAGAGATGAACGTACTAGCGTAGAAAGAAACAGGATGTTTCGTAGGGAAAAGATGCAAAGATTAAGGAAAGAGGGAAAAAGAATCTTGGAAATGGGGAAAAAAATCCGATATGGAAGATTTTTTTTCTTCCGGTTCTTTCCCCATCAACATGCGTGGCGGAATGTAAAACTCATGTTTAACGACTTGCTTCGGAAGTAGGCTTAGAAGCAGAGAATGATAAGCATTTTTTCCCCGTTTTCACATTTTGTTTTTCGCTATAGATTTCTTTAACAATTTTTTTTTTTTTATCTCTTATGAAGTAATGAAAGATGCGCCGGTTTGACGGTTTGCCAGTTTCCAAATTAGCAATGTCACCATTGATAGACGTAGAAATATTTAATATGGTAATAGATGCTCGTAAGTACATACATGATGTGTCCATCCATCATAATAGGAAATTTCTAGAAATCATCTGCTCTTTAAAAGTACTTTTGTTCACAACTTGAGGGAAATTAAATAAAACAGATACAAAACTTATTAAGTTGCGATTCTGTAACGTTAAAAAATCAATAATGAGGAATATGTTGTGTGCTGTGTCTAATCCTCAGTGTCCTGCAGTGCGGAACGGACATTCCGTGAGTAATCTACTCATGGATGGATGGAAAAGGGCTAGATACTTCCTTGCGCCAAGATACTTCTTTACAATATAAACAATGTGAGGAAAGTAGGGCCACCATAGTTGTGAGCACAGTGACCCTCCCCCTTTGTTACAGTGACTAATCCACAATGTCCAGCAGTGCAGGACGGACACCCTATGAGTATCTAATGGATGGAGAGAATGGGACAGCTTCCGTTGTAATAGAGCACCCGTAAATAGAAGTCTGACTTGGCTTCGTGTCGCTGAAGTCGGACGGCAGTGCCTTCCGAGAGGACTACCCGCATTTGCGTTTAGTATGGAAGAAAACCCGGAAAAATCCATCCAGGTAGTCCGACTAAAGGAGCAAGATGCTGAAAATCACACCGAATCTAATCTTTTTTTAAAACAGTGTCTACAACAAAGCTGCCAGCGGATTGAAATTAGTGGCGCACGTTGTTACTGAGCCTTGAGTCGGGTTGAGGATTGTAAAAACGATTATAAAGAAATTCTTTACGTAATATTCCAGATATAACAAAAAAGTTAATTAAAAAGTATTCAAAAATAGTATAATAATAATTTATAATAAAGTCGATAATGAATTATGAGGCACTATTTTTTTTTCAAATAAAAGATAAAATGTAAATAACTTCTATTTTACGTACTAAGTACTGGAAAATTATAAAAATCCCTGCCACATTATATGCTCAGAGATTATATGTGGTTTATAAATTGCTCAGCAATAACAAAAGAACTTATCAATAATTAGTAATTGCATTAAAGTGCATTGAGTTGCAATTAAAACAGATGAAAATCAATACTATTTTTGTAACATTTCTAATTTAAACACCAGATATCTTTCCTTAGCGTAGATTTCTTTACTGAGGATTTTTTTTCTTCTAGAATTTAGAGGGGAGAAAAAAAAAGAAATATTTGTAAAATTCATAGAATATACGATTCTCATAATTTTTAAACAATTAAAATTAGAAAAAATAGTTAAAACTCGCCAGTATTTTAATGTTATACTCAGATTCATCTGTTTAGAGTAATGTGATGTTTTCATGAACAAGAGATGAGTGCATGAAAATTAATTACAGAAAAGAAAAATTTCTTTCATGGTTCGGAAAATGGTTTTACTTCGACTGAACAAAATCAAATGTACTTTTTCAAGCTTAAAAAATATATATTCAAAACAGAAAAAGCTTTTAGTTTCTTATGATAAAAATGGAAAAGCAAAACATATAGCATTTCGATATACTGAAGGCAATTTTTCTTTAAGATAGAGAAAATAAAGACTTATGCCAAAAATACTTGATAGAAAAAGGAAAACATTCCACTATTTGAAAGCTGCTCCTGTTATTTAACCGATTCAACCACAAAACGAAGAGAAATTATGCATTTCAAGCAGAGTTTCGTGTTTAATGAAATAAAAATTGCATAAGTACAATACTTTTATTCTCCTTGCGAATTCCAACAAAGGAATTATTCTAAAAGTAAATAAACCAAAACAGTGTTCTGAAGCAGAAAGAAAAGATTATTTTTAAAATTTAAGGTTTCTTTCCAAAATTTCTTCTAAATCTCTTATAAGAATAAAGATAGGAAGGCTTAAGTAATGTTCTAAAGTATTCTATTAAAAAAATCCTTCCAGTTCAATCCCAGATGATGATATACATAAAGGGGGAAACATTTTTTTTTCTTCTTTATCTGTTGAAAGTTTCCGAAATCAAAATGCACATTCTTTTTTTAACTTATCGGTAGGCTATGTGCTCCATTTAATTTTGAGGAACTGGATCATTTTATGAATAAGACGTAGGTTTTTTAAACTAAGACTGTTGCGTTTGCAACCCTATAGACAACGTCGAATCAAAAGGCCGGGGATGGGCAAGATAAATCTGTAGGCCGAGATATTCTTTTGTTGGTCAAGATGAAAAGAGATGGAGGTACAAAAATGTCACATACGGGGCTAGTTCCAAATTGCAGTAGTACACAGCGTGCTCCGTGAAGGCTTATGTCGAATCTAATACATATCTGTCGAGTGTCAAAACGACCCGATGGCCAATCGGTCATTGGTACCATAAGCTGCAGGTTCGAATACTGGCGATGGCATGGATGTTTGTTAGTGGTTCGGAATCCACGTTAAACTGTAGGTCTTGGTCTAATTAGCCTAATGTGTACAAAAAATGACCGCAGAGCGAAACACCAATCCCAATAATTGTGGTCAAAGTGTTCGATTATCGATAACACCATATCTCACTAAAATAAAACTGTTAATCCTCCAAGTCATCATGATAAAAAATGCGTAACACAAACCTACAATATTTCTGAAAAATATGCCTTGAATGTATGAAAGATTTTAATTCGCAATTCCCCATTCAATCTCAGTGGCCAATGTGAGAACATTTTTGTACATTTATTATTTTTCTGGTCTCTTTGTAAATATAAATAGCATCTGCGTATAGTATGAGAAAAAAAATTGAAAAACTACCACCGGAAATCTGATCATCGATGCAAGAAGCTTTAAACACGTATTCAAAATTGGCATCGAGTCGCACCATTTCTGAAAGCAGTAATTCGAACCACTACAAGCATCCATGGCACCAGAGTGGTAGCCATCAGGCCTTACGTATGGTATATAGCGGGTAACAAAAATATATGTTATGAATGATGGCGAAATATAAACTTCATGGTTTACAAAGAAGCAATCATATATCTATAGTATGAAATTTTTGTCTTCTGATGGGGTTTTAAGCGCTTCAGCAAATTCTTAATATCAGAATATAAGATATTTAATTCCACACAATTCAATAATGTGCAAAAGGAATAAAAACTATAGTTATTCAGCGCAAAAACATAAATAGCTGTGGACTTTTAAATTAATTAACAAAAGCTCAATACTTACCAAGCGAATGTTAAAATTATTTACATGCTCGTGATGTTTCATGCAGATATTTACAAATACAAGAAGTTAGTAAATATATTGTTTGCAATCCAAATTTATAATTAAAATTTACTTCAAATAAAAAGCATACAACTTTTTTTCTTTCTCCACAAAATTACATTTGATATCCATATTTGTAATTTTTTATTATTATTAAAATATGAAACATGGAAAACTCGAAGAGCAATAACATGTAAAAAAAAAAAAAAAAAAAAAAAAAAAAAAAAAAAAAAAAAAAAAAAAAAAATTTTTCTAATTTAGTTAGCTTTTAAAATTTCAATTACGAATTTTAAAAATAAATATCAATCTTTAAAAGAACATCATATATTAACTAGGAATTTCTAATAAAGTATCGAATAAAGAATACTTAATTTAATCAATTTGATCTTTTAAAATAATATTATGTTTTTAGTTTTAATTGAAAGAATATTTTTATTTAAATATATCATTTATCTTGGAAAACAACCCTAAGTGTAACTATAGATTTTAAGATTGAAAATTTTTTTTTGTAATATTTTTCTGCTTTTCAAATACAAAGGTAAACGTAATAATAAATAAAGGTAAATAGAAGTAAAATCAATATATATATATATATATATATATATATATATATATATATATATATACACAGTTATATGCTAATATTATTTGAGTATCTGCAGTTTATTCAATATTTAATTTTTCTGTTTAATTTGAATTTGAACTTAATTAGTTTTTTTTTTGTTTCTTAATAAATAAAATAATAATTGAAAATTCTCCGAATCTTTAAAACAGTAAACAGAAACTTTAAAACAAAAACAGCAAACAAAATAAACAGAAATAGTGACTCTATTGATACGTAGAGAGCTTAATTTCTATGAAGACAGACATTCCACGTATTAAATAATGATGAAAAAAAAATGATAAAATTCTGCATCACAACAACATATTTATTATATTACAAATAAACAATTCCAATTTTCTATTCTTTTTCTAAACTTTAAATGTTTACTTTTATAAAATGAAATTTAAAATGCAAACGATTCAAATACTTCGACAATTTCACTCAAATTGAGCTGATTACGATTTCATCATTTTTATGTTGTTGTTAAGGTACCATCTTTTTTTCTTTTTAACTTATTTTTCGGATTTAAAATGTCCTAATTGGAAATGCATCATTTTTACACACTTATTTACAAAAGTCAGAAGAAAAAAAAATCTAAACAACCAGTTTACTTCCCATAAACCTTTGCTCTAATAAAATCATTATTAGAATAAGTAGTAGTAACTGGATTGATATTTCTATTGAAGTTGTCAAAAGCTTTTACCACTTCTTTGAAATAATTAAATTTCTGTCAAAAGCCAGTGGATTATTTTTCATTTTTTTTTTTAAACACTTCTCATTAAGAGCTTAATAAAAATATTAAAGTTAATGAGATTAAATTAAATGAAAGAACTTGAACCACTTTTGACGCAAATTTAATGTATTGTTATTTTTATTATTAAGGAATAAAATTTCATAGCTTATTATAATCTTTTATGTTTCACAGAAAATTAGTGGCAAACGTGATCACTGGTGATTGCTTTTGAGTATTTTATAATTTAAAAATTAATATTTAGAGGTTTAATTCACTGTATAGAAATTAACAATTTCATTAATTTATTGATGTTATTATAAAGAAAGTCAACTGAAATAACCCAAAATAATAGCGAATTTAAGAATACAAATCTAAATTTATTTTGTAACTTTTACTTAGTATTTTATGTTTATTTTTTAAAGTTAAAAATAAAGCTTAAATTGAGATGAAAATAATTAAGATTTTTTAATTATTTTCCTCCCAATTTAAGCATTATTTTTAACTTTCAAAAATAAGCATATAGTATTTTTTTTTCCAACAGTATTTAATTTTGTTTGAAGAGTTAATGCCTGATATCCCTTTTAACATCAATCATAACTCATTAATGGAGAAAGCTTCATCATCTATCAATAAACAGCGGAACTATTTATCAATAATTCATTAAGAATAAAAATATGTTATTTTGTTCATTATCTATTTTTCTATAGTTAAAGGAAGATATAAATGCTTGCCATGTAATTTTCTTCAGATCATATAGTTTCTAATGGAATATTTAGTTTATTATTTCTTTAATGCATTTGCCATATATATACAGTTTTATTAATAAATACATTTTATATAATTTCTAATAATGAATAATTAAAATTTTTATTTATATCTTTTTATTTTTTAGATGTTCTTTTAACTACTATATGATAAAAAAAAATAGTCAATTCCAAATCTCTAAATCATATCAGAGATTACTGAATGTAAATGGAATTAATAATTTTATCTAACCTATTCAGGGCCATTGACATTTATGTGCAATCTTATTTTTTTTAAATTAGACTTTTAATTAAATTTTAAATTAGACTTAAATAAAAATTTTAATTGATTTATTAGCTAATTTTTCTACAAAATCTCTCATCAATGAAAAATAAACATAGGAGCACGTCGTATCACTAATAATATTTTAGTCTGATTAATAACATTGTTTTGTAAATATTATAATATTAAACCTACAAGATGTCATAATAAAAATTTTGTAAGAAGAGTTCTCCAACTTATGTGAATGATATTATGTCTTGAATGTGTGAAATTTTCTCATAAGTAATTTGTCACTATTGCTAATAGCCACATATTTGGACATTGATTTTTTTTGGTACATTTATTATCTTTCTAATTTTCTCATGCTCGTTGAAAAGTCGATGTAAAATGAATAAACTAAAAATCAAATTAAAATAAAACACATTTTTTTCATCATTTAAGAAAAGTTATCGCAGAAGAAGTCAATTAACTTAGAAACTAAATATAATTAACTCATTTTAACTTAACAAATCAATAGAATAATTATGTAAATCATCGGCGTTACAAAAAAATTCAAACTAGATTTAAAAAGTATAACCTGATAAGGAATCGCAACTAAATGATCACGCCTGGTACGAAAAAACACTTATATTGAGATCCGCTAGTGAGAAGATGAAGAAATAGATCGTCTCAGGGATTTGCGAAGCTGGATTTCCTTATAAGCCCCGATGGACGAGTGGAGAAGAACGAAAAAGAAGAGGATGAAGAAGCAAAAAAGAGAGAAAAAGAGCGAAAGCCGCTAAGTCAAGGCATAATGCGAGTGGAGGCTTGCGAAGATAGGATTTTCGAGGTTTCATATCTGTCGTAGACTGGTTCTTTGAGCTCCAGGATTCCAAGTAAACACGGTGTGAAGGAAGTAATCAAAACAGATACATAACTCCATATTTTGCGAAATGAGCGGGCTGCAATATAACGGACTTTTAAAAACGATCGGATGTATCATAAACCGTGGCGGAAAAGCTTGCTTTTATGCGAACAAAAGATTTCCTCGAAGGTAGGCATCTAACAGTACTAGATATCGATCAGCATGCGTAAGCTGTGTGCTTCACCAGTAATTTTGGGAAACACAGTGAAAAAAGAAAGTCAGGATTTGCACTTAAGTCTAATATTACACAGCAGTAAATGGGTAGCGGAGCTGTTAGGAAGACAATTGAAGCAGCGATAAGTATTCAAACTAACAGATCACTGTCATGCGAGAAGGATTAGAAGACGCGAGTGATTCGGGAGATAGAGTCATGGAGTTAAAAGTTTTTGATAGAGTGTGATGGATGTGTGATATCTAGACTTGCACAATGGAATTTTGTTTTTTCTTTCTCTTTCTTCTTTTTGGTTTTGAAGATGATTTATGAAAGATTTTGAATCGAGGCAAAAAGTCCGCTGATAGGGATGGCAAATCGATGCTTGGAAACACTTGTTCATGGTAAATGGTAATTTGATGTAAAATTAGTGGCACGTTTTGGTGGATAGATACTTTTGAAAAATGATGTTTACACAATGCAAACCATTGGATTAGCATTTATCACACAAAATACTTTTTTTTTTACATATTAAACGATAAAATCACACGGTCCCTTTTCGAAAAAGTGAAAAGACAAAGTTTAGAAAGAAAAAATTCTAGGAACAGATCATCGAAAAAATGCAAAAATACAATTATAGTTTTTCAACATCATTTACGATTTTTCACAAAACCGCATGATCACACATTTACTTAGGTAAAAGGTACAGAGTAAGATAAAATAGAAACTTACGTTAAACTATGTTACTTAGATTTCCATTTCCCATTCAAAGTACTAAATTTACATAAGTAAGAATCGTTAGAATTGAACAATTGTAATCACCTTAGAATCATCAACGACGATGTGTAAATAAACTAATCAATGATATTTTTACATATATTTTATCAATGGTCATATTAAGATTTAGCTAAAACTTTAATAATCAGTTTAAAAAATAAATAATTATTTTACAACAGTTACCAACTGGAGTTTTATTACTTTTTTAGCCTATATTTACTTTCCCCTTGTACTTGATTAACCATGTTTAAGTGCCAGAATTTGATGAGTATCTATTTAAAATAACTTTTATGATTGTATTTTAAAAGAAAAGAAAGACAATACATTGAAAAGAACAAATAGCTCACATTACTGATCAAACTGTTCAGTGAATTCTACAAATATCGGTACCAAAGTAATATTTCAGTAATGTAGACGTACTCGTGCTACAAAGCATTGAACAAATTTCTGTTTCTGTTATAAATGATTCCAGTTCAAAATTCTTTCACAAAAGTCGTTTAGTTTAACTTGCCAAATTATTAATACAATTTTAAAAAGGTTCATTTTACCCTGATATAGAACTGTAAGAATTGTTAAAAATTTTAATATTGATTCCCTAGCTCAAAATGAAAATAATTAAAAATTGAATTAAAACATATTGTTATTTATCTTGAAAATTAAAATTTTAATTACTTAAAATTGCTTTATTCAAACTATTAAAAAATCTTCATATTAATAGATAAATTAATTTTAAAATAATATTACCATAATACTTAACTTGACAGTAAATAAAGTTTTTTTTAAACACAATTGAATAATGCGAAAGTGATACAAATTTACATTGAAGTATCAACCTTATTATAAAACTAAAATGTTGTATCTTTTAAAAGATTTAAAATATATTTTCTTCTTGGTTGAATGACAGAAAATCAAAGTGAATGTAAATATTTCTTACACAGGAAAGTTTTCATTACACTGCCTAGTAAAAGAACAAAATTTGGGCAAAAGAAATTTTAAAGATAATACCGTCTAAGCAAATAACGAGAAGATGAGATTTATTCTGCTTGGAAATATGATAATGCTCTCTAGGGAGCCAAGGGGGAATAGAATATTAATAAAAATAGCGCTTAGTTATTTGTTTAAAAAGCTTTTAAGCTTTTTCATTATTTTCTAAAAATATTAAATTTATTTAGATTTTTTTTTCTCATGGCTTTATTTAACATTAATTCATAAACTTCACATCTTTTATAACAGAAATATAACATGACCAACATTTTAAAGTTCCTTGTATAATATGAAGCCCACTAATAGATATCAATAAAATGTATTCACACTATTGTTATACCTCAATTTGAAAACATTATTTATATAAACTGAATATATTTTTACTGTTATTTATTCAGTGATAATATTCATTGATAATATTGATTGATGTTTTAAATCACTGAAAATTATGAGGACTATGCTATTAACCATAATTCATAAACTTCACATCTTTTATAATAGAAATATAACATGATCATCCTTTTAAAGTTCCTTGTATAATATGAAGCCCACTAATAGATATCAATAAAATGTATTCACAATATTGGCACTGCTCTGTATAACATGATAACATGACCATCCTTTTAAAGTTCCTTGTATAATATGAAGCCCACTAATAGATATCAATAAAATGTATTCACAATATTGGCACAGCTCTGTATAACATGACCATCCTTTTAAAGTTCATTGTATAATATGAAGCCCACTAATTGATATCAATAAAATGTATTCACAATATTGGCACAGCTCTGTATAACATGATAACATGACCATCCTTTTAAAGTTCCTTGTATAATATGAAGCCCACTAATAGATATCAATAAAATGTATTCGCACTATTGTTATACCTCAATTTGAAAACATTATTTATATAAACTGAATATATTTTTACTTTTATTCAGTGATAATATTCATTGATAATATTGATTGATGTTTTAAATCACTGAAAATTATGAGGACTATGCTATTAACCATAATTCATAAACTTCACATCTTTTATAATAGAAACATAACATGACCATCCTTTTAAAGTTCCTTGTATAATATGAAGCCCACTAATTGATATCAATAAAATGTATTCACAATATTGACACAGCTCTGTATAACATGATAACATGACCATCCTTTTAAAGTTCCTTGTATAATATGAAGCCCACTAATTGATATCAATAAAATGTATTCACAATATTGGCACAGCTCTGTATAACATGATAACATGACCATCCTTTTAAAGTTCCTTGTATAATATGAAGCCCACTAATAGATATCAATAAAATGTATTCACAATATTGGCACAGCTCTGTATAACATGATAACATGACCATCCTTTTAAAGTTCCTTGTATAATATGAAGCCCACTAATAGATATCAATAAAATGTATTCACAATATTGGCACACGTCTGTATTATTCATAGCTCAATTTGAAAATATTATTTATATAAACTGAATATATTTTTACTGTTATTTACATACATTTTATATTCAATAAACTATTAAAATGTTTGCAACATTTCATCAACATTAAGATATTTTTCTTAACTATTTCAATAAATTTAAATAGTTTACCTTATAAAAAAATTGGAACAGGATTATATATAAAAAATAAATCATATAGTTTCTGGTTGATTTCTATACACAACAAAAAAGATTCGAAGATCAGATACGTTGCAAGCCGCAATAGAATCTCGGTATACATAACACTAAACATCTCAATGACACACATATCGAAAAAATACATTTTTTTTGTTGCAAGTATTGCTAGGATAAACTCACTTTAAATACGTCTGTATTATTCATAGCCTGTTTATAGGATGGTGAAATATAGATTCCGTCTCTTATGTAGCAAATAAAATGAAATCTAATTTTCAAACGTCATAGAAAAGCTACGTTAGAGGAGTATATGATTTTTATTTCGGTATTTCTGATATCTGGAGCTGTATCACTATAATTATCCAGCAGATTGATGCTTACAGAAAAAAAAAATATTATAGGAAATTTATTTATAAGACAAAATTGAATTATTAAAATTGTTTATTATTGTTATATAAGAGAAATATCAGTTTGTATAGTATACAACAAGACGTTTTTTTTCTTAATGTTTTATATTAAAAAAAATGAAAGTTTTCGTTAAGAATTAATTCTTCATTAGTAGTATTATGTATATCCTTGAAGAGTTAATATAATCGTTTATTATTGTTATACAACAGAATAACCAGTTAAGTGTATAACAAGAAGTTTCTTTTTCTTAATGTTTAATTTTAAAAAAAGAAATTTTTTGTTAAGAATTAATTGGTTTTAATTTAATAGTATTATTTCTATCCTTGAAGGACGATAAAACATAGAATTCTATATCAAATAATTAAAGTTTTCAACTGTATCTCAAGAAGATATTTAGCTGATAACAAATTTATATTTCGTTATTTCTGATTTTTTAAATTTTTCTATAATTTCCTGAAACTTATGAAGCTTTTAAGCTTATATGACGCTGAAATTAAACATATTTTAAAATATTGCGAAAATTATAAAAATTTCCAGAAAAAAATATTTTGGATATAATTATAAAGGTATGCTTATTATAGAGGTAAAATTCTGCTGTATTTTTTCAAAGAAAGACTGATAACATTGCTTAACATTAAGATGTTTTTTTCTATCAAAAACTCGATCAAATTTCTTAATTTTTAAGTCCTGATTAAGACTGTATTAAATGTTAATCAATAGAATAAATATCGGTTTTCCCTCAGTAGGAAGTAGGCAGGTATATTAAAAAGTATTTTACAATTACAACAAGGAAATAATTACACAAGTCAAATAAAACAGAATGAAGAGGAAATAATTATAAATTTATATGTAAATAACATATTAGAAAGAAATGCATCTTACTTTAGGTTTCCTCCAGACTAAAATTTTACATTTTGTTTTTAATATTTAAGTTCTAACTGTGCAAAGAGCGTGGCAGAAAGGAAAGAAGTCTTGCAATACGAAACTACGCGATATGTTTTGGTATATCACTATAGATTTAAAAGCCCACTATTTTGTTTTGTTCGAGAACACAAAATGATTTGATGTAGATCATATTTTGGCATGCAGCACATAATTACTTTTTCAAAAACGTTTAATGGTTGCTGCAAATATTCCTGATAAAAAAATATCAACTACTGTCTAGACATACCAAATAAGTAGCATAACAATTCCCATTAAACGCTACAATTTTCATTTTGGAATTGAAATTCCTTGCATACTGCCTCTTCGTAGTATTTTATTTTCATCCAAATATCCTTCACTGCTGCAAAACAACTTTTATTTTAATAACTTTGGCATGTAAAAACTATTTTAATAGATTTCAAAGCACTTGGAGAGACTGGAACCTGCTTTTCAAATAGTAAGAAAACTACTTCAGTATTTATCTCCAAATTTTTCAATCCTGCGACATGATAAAAATACATTTATTCATATAAATATTGAAACTAATCAAAATAATAACGCAGTACAAAAGCCTATTTTCTGTAAGAACAGCCTCAAATAATAAACCAAAATGTCGAATTTATATGACTGATATAAAAGTATACAAAAGACTCGTGTAGCACAAGTTTTGTAATGTTAAAATAACAAAAAATCAGTATACCAAGCCCGTCTGCCTACTGGCAAATTTCTAGACAGGAGATATATTTCTTTTTACGGAGTGAGGTTATCAGCCCGACGCTCTACAGTCATATTAGACCGGGACCTACGTTTTAAAGTGGATTCCGAACCACTACAAACATCTATGGCCCCTTCGAGACTCAAACTAGACACCTGTGAAACCGAGCGCCAGATGGCTAGTCACTCGGCCATCAGGCCCCCAGTATCTAATAAGACTATAATATGATGCGCGTCGTCACTATTTGAGGAACATTTGCAAGATTTGCAATTTATTATGTAATAAATGATAATTTAAATTAGAGATTTAAAATATACCAATAGTTCTAGTAGAAAAATAACGCAATTTGTTTCTAAGCAAATGAAGAGACTATGAGTTGTTAAAAGAGAGAGAGAGTTATTTATGTACAAATTTTATATTCGATATGATTAAAAAAATAATAATAAACTGGCCTTCGTCTCTATCAGATGCTCACAAAACATTGCAAATTATTTTTATGCAACTTTACTGCATTTAGTTATATGACAATCTGAATTTCATTTTTATTACGTTTAAAAAATATAACTCCATTACAAAACAAGTTCCTGATCATCTAAAAATACTGAACGGCTTCAATAAAAAACATGGATAATAATAATAATTGTATTCAATGAATCAACGTAAAATGTTAACAAATTTCGCGAAAATGATAATTATAAAAAGCAACACATAAGCTATTTAATTTCTTTGCAATATTAACATCATACATGAACAATTGCACCTTGGTCATGCAAAATCAATCCAGAAGGAAAAGTTGCGAAAAGAAAGGAAGATACTTGAATTCCATCAACTATATGATTCCTTTTTTTTAGAACAATTTATCCCAAATCAAATTCGTAAGCATGTTTGAATTGATTTTTAAAGTTTTAAAGAAAATCGTCCTTCCTCCCGTCCCTACTTTATTGATAACGTCCCAGATATTAAGGGGGAAATTTATCGCTCTGAAAGCAATAACATCTCCAGAACGATTCAGAAAGAGAATCTAGTCCAGGTTTTACGCAAAATAAACAATGAAAAAAATTTGTTTCCTATTCGACATCAGAACGGATCGTCTGACGGAGGTAAGAAATTTCCTATTTCGGAAAATACCTTTTTTTTTTTATCGCTTTTCCCCCTCCTCCCCAGGATAGGGACCACTGGTGTCAAACAAGGATATTCACGTTTCAAACCAAGTAGGAACAGTACCGAATAATATTTTCAACGTGTTTATTACAAGATGCATTCGTATAAATTAATAAAGCGTAAAAATAAATTTGATTACATTTTGAAAAGTATTCGAAGTTTAAGATTTCTACTAATGATAATGTTATTACAGCAACATTTTAAAGCAACTTGTTTTTCTTTTAATAAAAAACAATTGTGTTAAAAACAGAGGTAATTCAATAACATGTTTACGTAAAAATAAGATGTAAGAGAAAAATATGTTGCAAAATGTTTATTCAATAAATACTCAAATAGCCGAGAGGTTTGCTTTCATTTGATATATTCATACCTGCGTATTCAAATATAATTCTTAATTGAAAATCAGTCATTTAAAAATATGTGATTCTAAAGGATTTAAAAAAGTTTTACTATGATAGAATTTTGCTGTTTTTTTATAAATAAAAATGTTAAACGTTTCAGTTTAATTACTATGTTATTTCTGGTTTACCTTGCTTTGTACGTAATTAGTCTGATATGTGTTTATAAACTTTTAAGAATTAAATTATATTAATTTTTTCAAAATTATTAGCCTTCTCACAGTCTAATATAATAAATACTTTTCAATATTTCAGTATTGTATAGAAAAAAAAATGATATAGGAATTTATAAATGTCAAAAATATGCAAATTTATAGACGTTAATGAAAAATATATAAATTGCACTATCTGCAAAAAATTGCATAAATAATATAAGAAATAATTCAAGCCGCTTATTCTTAAAGCAACACAAAGGATAAATTTTTATTGAAAAGAACTGGTAGATAACAGTTTTAAAAATTTATGGCCTCAAGCAATCTTCAGGAATTTACAACAACTAAACAGTTTAGTCAACACACCGTTGTTACCGGTGAATTCAACTAAAAAGAAAGTAAAACAATGACGACAAGTGTTCCTAAGCCTTGTGTACAGAAATAACTTAAAACTGAAAGCCCTAAATAAACAACCACGCTAAGCGAACGAAATAATAATCCATCCCTATGTACTCACTTACCTACTCTGCAAAATGTTTGCTTAATTTCATATGTTACCGATTTTCGAAAACTACTCAGTCTTCTTTTTTTTTTTTTCTTATCTTCTTCCCCAATTCTTTTATCTTACTTTTTTTATACGTCCAAACATCGCCAGTAGCGAGTTCGATGGAAGAAGTTATTTTGGCTTTAACTCATTAGACTTTCAACCGATCTCTTCATTACGAAAACTCGCTTCAAAAGAAGCTTTCCCAAAACTTTTACTCCAAACTGGAACTTTCGCATTATCTTTAATTCTTCGACAACCACGTCTTCGAAAAGACGTTGCTGATGAGAACTCCAAGAAACAACAAATTTCGTAAAAGCTGGAGGAAACATTTAATTTTAATTTAACGTCCAGCAGAAGAATTCCATTGAAAATGGGCATTAAGCAGAGGACCTGATACTCCTTCTCTCTCTGGAGATTGAACAGCGGTGCTCAGCAAACATTAGGTATTCAGTTAATTCTCGTTCCCTGGAGTTCCATAACAGAAGGTTTTCCCTTTTCAATTGGAATATGAGATACAACAAGGAGTGAAATGTAAAGTATCTTTGAAAAAGGCAACTTAGTATCGTATCTGGAAGTTTCGTCTTTGTGGAATGTATACATCTTTTAGTCGATGGTTTGTTTCCAAGCATTTGTGCGCTCATCTATAAAGAACACGTCTAAACGTCAAATGCATTAATTTGTAATTAAAGTGATTTCGATAATGGTGATTTTAATTTCACGGATGAGATATGGATTATGGAAAGAGTTTTGAAGCACAAACTCCACTTAAGCAAATTGAGACTATTATAATAAAAGCGCTAATTGGCTACTGTTAAATTTCGACGATTCTGTGATACAAATCTAATGAGTCTCATTTCAAATAAAATGCTAATTACTGATTAAAACAACGGCGTGGCTTTTTAATTATAGTAATTAATAAATATAGATTTTTAAGAGCTAAAGGCTTCTCAAAGTATTAAAACATGTATTTTAGATAATTTTAGTTTTAAATATCACAAAGTATTTGTTTTGTAATGACAAACTAATGACATTTTAATTTTTCTTAATTAAAAATATTTCAATGCAATAACCTAACAAAAAATCTTCAAGCCATCTCTTCATTACAATTGTACAGCTTAAGGAATGGTTTTCTTAAGTCAGAATTAAAAAAAAAAATATTACAGAGAAGAAAAACAATATGCAGAATTAGAACTTAATAAAAAGAATCCTCGTTTCAGATAGAATGAATGATTCATTTTTTTTTTTTTTTTTTTTTTTTTTTTTGACACAGGTAAAATCTATAATTCTTTATTTATTTTGTAGGAAATTTCAACTGAGGAAATAATCGTTTCAAATCATAAAAAAAAAAAACATCTAACTATATTTTTCAGTGTGAACTGATTTTAACAAGTTTTATATTTGTATCTCTGTTAATATTCGAAAAAACCGAGAAAAAATATATTAAATTTTGTACCTTCAAAAAATAAATAAATAAATAAAACGGCAAAATGAACTTACGTTTAAATATGAATTAAAACGAATTCAACATCATTTAAAGTTTCTGAAGATGTATGAATAAAATATACATTTAAAAAATTCACCATTGCTTAACTTGTAGTCCAGTAATAAGGTAATCAGTTAGTATGAAGGATAATTTAGGTTTGAAATCGCTGGTGACATCTGCTTTCAAAAACGAGTTGACTTGATGGCGATTGCGACAACGTGTTTAAGTGCCTTACATCGACAGGCTGTCTATAGATGTATTCAGGATATTGTTCCATGTTTCAAGGAAACGCGGTACATTTACTCCAAAAAGTCATCCAGTCATCGTCCACAGTTGGGCTGTTTGTAGTATGCATTAGTGGAACAAGAGAAACAAAGCAACCAAAAAAATCTCGTGTTTTGATTGCAAAAACTTATAAACGAAGGGCTTTTTTTTTTTCTTGCTTTATGTCTTATATCATTATCAGGGTATGATCGTAAAGATATTTTTTTTTCTTTTTAAGGAATAGAATACTTAAAATTTGTTTCTTTCTGCGCTGTTTTCGTGATATAGTTAAATAGAATTATTTGGTATAAATCTGAAAGATTTCCAGAAAATTAATACACATTCTAAAATTTTGAAAACTTTTGATAGCTGAAGCATTTTACGAAATCAAATCAAAAAATAATAACGATAAAACTTGTCCACTTACAAACCAACCCCCCAAACAAATCAGCCAGAGTAAAGCACGAACATCCCTCTGAATTTTATAAAATATTAAAACAAAAGGAAATATAATATAGCCTAGGCTTCTTTCAGGCCCTTATCTGCCTTAAGAGGAGCAAGTGGCCAATGTCCATATCGAAATGCAAGAAGCGCATCGCTCTGGCGGAAGTAGTCGGTCATTGAAGGTGAGGTCGTAAAACACCCATAACATCCAAAATGCTCCATTCTGGACCCTAATCTCCGCCAAAGGGATGGGGGGAGATGGTGCAGTTTTAGCACGTGCCTGATACGGACATTGAGGGGCGGGTTTCTGATAAATATATACTCACAAACATGGCCAATGGCAGCACAGTCAGATTGTGCCTTATCCAAGTTGAAAATAAAAAATCGAGTCGTACGTGACAGTTGCTAGAAAGGGACGATATTCTTTCTTCTCTGCCAGAATCGAATCTTTTCTTATTTTTATCTCTACCCTTGCCCAGAGCTTCCTCTGCACACAGTGTGACACAAAGCAGCTCCAAGTTATGACACTTCTACGCATCCATCTTCAGAACTGACTAGACTCCACCACTGTTTAAAAAGAACTGAAATGCGCAATTGACGGCTGGATATGGCTTAATAGATTGGGACAAAAAGAGAGCCTGGACGAAAGTGGTTCTTTTTTTTCTTGACTTTATCTTGCTTGGAAATGGTTTCTTTTTTGTCGTGCTTCTTTTTTATTGTGTTATTTATGGCGTTTGCTAAGTTGGTAAAAAAAAATGTACACACGCTTCAGGATGATTTAAAAAAGGAGAACATGGCGATGTAAATGTATGTTCGTTTCAACATTTTAGAAAACAATACATAAAGATTATCGTTAGAAAATTATTTTTTTATTTTACATAATTAATATAGAGTGTTTTAATTATTTCGTTTCTCTTATTCATCCAGAATCAAATACGATTAGAATATGAACTTTAAATTAATATTTTTGTAATTTTTTAATTAATAAAACAAATATTCATAATTTTTAAATTTATGCACACAACAGAAAATCTTTAATTTAGATGCACTTATTCAATTACTATATTCAATGAAAACACAACCAAAAACAAATGAAAATCCATCCCTCGCTCACAACATAAGAATCCTGGCTTTTTTTTTTTCTTTTCTTTTTGAAGACAAACAGCAACACGAAAGGAAACAAACGGATGCTCGCAGTTAAGATAGATTACCGAAGTTTTCTTATGTCTTTATATTTGGTCTTGATTTAACTGTAAATTATTGATCAAGACCAAATTTCGGGACATGAGAAAACTACAGTATAGTAATATTGTTGATGGGAAAAATTGGGATTGCATTTTACAACATAAGAACGGTATTCCTCTTGATTTACCAAGGAGGATGTTTTCGTTTGTTGTCAGGGCATGATAACTTCCAACAGCATCTCAATTAAATTGATGTAACAACTTCTGCCTCATGCTTTCTGTGTGGGGATGATTCTATGAATGGACAGCATCTCCTTATTTGCTCCAAATTAAAGGATGTTCAAGCTGGAGATGCTTCTCATTTTAGTCTTTCGCACTTATATTGGACAGCAAGGCAGTGTATGGCCGATTGCCCAGGTTGGGCTTAGGATATATATATATATATATATCCTAAGCCCAACCTGGTATATATATATATATATATATATCCTAAGCCCAACCTGGGCAATCGGCCATACACTGCCTTGCTGTCCAATATAAGTGCGAAAGACTAAAATGAGAAGATGCTAAAGCCTCACGGAGTAGGACACCCGCCAATCGGAAACTGATTTCCTACCCACTCAAGGCTTCCGATTGGCTAGTAGCCTACACCGTAAGATTTTAGTATTCGGTGGGAACCCATCTTACACTCTCAGTTCTGAACATAGCTAAAACAGCAAAAATTTACTTAATTATAATCTAATGTTTCTCATATGAATGAATATTTTTAGTTCTAAACTGTTATATGACTGCATAATCAATAAGAAAATGCGCATTTAGAATTATTAATCCAATGTTCCTATTACAATTACTGAAATGCAACACGCGAAGATTTTACCACGAATTCGCAGAAGCAAGTCAACGCCCTCGAATCAATTTCGTTTACGATCAAATGCACAAAATGAAGATATAATTATAGCAATCAGTGCAGTAAGGAATTCCCGATGAACTGGGCACCTTAGCCCAATCAAAACGCAGAGAATAGTTCCAAATGGCTAAGCAACACATTTCGAATATTTTGATGGGGTTTACAGAATCTAAATAACTGCAAGCGTTAAACCGGAAAAGCAAACAGTTAGGACGCGCAAGATTATTCAGCGATCCAAATATTAATATATGACTTTGTCAATACAGCCTGAGCTATTCAATGGTGTAGTAAATTCAAACGAATAGAGCTGGCTTCGCAGTCATGGGGAGGAATTAAGCGGTGGAACTCCACAACTTCGTTCCCACAGCACGCTGCAACTGTTCTTAAAGGATCAGCGCCATGTCTATTTTGGAATGTTATTAAAGTTTGTGGTGTTATCGAGTGATGGTTGAATGGTTTGATTTGGTAACAGGACAGTAAGTGGGATCTGTAATTTATCGTAGGAATGCCGATTCGTGATACAGTAACAAGGAGGCCTGCCAGGAATAGTCGAAAAATTAATAGAGCGGAAGTTTTCAAACTGCAATTATTTGAGTGTGGCAACACATATACTGTTTACCAAGAAAGTGATATCAGGGCTATAAATAATGGAAGAAAGCAGAAATTGTGAAGTAAAGATTACTAAGTTACGTAACGATAAGTACAAATTAAATAAAACAACAAAGTAGAAATTTTTAATGCAATTTATAGAAATTAAATATTTAATTTGTAAATTTAAATTTATATTTGTAATAAATTGATATGTAAAAATTAAAGAGAACAACAACAAAAATGTAGTATAAAAATATTTCTAATGCGAGAGATGATAATAAAATTTATAGATGTTAAATATTTTATTTTTAAAATTAAAATTATATTTGTAACAATAAATGTTAATATCTAACAACTAGACATAAAATTCAATTTGGGGACCTGATGGCCGATTGGCTAGCGCTCGGTACCACAGGTTTCGGGTTCGAGTACCGGCGGTACCATGGATGATCGTAGAGCGGTGCGGAGCAATTTCCTTGTGTTATCAAAGGCTCATTTACGGTTTTGAAAGTGACATATAGTTAATAATATATTTAACAAAAGAGATTTGTATTATTCGTGAGTACTGACACGAAATGACTACAAAATGCTAGTAAATTCGAGGCTCGAAATGATTGAACGTATAACAAAATTATTTAATCAATACCACAAAGATAACTTTTTTAGTAGTTCATTTTAAAAATAATAGGAATATAGTTTTAATTAATAAAATTACGAATATATAGTAAAATGTAAAACAAAAAATAGTTTCTAGTGTAAATACGACACAAAATAAATTTCACCATAAAAGTAAAAGATCCGAAATATACAAGTGTTTAATCATCAAAATATTAATCAACGTGTGTTGAGTTAGATAAATGACAATAAAATACACAAAAGTAATCGATCAAAATTTCTTTTACTTAATTTAAAAATATATAATGTGAACTTCCGGGAATAAATAGAAGTTTTTTTTTTTTAACTAACTATCAAATGACTTTCCTCTTTCATCAAATAAACGACTGATTTACATTTAGGATCGGGAACGGGCAAAAGTAAAAGATAACTAATTTAATTTAAATGCCTCCTATGAAACGGATTTGTTTTACACTGTAAAACGGTAAAAAAAGACGGTGAAAAAGAGAAATTACTTTCAAATTATTTTTTCCCAGTTAATTATACTACAGCCGAAAACTACTAAATTGAAGGGAAAAAAAAAAAAAAAAAAATTTAGCAGGAAATGAACCCAAGCCAAAAATTCTAGGAAACCCTTCGAATTAGAAAGAAGAAAAAAAAAGAAGTAGCAAGAGATAAGTCCGTTTCGAAAAAATCGGCAATATGCAAATTGTCACAACGCCTTTTTTAATTTCGATGATTAACTAACGCGGGCTGATTGTTTAGTGCAATTCTTCCATCTTCCAGCAATAAAGAAAAATAATTTTAAAAAATAATTCGGCCCCCATCATGGAAAGCGAGCAGACATTAAAGTTACGAATCAAATACCCTTTTAAAAGTATTTCCCTTTCTCTCTTTTGCTGGGAAGTAAATTAATTACCAGAAATCTCCAGGCAACAGGAGTGTGTAACCCTCTTTTTCTTCACAAAAGCAAAAGCGAAGGAACGTTTATACATGCATGCATACATATAACCTCCTATTTTACAATAGAGGGATTTGAAAAACGAGTTTAACCCTTTTTTTTTCTTTCCCATATGGGTCTGGTTTCAAAAACCCTTTGAAATGGTAAGTAAACGGACACGTTTGCTTTGGCAGAAATCCTCCTACTTTTGCCACAAACTGTAATGAAAATTGCTTAATTCGTTTCACTCTCGGTAATCACCTTTTCAATAACATACATAATAAACTCAAAATCTACTTCTTCGAAAGTCGTGGTAATCCTCCTACTTTGGCTACAAACTACTACTGTGTCCAAAAAGTAAGACAAATTTTCAATTTAAAATTCCCGGGGATTACGGAATTTCAATTTTTTTTTCTTTTTTAGGTTGCTGGCACTGTCCTTGACATGTGTGTGAGATTCGACGCCAAAATATTCATTAGTGTTTGAGTTACACTTGGCTATGTGAGATATTAAAACTGATTCCGGCGATTTTTGAAATGCCTAAATTAATTGAGCAAAGAACTTCATTCAATTTTGTTTGCGGACACGCACAGAATGTTGCAGAAGGCATTCGGTAAGCAATCCTATATCGGAAAGAAAAATTTAGAAGTGGTATAAATAGTTCAAAGGAGGCAGATAACGCGTTGAAGACGAAGAGCCCTCTGTTCGACCATCAACCTGAACCGACGAGGCTCACGTCCAAAAAATTAAAGATTTGGTGCTTGCAAACCGTCTATGTACAATGATAGACCTTGCTAATGATATTAGAATTTCAAAAGGATCGATCAATTCCATTTTAGGCCTCAAACGCGTCAAATCTCGATTGGTACCGAAAACACTGAATGTGTCAGCTCACACTGCATTGATTCTTCGTGACTTTTTCGCCAAAAATGAAACCCATATCGTTCCACAACCACCGTATTCACACCGTATTCACACCGTTCGACTTCTGGCTATTCCCTAAACTCAAAAGACCACTCCGGGAACATCGTTTTCAGTCAATTGAAGAGATTCAACGTGAATCAGAGCGCGCTTTGAAGGCCATCCCTGCCGATGACTTTTTAACATGTATTGAGGATTGGAAAAAAAGTTAGCATAAGTGCATTGTGCCCGGAGGGGAATACTTTGAAGGCGATGAAATAAATTTGGAAGAATAAATAAAGAGTTTTTGAAAAAAAAAAATAATAATTGGTCTTACTTTTTGGGCACAGTAGTATAATGAAAATTGCGTAATTCGTAATCACTTTTTCAATAACTTGCATAATAAACTCAAAATCTATTTCTTCGAAGGTCGTGGTAAAAATTTCTCTTAAGGTGAAGGCCTATCCCAAAACGACTCCGTTACTCCCCTCCGTTTTATCGGGAAGATAGATTTTGCTTCTGCAATACCACTTATTTTTTAAAAATGGGACTGAAAGAGATATATTAAAAAGAAAAGAAAAAGCAAAGTTTACAGTCAGGCACGGGTGCAGTTAAGGCCCGGAGGGAAGGAGAGACAGAATATCAGGTGTTCCCCTTTCCAGACAGAAGAATATAATCTAGAAAAGAAATGTAAGCGACAGACTATGCATAAAAGTGAAGAACTATCTTATGGCAAGAGCATGCAAATGGAGTATAGATTTAGTAGTTTTATGTGAATATTTTGAAATAGGAGTACTTTCAAAGATATCTAGGAACGAAATTAAGATTCAAATAGAAGATACCCATAGAGAAAATGTCCAAATTTTAAATTTGTTTTTGGAAGGGAAACTTTTGATGCATTTTGTAAATAAATATTGCATTAATATGCGTTAAGAATCCTTGTTATATATAACAGGCATGGCGTTTTTTCAACCCCATTAAAAAACTTCGTAAACCATCACATAAAAGCTTCTATATAGCCTAAAAAAACAAATTAAATAAAATTTTAAAATGGAATAAAATGAAGAGCCTTATTTACGAAAAAGTACTTTACAATACGATATAAATTCGCGGCCTGATGGCCAATTAGTAAGAGCTTTGGCCTTTGGTACCACAGGTTTGAATCCTGGTGGAGGCATGGATGTTTGTTAGTAATTCGGAATACACGTTAAACTGTAGGCTCCGGTCTAATTAGCCTAAAGCGTGCAAAACAATGACCGTAGAGTAACAAACAAAACAATATAATTTGATAAATTGTTCTAAAACTTTTTAGAACAATTATTTGACGAGTATAAATCACGTAAGATTAAAATTTTTCAACGTTTTATGCACACGATATTTTTTCAACAAGACATTTCAATTCTTTGGTACCTTATGATGCTGATCATGAATGAATAAAAGTACATTCGATTGAACTAAAAACTTGGCCCTCCCAGGAACTACAGCCCATGGTGGGCCAAGGCCTACTGGCAGATTTCGATACAGAAGACGCTTTCTTTTTCACAGGGTAGAGTTGTCAACCCTACGCTCTACAGTCATATTAGACCGTGACCTACTGTTTAAATTAAATTCCGAACCATCACAAACATCCATGGTATCGAGGGCTAGTCACTCGACCATCAGGCTCCAAAAACTTTAATCTACATAATGCAATTAATTTATTCGGAAAAGTACTTTACATCATACCACAAAAAAGTCACAATTGCAGGAACTAAAAACACAAAGATTTAAATTATTCTATTTTAAACACTTAAAATGGCTAAAATCAAATAAACTTATTTATAATATGAATGAATAATAATAAGATTTTTAGTCATAACAATTTAAATTTTAACGATAAATGCACGTTATTCCTATTAAATCATTTCACATTTTTTTTTTCTGCTATAATAAAACATTTCACACTGTCAAACATGATACAAAATTATTAAATAAACTTTATAAAAACGAGTTCTTTCAAATTTTTACTGTACACTACAAGTTACTCTTAGCGCAAATATTTACATAGTATACAGAAACAATTATTCGTTACTTCGCATAATACTGAAAATCCTATCTGACTATAAACAAAATATTAACAACACTCTGCATTTAATTACGAGACGTAATATCAGAGTAAAGTTTTTTTTTTTAATTATATGCTTTAATTATTAGAAAGTAAATGATAAATAATTAAAATATTTCTCACATATTTATAACATTAAATTGCATATTTAATACACATAATAAAATATTTCACACATTGTAAAAAACAGGGGTAGGGAAGTCGGTCAAAGAATTTTCGACTCGGTTTTATACCGACACTTTTCCGTAATTTAATGTACTAATGGATTAAGAAGAATTTATGAAATAAATTCAATGACTTTTATTGAATTATTATTTTTTACAGTTTTGAATTATTGAATTATTAATAATTATTATTATGAATTATTATTTTATTGATTATTATTATTATTAACAGTTTTTGTACAACAAAGTATTTAAAAAGTGTATTATTGGTACTCACTTCAAAGCCATTCTTGTACTCTAAACATGCGTACAAAAAATACATTTAGAGTATTCAAAATAAAAGAATTTGATTTTTAGAGTAAATAAAAATAAAAGAACTAAATGAACAGGTAGCAAATTATTATGTTGTTTCAGAAGAGCAAAAGATGCTTGTAATAAGTGGATATTTTTTTCTCAATTATAGAATCGATTGTCATTGTGGATACCTTTTAATAAGCCTCAGTGCTGAGAAATCTTTCTCCGCCTTTACTTGGTATGCTGTGAAAGCTTTGCTACTGGTTGGATTATTGAAAGATACAATTGCAACATGCAATTTTTCATATTTAATTGCAACATGAATTCCGACAATTTTGCAAAAAAAAAAAAAACAGTTTTAAATCGACTCCTTCAAAAATCGCCTATTCCCCATCTTTGGAAGGAATAACAACTTTTAAAGTGATTGACTCTTATATGATTATGCAAAAGACGCAAATAATTTTTAAAAAATTTTCTTTTACCTTTAAAAATATGTAGATTTTTTAGCAAAGTATAAAAAAAAAGTTTATATTTCAATAAAAAAAACCATACTACAAATAAAAAGCACTAAACATTCATAAGCTGTATTAATATATATATTCACTTTTCGCTAAAAAAATACGTATAATATAATGAATAATTTATTAGCCTAATATATTTTTGTACACTTTTAAGTTGTTTCAAAAAGTTATATATTAGATTAGTGTGTAAAGTTATTCTCACTTTTTCATATAATGTTTGAATTATTTCGCTAAGTTCCGAAAAACTTGTTAGATAGCATAGTTATTAATGCACACAGCACATTTTCGCGATACACGGAAATATATAGATAACAGAGCCTCCTGATATGAATTCAACATTGATAGCAATTCGGATTTTATGCAAGTTAAGACGCTATCCACAAATGGGACACAAAATGATTTTTAAAAAGGCCAACAGATGGCGCGCTGCCTCAAAAAACACGAAGTTTCCTTTCTAAATTGTTTTTTAAAGAAGCAAAAGATTTAACATCTAAAATATTTGATAACGGCTTAAAATATACATCAAAACTTCACCAACTAACCGCATCTCATTTAAATATAATAAAAAAAAATTTTAACTTTTCGATATTTATTTTATGAATACCATAATTTTTTGGAAAGGAAAAAAAATTATTCTAGAAGAATAAATTCAGATTAAAAAAATAATTTGACAAACAAATTTATTAAAAAATGCAGAGCAAAACAATTACTCGAATTCTTGTTAACAGATTTTTCAATTGTGGTAACACATAAATTATTATATTCGTTATAATAATTATAGTTTATTTAATTTTCATGTGATCTGAATTTTGTGAAATAATAGATATATTATATTTCGATTCCATTTTATTTAAACTGAAATATTATAAGCTGTTAAATATATTAGTGACATTAGAGATGGATATATAATTAATATTATAATTGAATTTATTAAAACAAGCAACTCAGAAACAAATTTAAGAATTAAAAATATTAAACAAAGTTTTTACAACTATGTTGAGAATCAGTTATCATTCAGAATTTTGCTCTTTTATAAGTTTTTTTTTAATACAAAAATATTGCTAATATTACTTCAATACGCGTTAAAGTTTACAAATAAAATTTCAGAGCAACCGTGGTTTCTATTCCGCTTATGACCTGTGTTATAGTTGAAGCTTTAAGAAAAGAGTAGATTCGGTGGCTATTGCCATCAAGTACCACCCGTCGTCAGTATTTGGAGTACAAAAGTATCTCGTCGCCAAGATTGTTAAGTTTTCACTAATATAACAAGGGTTAATTATCCTTGAAAATACTCCACGAAGGACTCCCCCTCCCTTGCTTTAAGAATATTAAGGAAAGATGTTGACACTCAAAAGTGGTGTCTACCCTCAGTAAGATATCAACAGTTTAGCAGGTTCGTGACTGATGTATGGACTGGGGGAAATATTCCGATTGTATATGTTCTATTTAATAATTTTTATTACTATTTTATTTAAATCCGAATATTAATTATAATTAAATAAAAATAATAAACTATCGCATAACGCACAGAATATAATCTTTTTCTTGCCTTGAGAAATAATACAATAACAATAACAGCTAATAATAAGATAATGATAAAAATTAATACTAACAGCTAAGTAAGAAAGAGGAAAACAAAATATTACTTATTAAACTTAAAAATATTCCCAGAAAAGATAAAATGTACGCGCATTAAAAAAAAAGACAGTGAAATTGCAAACTTGAACCATTTTTTTTTTAGTAAATAAATAATTCAAGTTTGTCCAGATACAAGGATAAGACAAAATCTTTCAATTAAATGAAAGTTCCGTCAAGTTTTTCACAATGTATCCCAAACGTGAAAAATAAAAACTTAAAATAGTTTGGAATAGCCGAAATTCAACAGAATAGCATTAATAAATCATCCAACTATAAAAAGAATTTACCGATATTCGCTAACGACAAGAAATTACAACGCAACAAAATAAAAAATAAAAACTTCTAAGGTTTTAAAATCACAAAGATTTGTGATCAAACAATATCTATCCAGATGGAAAGAGTAGGTATTTTCCTTTGTTTGTTCCCTCTTAACACATAAAATAGTTTTCGCGTCGTTAGGGAAGAAAATATAAAAGAGTTCAATCAAGATTCTTAACAAGTAATTTATCATCTTAATGTCTTACTTTGAAATCTTAAAAAAAAAAAAAAAAAAAAAATTCGAGACATCTCAGATATTTTTACCACTCCATCAGCAACCGTTCCGAGGTTATTATTTAAATACTTTTTCCAACAATTTTTTGATAATCCCTTTCAAAAGAAGTTTTAAAAATGAGTCACAGAAAAAAAAAATACAGGAAAAGACAGAAGGATATTGTTTTTTGGAGTTTTTATAGCACAAATCAAAATTTTATGGGAACATAAAACAAATGCTACCATCTGATGAAATTTCGACAGAAAAAGATAAAACTTTTAAAGTTTTAATCGTCAACAGTCGAAAGTCAATAGCAGAGGTGTCCAACCTGCGACCTACTTTAAACATTATTCCGGCCAGTGAGATTTATCACACTTTTACAAAAAATATTCAAACTAGTGAAAACCAATGTTTTAAAAATATACATTTTGCGTGCATCCATCTGTTCAAAAATGAAGTGTCGAAATGACGAGAAATAATTGACTTTAAAATCATATTCTTGAATATATGACAAATATCGCATGTTTTATTGATGAGTTTACAGATGATGAGTGGAGAAACAAATATGGCACTAATAATAAATATTTTTTAATGATTTCATTTTTTTAAATTTCATTTTCATATATATATTTTTTATATTTCATTTGTTATATATTGATATATAATGTGTGTTTAGTATCATTATTATTATATTATCGATGTTTACATGTAAGAATAATAGCAAACACAAAAATAATAACTCATTATGTTTCAATTTTTCACTCCAAAAAATGTCTATGGTGGGTCTAAATCCAATATAGAGATATATAATTTTATATGCGGCCCGTGTAGTTATGATGCATTTCCAAAGTGGCCGCAAGATCCTTTGGGTTGGCCACCCCTGGTCAATAGTATCCATCTACAGGCAAAGAATAGATATGTTCTCATAATGATGGAAAAACTGTTTTATACGTGAATGTATTCAAATAAAATATCTGAAGAAGTAATTTATCATTTAAATGTCCCATCTCAAAACATTTTACAAAGACATAGATATTCAATCTGCCCATAAGCAATCGTTGTTTTTTTTTTAATTCTCTCAAACTTAAAAGGAAAAAAAAAGTGTGAGTTCAAAAAGCAATATTGTGAGGAGAGAGTTCATAACATATTTGTGGTTTTCCAATGCAGAAATCGGTTTATAGGAGCAACAATTCAATGGCATGTGAAGGTGCATTACTTTTTATTTTTTACGCATTGGAATGTTGCATTTAAAGTTTTTTTCGTTTCATATTTTTAAAGTTTTAATCGTCAACAGTTGAAAAGTCAATAATATCCATCTACAGGCAAAGAATAGGTACATTTTCATAACGATGGAAAAACAGTTTTTATTTAAATAAAGTATCTCAACAAGTAATTTATCATTTAAATGTCCCATCTGAAAGTATTTTACAAAGATTTAGATATCCAACCTGCCCATAAGCAATCGTTTTTCTTTTTTTTTAATACTCCCAAAATTAAAAGGAAAAAAAAAAAAATGTGAGTTCAAAAAGCAATATTGAGAGGAGCGAGTTCATATCATATTTGCGGTTTTCCAATGCAGAAATCGGTTTATAGGAGCGACAATTAAATGGCATGCGAAGGTGCTTTACTTTTTATTTCCCCATTTCTTCAACTCCCCGAGCGACTTTTTCCAAGGAACAATAGAGGGTAAGAAGTTAGATTTGAAAGAAATGGGAAGGGGGAAAAAAAAGTAGCAACTCAACTCCTCATTTTCTTAACGATTTTTTACACCAGATCCAATGTTAGGGAAATACTCGGCGCAGCGATAAATGAATGTGCCAGTCAGCAAAATTACCTTATCACTTTCTATAAACCTGCCATCTCCAAAACGCATTGGAATGTTACATTTTCAACGATGGCTTCCACCCCTCCCAGCTTTATCACCCTTTGGGAAGACATTGAAGTTGAATGCCACAAAAAGATAAGGCCCGCTACAAAAGCACAAAAAATAAGTTCTTTGGAAGTCATCTTCATTATCGCGAGTGATTGTCGTTGTTGTGAGTTCCCGTGTTTTCAAACATCTGGCAGAGCTTTTGCCAAGAAAATTGAAGTAACCTCTAATGTTTTACAACTAACAGAGTAATTTACATATTCAGGGAGCAGCCTGTTTTCCCAAGGCGAGAAGGGGAAAAGAATTAGCTATTTTAAACTGGAAGAGTTAGTAGTAGGAGGTGGTTTAGTTGGAAACGTGACTCAGTTAGTTTATTTCTAACTCTCGCGTTGAAAGAGCACCGTCGAAATAGTTTTAGAAATTTCTAAGAAAATTGCGTTTTTAGTTTTTTAATTGAATGAGTTGCACCAAAATTTAATGAAAAATTTTTTAGAATTAGATAAAAAAAAAAAAATATCCATTAGCTTGAAAATCCAAGCGTTTCCTTATGGTATTTTAACTATAATTGTAAAGGAAAAATTTAATCCCAATATAATTTGATTGTAGTCGGGTAAAAACATAACACACATAACAATCAAGAAAAGTTAATTTAATGCAAATCAGATAAAAGTCCCAATTAAATTTTCAGCAAGTTTTGAGCATCAATAATGACAATTCAGAAAGAAAAAAAAATTTTTTTTTAGCATAATGCAATATATTATTATTAATACATTTACATTTTCACACATAATTATGGATAAATGCAGTCTCAACCAGCAAAGCTTATATAATTGTTTTCAATATAAATTTAGACAAGATTATGAAGAATTAATTAATTATTAATTCTTCATAATTAATTGAATTAATTATGAAGAATTATTGAAATTCATTTGTGGGTCCTGATTTTGCCTTTTAAAATTAAGTTACAATAACAACATAAGCACATAAATTCTATCCATAATATTTTAAAAATTGTTGGAATACAATACAAAATGCAGAACATATTTCTTAATTAGCTTTCCAGTGAGTACATCTAAAATAGGAACATATTAAGCTCCAAGGGTATAATATTTGATTTACTTGAAACATAAAAAGCGTGATACACTGGGTTTCTAGGAGATTTTATTAAGAATTCAAACAAATCATACATATGTCAAATATGTCCTTGAAGTACGGGCACTTTTGAGATGATAAATTACTTTTAAAGAATCTATTATGTGCTTGAAGAAGTGCCACAATTCTCCTACGCGGAAGAGGAAAAAATATAACAATTAAAAAAAAAAAAAACTTTAAAAGGAATTACGCAAAAAATCCAAAATTAGGAGTTAAAAACAGGAAAATATAAATTAAAATAAAAAATTCTCAATTATTTACAATTTTAAAGTCAAAGAATTAAAAATTTTTTTTTAATTCTAACACATGATAATTCTAAAAAATATTAGCAGTACTCCTACGCAAAAAGAGGCAGTTTTAAAATAACTTTTCAAAAAAAAAAATAATAATAATAATAATAAAATTAAAAAACTAGAATGTTAAATAGAACAGCAAGTACTGAAGCAATCTGAGATCAAAGGATGAAAGTATGCGCAAACATTAAAGAGATGTTTACAATATATTCATTAAAAAGAAACATATGACATGGATTTTTAATCATGCAACTTATACATTTGATTTCGAAGAAAAACAAATGTAAATTATATAAACAACAAAAAACATTTATTTAAAAAAATAGCATTTAATTGCAATAAAAGGGTTTGATGACCATTTTGATACACGAGATAGACTAACGCCATATTACCACCTAATATATCATAAGTTATCAGATATTCCGTCAATTAAACAAACATAATGGTTGCTATCACGTCACAATAACCTAAAAAGTATCGACAGATAGATAAGATTAAAAGTGAGCAAAATAAATAAACAAACATATTCTTGAAAAAGCCTAAATCCAACAAATACACAAAAACAGATTGGGACGACAGAATCAATACAGAAAGTTTGGGGATTTTTTTTTTACTGAAAAAGAGCATCTCCCGTTATATAACTGTCACTACATCACTGTTTTAAGAGCCAATAACTTGAAGGGAAAAAAAAAAAAGTTTTGCAAATATCATTTTTGGCGTTCAGTAAAGAAAGTAAAACGTGACAGCACGATAACAGTAAGTAGAAAACGTTAAGTGTAAGGGGACAAAAGGTCTTTCTATGAATATAAGCGATACCTACCCCCCTACCCCTACTTTTTTTTGGATAATTGCCAATGGCCTATACTGTTTTATAGAATCTCCAATCTCAAGTTCTATGCCTTCAAGAGGTTTAAAAGAGGTTAAAAATAATCGTTGATGGGTACTGGGAAACAAGCATCAAAGGCGGTTAATTTAAGCAGACAAATTTTTCGATTTTAATGATTTTAAGTGGATGGAAATTATTGAATCATCGGGTTACAGTCAAGTTCTTAAATGGAAATAACGTAATTAAACTTTGTAGAATTTCTAAGATGATACGTAAAACGTAGAGGCGTGTGACATTGCTTATTTTTCTGGTAATTGCCATTATTATAAATCCAGATATAACGGTTCACAAGTTAAAACGAGAAAAAAAAGTAAATTAATGAAACAATGATAAAAATTGCTTTCGCCAATCGTAATTAACCAAAGCGCCAATTCGACTTTAAAGGGCAAAACAAATTGCAGAAATTATCGTGTCGTTTCCAAGGGTAACAAAGAAAAGTGAATGAAGATTTTTAATAAACAAAGTGATTTCGGTTAAAAAAAACTTTGAATAACAAGAATAAGATTAGCGCTACTACTACTTTTTGATAAATGGAAAAAAATTGTAAAGGAAAAGATTTGGTACATAAGTAAAGTAATTAAATAAAAACGAATGGCAAATGCATTAAAAGTAATGAAATAAAACGAAAACTCAGAAAAAAAAATCATTCGATTTTAATTAAAAATCAAACTTTACGGTGATAATTTTAAAACAAATTATAGAAAAGATCTAATATTTAAGTCTTGAAATAAATTGATGCAGAAAGTTTATACTTGTTGCCACGAACGTTCCATGCCACAAACATAACCAGACATATAATAATTAGCCACTCCAAAACGCTATCAGGGAGATATACATCGTATTGAGTTCCAACGAAATTTTTTTGAAATATTTGGGAGTGAAAGAAAGTGAACTGTGTTTGAAGCTTTCATTAATTTACTAAACATTACATTTAAGGTAATTTAAAAGAAATTAAAATAAATATGAGTCGTTGTCGTTGATTTTGCTTTTAATAGCTTTGTAATTTAAATGATCTTCAATAACTTATATTACCATGCTCTTGTAATAAAAGAACTAGCGTCCTGTATTATCCAATTTTAAATCTTCCTTAAATTGTGTTTAAATTTGAAAATTATTTTTTAAATTTAAATCACTATTAGCACCAAACTTTAAAATTGTAGTAAATAGACATAGAATGCCAGAAAACAAATAGATATGAAAAGCTAAACAATAACTGATTCAAATGATATCGGGAATTAAAAAAGTTTTTAAATTTAATAAATAAAATAATGCATTAAACTAGATACAATATTTCACAAAACAATATAATGAATGACAGAAAAATACGAGGATCAACTTAAATAAAACAGAAGATATAATTTTTTTGACATGAATGATGATGAATTAATTTTGATGAATTTTTTGACAACTTATTGGAAAATTTAAATCTAACATCCATGCAAAATGCATGTAAAATATTTGGAAGTAACACATCACCAGCTCTTCTGTTGCTTAAAAGAATGTTTTGTCTATCACTCTTTCTTGTTGCCCAAAAATCATTTATATTTTTTAAATAAAAAAAAATTAAGTGAGAGATTAAAAAAATCAATTGGCAAAATAATTAATACATAGCAAATATATATTTAAGTTTTCAAATTCTGATATTTTCCAGATAAAAGCCAAGAAGGTTTTTATAACAAAAGGAAGACTTCAAAATTCCCCATTGTAAAAAAAAGTTGCAACGAAACCATGACGTCACCATACAAACATATTCACTCTACTTAACTTAAAGTCATTTCACATACCATTTCACGAACAAAGGAGGATCCGAGATTTAAAAAACAAAGAAAACTTAACTACCATGAAATAAATTGAGGATTATCTAAATCATATACAGTTTTCACGGTCACCGGGAAAAAAGAAACAGTGTTGCAAAACTGTCACACCAGACGCAACAGAAAGTAAAAAAAATAAATAAAGTTACACATTTACAATTCAAGACACGTGGCCAATGACTCATTCAGAAAACACTCAAATCGCATAATCAGTGACGCATAATAGCCGAATATATTTTTATTTGCGCTTTAAAATAAAACACGTTTTTTCCTTACATTCATAAGAACGAAAATATTTTTATAAAAGAATGCACAGGCCATGGATTGCTTCACATATGTTAATATATGTATATATGCTTTATAATTGGGTAATTTTATAAATATTGATATCGATTATTGATATTGATATCGATTTTTTAAATATTGATTTATGATTTCGATAAATGATTAAAACAGGAAATGGTTAATAAAATATAGCAAACATTCAAATATTAGAAAATATTTTATTCATTGTCTTTTTTTACTGCAGACCAGGCGATCCGATACTTAGTTAATAATGCGCTAGCTTAAATTCAGGATACGATCCATGCATTATATACACATGTAGTTTATCTCAGCCACATTTATTGGCAAACACACATTTCATTTTAAAATTGCTCTAAACTACGTATATCTGATTATTGCTACACAATCAATAAATAAATAATTTTCGAGAGGTTTTTTTTGTGTGTGTGTGTTTGCGTGGTACATGCTTAAGCTTATAGTAATAAGCTTACAGTGAGTACATGTAACAATGTTTGATACTCTTGTTTATGAATCGAAGTATTAGCAACATTACATTGAGTTAAAATCAAAAGAAAACATGTCTCAAAATTCAAGAAAAATCATTTCAGAAACAGGACTTAAATAATAATTTTAAAAATATTCAAAGTTGTTTGAATTATAATTAAGGTAAGGAGTAAAAACAGATTTTGCTTACAAATATTCCTTTTCTCGAAGACAAACGATCACTTCCTAGTTTAACAACGATAAAATTTTACCAATCATGCTCGTAATAACAGATTGATCAAATTATTTTGGGGAATTTCGGGAGTTATGATTTTCCGGCGAAGATGATTTCGAAACAAAAGAAATTATTTTGGTCAGAAGATGAGTAACAAAAGCTTTTGAAAAATTGAAGGTTTATTTTCTTTTACTATCTGACAGTTTTTGCTGGCAAAAACAATTGACTTTCTAATATATTTCCCATCGTCTTGAGAAAACAAAATTCTATGCTATTTGATGTAGCATCTTTATAGATCAGAGTGGCAGATGAATGCTAAAGAAATATTTTGGAGAGCTACAAATGTAGGGGTTGCGAGTGAAATGATATCCATTATTCTACAGGCCAAATTATGTCAATAAATGACTCAAAAAAACATAAAAAAAACATACAAAAAGTGTTTCTGTTAAAGAGTAACAACGCCCAGAATAATTTATTAGGGGGTGGTGATAGAAAAGAAAAATTACAGTTAACAAAATGTAAAGAATACATTATATTTATATGATAATATGTTCTGTAGTGTCCTAAGCATACGTATTTATTGATAACAATATTCTTAGGATATTATAATTGTTTTATGGTGGAATTTTTCGTTGATCTTCTGAGCAGCGTATTTATTACTATGTTCTCATAAATTTGCACACTTCGGATCTTGAATCAATTTATTTTCCAATTTTTGGTTTTTTTCTTGACAACACTTTTGATGGGACCGAAGCACATGAAAATAGCACAAAATTATTAAAATATAAAAGCATTGTAGGTTTAACAAAAAAGCAGCAAAGTTTAAATTTAAATATTTTGTCTAAATTTGTAACTGAAATAGATTAGAGCACTTTAAGATACCAACTGACCAAATGATATAATAATTCAAATTAATTTCCCATCAAATGCATATTATTTATTCATTAAAACATGCCACATGCATTATAATATTCATTAAACACATACTACATGCTTTAAAACATGATTTTTAACTAGGAGCTCGCGGGTATGGACGAGAACAAAAAATAATTATTTATATTTTTACTCGCATTTAATTAAATCTAGCATTCCATTAGTTTACATGTAATTATCAACGAAGTAATAGAGATTGTTCTCTTCTTCATTGGCGCAACAGCCACATGGTGGGCCAAGGCCATTTTCTATTGGCAGATTTCGAGACACGAAATCGTTTTCTTTTAACGGCCAGACGCTGTACAGTCATGTTAGACCGGAACCTACGATTTAAAGTGGATTCAGAACTACTCGAACATCTATGGCACCGAGCGCTAGTCACCCGGCCATTAGGCCCCCAGTATCTAATAGGACCATAGTATGATGCGCGTCGTTACTATTTGAGGATCATTTGTACGATTTACAATTTATTATACAATAAAAGATAATTTAAATTACAGATTTAAAACATACCAATAGTTCTAGTAGAAAAATGGAAGACGGATGGCAACGCCTACTTTACTTCACAAGTGGGTGGGCTCTTTGCAGCATATATAAATTGAATGAAGTCTACCGTTGTACCAGAAAAGAAAAAAAAATGGCAAAGGCATTTTCAAGGAAATGTCAAGAACCTTGCACAGAAAATTCGTAAAAGTTCTTTTTATAATATAACCTACTATTGGGCATTAGCTGAAAATACGCAACGAGTATGCTAGTATTACAAAATGCGAAAAGCTATTATGAGACACTCCACGATCTCCCATTCACTTTACCTGGTTGTCCAGCTTGATTCCAAGAGAAGAAGAAGCCAATGCAAAGTCAGAAATTGAATTCCGAAAAGCGTGAAAACATGTCTGAATATACCAAAAAACTATGTCTCAAACACTGTGCTACATGGAATGTAACTCTTCCTTTGCATACAAGCTTTTGAACTGAAATGTACAATTTCGAAGAATCAATCTGATTCCTAAAACTTAAAGACGAGCAGCAAAAGCAAAAAGCAGATAGCTGAAGTGGGGAAAAGTAAAATTGAAATTCCACGTCGAAGCCGAAAGTCTGCAAAAACGGGCCGTTTGAAATAAACGGAATAAGAGGCAAAGTTGTACACAGGAAGACGAGAAAAATACATTCTTTTCTCGACGGAATTTTTTGACATGGAACGCAATCGAAATCTTATTTTGACACTCACATGGAGGAATCATGACTGGAACTGTTCGGCATCTATGTCTACGTCTTGTCGAATATTCTTTTTCTTTTTTTGCAGCCCCTTCTTTTACATCTTTCATTTCTTGGTTTCTTTTGACGTGGCTTTCAAAACAAGGCAGCCAACATCCCCGCTCAACATACCACACAGAAGAGCAAAGCCATGCATATATGTATGAAAGTATTAGTGTAACATTCATATATGAAAAACAGCCTCGTGAAAAATGTTCCCTCTGAGGAAAGATGATCTTGCCAACAATTTTTTTATTAGCTCAATTCAACCACTGTTCACATATTGATCTCAATGTCATCGAAACCAAACTCGCAACTTTTAATCACGTTACCCGACACCATGATAATCACACGAATCTCCGTTTTCAATACCAGAGCAGAACGTTCCTTCCTGTTTTCTGTAAATATGTAAAGTAAGCCAAACAAAAATTAAATTTTGTTCAAATATTTCTTATCTACTTTATTACTTTTTTTTGAAACACAATCGAAAGAATTAATTTTAGATTAAAAAAAAGTTAACCGAAATCTATTCTACGAATGTTCTATATCTATTTTATGAGATATTTAAAAACAAATTTGGATACTATTCATGTACATTTATTTAATTGGTATATATATATATATATCAGACATTATTATTGAATATGAAATATTAATAGATTGTAAATATCTAGTAATGTCTCTGACATCAGAGTATATCTGTACTTGTATACTTATTGTTTGCGTCATTTTCTAAACACACTTTAGATCAATATAATATTTGTTCACTCATAATGCATCTAGTGCGCACACATTATTTCCCTCATTAAAAAAAAATTAACCTGCAATTTATACCATTTTTAGATTTTTTGTCAATTCATTCAATCATCTATTCTTAAAAGATCCAATACAAAACACATTTTAATTCTAAAACCATTTCTACACAGTTTACAGTTCTTCACATTTTGCCCAGTGGTTCGGAATCCACTTTAAACTGTAGGTCCCGGTCTGTTTAGCCCAAAGGGTGCACAAGATGACCGTAGAGCGACAAGCCAACCAATCACATTTTGCCCACAATCAGCTAATGACCATTTATAATAAACATTCCACTTCGATAGGTCAACATTGTTCTCTGGTACCACCACAATACCTTCCAAATTTTAAGTATATGAAGGACATTTCAGCATACGTATACGCTCATATGTGCAGACAACGAAACTGTTCGATGGTAAATAAGTTAGTTCGAACTGATCTCTTTTAGTTCAAAACCTAAAGACGGTAACCATTTAACCCCTTTCAACATCTCTTTTGGGTTCTAGTTATGTTATTTAAACATTATTAATTTCAATTTTTGAGATAATTAAGATCAATATACAATATAAAAAAAGTTAAGCTGATACATAAAAAGATATCTAGTAATTAAGTAGCATAAAAAAACAGTGTAAAAAGAGGGGGAAAAAATTCGTACATTAAAATTGTAAAATAAATTAAAATTCGAAAGGCTCCTGTAATATGCATGGATTCGATTTAGAATTACAGATTTCAAACGCTAGGCTTTATATTATTGAAAAAAAAATATACGACTTTTTATTTAAATAGCCAAAATAAATAGTCGATATTTAAATTTAAAAAAAAAAAAAAAAAAAACTCCAGAAATTTTGATTATAATTAAAATTATAATAATTTGTTCATATATTTGGGAAAACAAACAAACATATCTGGCGATTTTTTTATCGTAAACTTATTTATTTATTTTTGTTTACATTTTCGAAAGAAATACATGTTATAAAAAAAAACATACAATTACTTTTCAGATGCTGTATTTAAATTCTATTTTATGCCATCCTATGCGATGAAAATTTAATTAAATTAAAGCTATTGCATAATGATGAAAAAAATCACAATTAAAGAAATATTTTATGTAATGTAGAATAAATTATTATTAACATTACCACTGAATGACTTAAAATTCTTTTTTTTTTGTCTTAAGAAAAAATTAATTATGATGATTAAAAGGCATAATGCGACATAGCATCTAGCATTTGCTTTATTAATTATTTAAAAATTTCTTTCCAAAAAAAATTTCTTTATAGAAGTTGTTTGTTACAAATTAACTAATTAAAACGAACTAAGTATATATATTATTTTTGAAAGAATTGGCATTGTGTTACATTTAATATGTGCTATACATGAAAAAACAAACAAACAAATTTTTTATTTTAATTTCACATCGTAACGAAGTAATAAAATGGAATATAAGATTAATCATAATAAATATAAACACTAGATTGAACTGAACTGAAGCAGATTCTTTAAAAGATACGAATTTTTTTTAAAAAATTTTCAACTCGTATATAAATCGAGAATATACGATGTATTATACTAAAATCGATATTTCAAGAAATACATTGTGGAAGCTTATATAAGTTATTAAGTTGTAAAAAAAAATACTTTGTTATGCAAAAATTGCGTTTATAGATATATAAGTTCAATAAAAGACACTGAATTTATTTTTTAGTCCATTAGTAAAGAATATAGCACATATTAAAATTACAGAACATAATGAGGAGTTGATATAAAAAACACGGCTCAATAGCTGGACATTTTTTAGCCGACACCCCACTACTGTTATTAAGGAGAATTTGAAAATATGTGTCACAGAAGATGAAAACAATCCAACTGGCCAACCTGAGTGTGGTAATACAATAAAGGTGTTTATTATTCTACCGTTTTAAATAGGCCTAGTAAAGAGCGTCAAAATTTGAACTGAATAAAAAAAAATTCGCAACAAAGTCACAGTAAGCCTCATCTAAGTAAAATACCTAGGATACAAAATATTCCCGACTGCGTTTAATTTAATTGCATGTATTTAATATTGCCGTTTAATTGGGACCATTTAATAGAAAGAGAAAGATTTATTATAGACTCGTAGTCCTAGATTTAACGCTACATTTTTTTTACGTATTTTTCTGATTCTCTTTCAGAATAGTCGAACTAACTCCTTTCAAATAATCTGCAAAGCAATTACTTTATATTTTGCGGGTAGGCATAATGTAGCCCTCATGAATAACGCGAAATCTTTTACAATACGCTATCCTTAGTGGTGACTAGTCAAACAACCACCAATTGTAGACAACATAAAAATTGTACAATAACGATAACATTTAATTAATAAGCCAAATGGATAAATATCAGATCTTGTATGTATAATATATATATATATATGTATATATATATATATATATATATATATATATATATATATATATATATATAAAAACCCAGGAGGATATGCTGATTATGGGATCTGTCATATTCTAATATATTTATTTACCTATTTTATTTTAAAATGTCGCATTGGCAATTTAATACAACTTCACGCCAATCTTTTGGGTATTGAAAGACATCGAGTGATGTGTATGTAGAAAGACACGAAATCGCGATAGAATAACTGCTGCCAAATCGTGAGTTAAATTGTGTAGTTCCGAAAAACGCAAAAAAGAGATACGACTATATTCAGGATAATCCATTATGGGGTTAATTACAAATAAATAAATGCATAAAATAAAAACTCCCATAATTCTTTTTGCATGGTCTATTATAACTACTTAATAGTCGATAAAAGGTCAAAGCAGTTTGGCATTTCCTGGTTTAAACTATCAATATTTCATGTACTTTGAAAGCAAAAATCCAAATTAATTATTATTTTTTTTTTTCGTATTTAAACACATATAACACATCTACTACGATGCGTGTTAAATATATTTTCATCGATTTAACAAGAAAAACAAAGACGCCTTTTAATTTATTATCCCGGAAATTCTGAAAGCGGAAAACATTACCAATTTTCAGGTAGAAAGTGAAGAGACATGCTCTTTCGCACATTTTATTGGGCATGGATCACTAACAAGCCTAGACTAGTACAGAAATGTCGTTAAGCATGGAGATCCTTCCGTTTTATAACACAGCAGGATTAAAATCAATAAACAGCTATCCATCATGCTGTTAGGTACGTCATTTCACGGTAGAAAACATGGGAAGATTTCTCTTTCTCTGCTTTTTTTTTTCTATTCAGGAGATTATAAAACTTGGCTCACGACCAAGTCGTTGAAAATCTTAGAACCACTTGAAGAAACTTGACATTTTCTTTATTTATAAGCCGACACTGATCATAGGCAGAAACCCTAACTGTATCACTATGTTAGATTTATTTTTTAATTTTTATTTGTTTGTAAAGGAGTGGTGTGTATATAAAAAAATGTTGTATACTTTAAAACGGTTCTATAAAAAAATTAATAAATAACAATACTTCTGTACATTAATACACACAATTTCTGGGTCAGATGAAATAAATTTTAAAATTGTATTCAATATTTCTATCTGTCTATTTTAGAAAAAATAAAGAAAAACCATCTAAGGCTAAGCACAGATAGGCACTATAATAAAATGTGAATTCATTTTTTCTGAGGTTCAAAGAAACAGATTAAGAAAGAAATTAAATTACAAATGTATAAATTTATTTAACCTTTAAACAAAGCTTATCAAATACAGGTGTATCATATATATAAAACATTAATTATGGTTTAAATTTACGCTACAAAGTATGGCCCTATAAGAAATTAGTAAATTTTTATTGTTTAAATATTGATTGTATTTTGTTGCAAACTTTCAATCCAATAAATGTACATAAATGAGTATATCTATATTATTTGATTTCCCCCCATTTTAAATTTTAATTTTTAATATTCTCTTTTGTTTTTGTAAACTTTTTTCTCGTTGTCCAGCTTCTGTACCACCAAAAATTAATTTTTCGAAAATTTTCCCGCCTCCATCGTGTGTCGTTTCAGTTTTCACCCATATAATTCTCAAACTATATAGTGGTATCTCAACTCTAGGCACAGCGATGTGGTGTGGTGTATTAGTAATAGTAGTAGCAGTGTAACTATATTTAATCTTCTTTCGAGTCTATATAAATTTTATTGACATTTTAATAAAATGCTCTATCTTTACTCGTCAAAACAGAACCCGTTATCCAATTCCTCTGAAGTAGTCAGAATCAAGTTTTCATTAAACTCTAACCCCCAAACCATTATTGTTAAAAATAAAATAGTCATCGAAGTTTATATTTCTGCGCAATATTTTAATGTGAAATTTGAACAGTGAACTTATATGTTCAAAGTACATCACTCAGTTAAATGAAAAAATAATAATTTTTTTTAAACAGTGGGAGGGGGGCGGAAACTATCAATAATGATTTGAACATTTGTCGGCATTTATAATGCGCGTTTCTTTGGAAAATAGCCGAGGGTCGTGAAAAAATTTATTTCACTGAATTTATTCATTTATCATTTACTTCGCAACCCATTAACATAGAATATGAAAAATTATACTTAGTCGCGCCGTTCAGAAAGCCTCAAGGGAAAAGTAAAAACCTGTCTCCGTTGGGTCGAAGTCTTTTTTAAAATATATATATACACATATATGAAAAAAAGACCAGTGCAAAAGCACCATTAAACACCAAACAGAAGGTTAGAATTTTTTGTTTTTACTATTATCTCTTAGAAGGAAACGAGATCCAAAAACATAAATGGAAATAAAAAATATTTCAGCGAAATAAAAGTTAAATAACAACTATGCTTACTTATTTTTGGGGCACTTAATAAAAAAAGCTAAGATACTTCTTAAAAATCATGACAAAAAAAAAAAGAAGCATTTTTCAAAAATATCTGTGCATTCGTCACTAGAAAGAAGACTAACAAATAGTATTTACATTAGGCTACGTCGATGCATGTCTAGAAATGAATGCATTCAGCCCCCAAGCGATGCAAGGCAAATCTCATTAATTCAGAAACAAACAGGGAAATAAAAACAAGGTATTTTTTTTTTCTACTTAGCGTAAAGTTGCAAGATGTATTGATTATTACACAAGATTTTGTTTGATTTTCGATAACGGCCCATATGATAAAAATAAATAAAGATAAACTCTCTTTCATCGTTAAGTTTACTTAATAGCAGTCAACGATGGGAATAAAGTATCAAAATGACTTCTTACAAGTTAGTTTCGAAGATTCATCACATATAAGGAGAAAAAATTTCAAATATATATCATCTCAAATGTAGTTTATTTTTGGCTTTCTTTAAATGAAAACACATTTACGTGAATGTGTAATGTATACTTCCAGAGCAGTATGGAAATATCTGGTGATTAGAGTGTCATGCTTCTAAAAAGAACTCGGTTCGAACACCGAAACGCGCCATCGAAAGTATCTACACTGGCGTAATTTCCAATATTTCATTTTCAAAATTTATGCTCCCTCTGTCTTATAATAATAGATGAATTTAATTTGCCCCATAATAATAGTAGCAGGTGATGAATTTAATCTGCCCCATAATAATAGTAGCGGTTAATGAATATAATTTGCCCCTTAATAATAGTAGCAGTTGATGAATTTAATTTGTCCCATAAGAATAATAGCAGTTGATGAATTTAATTTGCCCCATAATAATAGTAGCAGTTGATGAATTTAATTTGACCCATAATAATAGTAACAATTAATGAATTTAATTAGTCCCATAATAACAATAGCAAAAAATAAATAAAATAAATATAGAACGGAACATTTATTATGAAAAAACTAGATTAAGTTAAACAATAAATTAAAAATATTGCTCCTAATTTTTATTTTGAGTGTTTACTGCATTTTAAACTATTAGGTACGATTCCTTGGCAGCGAAAATTTGCTTTTCCTATATTAGTGAGCTTAAATACTAATGGAGCCATAGTTCTTCATTGCTTCCTTGCTGAAGTACAAGAAACGTATTATAATGTAGATTTCGAAACTTCAATAGCGTGCGTGAGTTGAGCATTTTATGATGCCTCTTCTGCTAAGAGGTATATGTCTTAAGTTGTTCTCCACAATGTTTGCATTTACGTCAACAATTTCGTTTTTTCAAAGAATCAACATTAGCATAAGATTCACCTTGGCAATTATTTGCGGAAGCCCATTTCGAATTTCTTGATAGGGTCATTCTGTAGTATTTAAATTGTTGTGCAGCTAATGTAATTGCACTTTTCTGCAACTTTTCGTTTTTCCTTTGATGCATCAAGAATTGGACCGATCTTTCCTTGAAAACTCTCTTTTTTCACATTATTTTTACAATGGGTTGATATTCAACTGAAATAAAACAAATGATTCGATCAGCGAATAAAATTTTGGTTATAATAATTAGATTAACAAATGACAGATGCCATTAAACAATGATTTCAATTGAAGGCGTTATGATTTAGTGCAAAATTGCTACAACGAAACTTACAGCGGCCTTCACCAATAATTCCCGTTTAAATATTCACTCCTTACTACAATTTTAAGACATTCATTTTCACCAAAATAAGACGATGCGATACGGAATAAAAAAATTATAATAGGCTTTTGTAAGTTAAATGTTTAGCATACATAAAGTAAGGCAAAATATTAATAGCGTTTTTTCATATGCATGAAATAGAAATTTGTATAAGTCGTATAAACAAAACGAATACATTATATACTTATCTTTTTATTATTTACATAGTACGATGAAAGCTATTCCGCTGATGATAAGAATTCGTACATTTATGCACTGGAAAGGGCATGTTAAATCTGTAGAAGCCCCTCCATGGGATTTGAAGGCGTAGGTGAGGGTGCGAATCTTTTTAAGTGCATTCATTTAAAAATTAATTAAGCTGCAGAGAACAATTTTGACCTAGAGAAGTGATATTTCCATTAAAAAATATTAAACAATTATTAAGGTTTCACGGACTAAACAGAAGTGTAAAGTATGTTTGAGGGATTTCATATTATACTAGATATATGTCAAATCTCTTTCTGTAAGAAATAAACGGAAATCGTAATTGAAGAGAACAGAGCAATAAAACAAACTTGTATTAAGCATTCAGAAAAAAATAACGTACGTTATTATAACAAACAATACTGAAAGTAAAAATATTTATAATTAATTCCACTGTACATTGCAAATAAAAACTGAATGAATCACACTCCTATGATATTATATGTTTCAATTTTACTTCATACATTTATTTTAGATTCCACTAAACAACTTAACAACACGTGCAAAACTAGGCCTGCACTTTTACACTGGCAATGATGTTCTCACATTTTGAAAACGTTTCAAGTGCAAAGTCTAGTGAAAATATTTCGGAACAGATGCAAATGTTGACATATTTTTCGTATCGTGGAACTAATTTGCGTGTCGATTCGCGTTTAGCTGAGTAGTTCAGTGTTACAAAACATTGTGCAATGTCTTGGCATGTAGCCTTCACTCATCTAACCCGGGGGGAGCGGGTGACGGAGAATGAGCAAGTTCTACCTTGTGAAACAGATTTACAGAAGAAGCATAATGCTTAATGTCGTTTGTGTTTGCTTTCCAAATCAACATTAATTCGTAGCATACCATTATCAGAGAGGAATTTTTTTAAAACCAATGTTAAAACAATTTTAACGGTAAGGTTACTCAATAAATTTCCTTTGCTTAACGTGCTGCTGAAATAGAAGGAAAAAAATATATAAAAAAATAAGTTATTATTATTCTGTATTGAAGAATTTAAAAAAAAAATACATTTCTTTTATTGTTTAAAAATAATAGATTCCCTCATATCCGAAATAATAGAATTCGTATAATGATTCAATATCTGGGAAAAATAAAGTAGTTATAAAATTTAATTTTGACTTAGACGCTAATTCTTAAGAAATGCAATTGCAAGTTTTATTCCACTTATTATATTTCCTATTTACTAAAAAGTTGTAATATTGAGTCCTGTTTCATGTTAATATCAATGTCAAAATAGATTATGCACATATCAATGTAAAATATTTTGGTATATTTGATTATTCCAGATAGTGAGAAAATCTATTTAAATAATGTTTATATATAAAATGAAGTACATATCTATATCGCTATAAAAATATATCTGAGCAACCCAATCTGGAAGATTCGTTAGTTAACAAAATTACTCGTCTATAGAAGATATAGTCTCTTTCTATACGATGAGGAAGGCCTATCCTCATGGCTTAGTGCAGGGGGCTCCAAACTACGGCCCGCCAGTGCCATCAATCCGGCCCGCGACAGCGAATAGCTTATTGTTGCTGTAATAACTTGGATAAAAAAAACACAGAATGATAATAACTCGATTTTATTTACTTGCTAGGTAAAGCTTTATGACAAGCATAATACGCAGAAAAATTAACTTAAGCATAACAACTAACAAATAATTGAAATGAATCCTACTAACATTATAAACTAGAGAACATCCCGCGGTTACCCTCGGTAGTTATATCTACCTAATTCCGATTTTGACCACTAGATCTCGTCAAGTGTCACGGTCGTATCGATACACACAATAGTAATTGTAGTAATTGAACCAGCGAATTTAGCAAGCGTATGCTCGCTCAGAGCGCGTACTCGGCGACTAGTCTAGAAATTATAGATAATGGCAGAAAAATTAAAACGCTTTTGGCCCTTGGTACTTACTGGAGTAAACAGAAGGCTGAAAAGTTTGGAGACACCTGGCTTAGTGGATTGAAGAGTTGACGTGAGATTATCCTCTTCTTGAACAGAATCATTTAAAGTGGTAACTTAATATTTGTTTTAACAACATGCTTCGTTGTGGGGTATATTTGAGGTATATATGTATGTGTATATATGAATCACAAATGTGGGTGAGTTAACCTGTAAAAAGAATTATTTTGTAAATCTTTTTGTAAAAAGATTTTTTACAGCACACCTCAATAACAGTACGTAATGCTACTGAGGATTGAAATCGAAATAGTGCCATTTGATATACTCAACAGGTTCGCAGATTTCGTGATTTCAATTATTGATATGTAGACACCTTACAACGGAAGAAAAAAAACCTACTTTTTTATGAATTGTTTATAATCTATGATGTGGAATAACAATTTTCTTCATAATGAATATATATATATATATATACTGCTGACAAAGTAGGTCTTGGCTTAAATGAAATGCAAAAATACTAGTTATTATTCTCAAAATATTTATTAAATTGCAGTATTTAACCAATAATTACTAAAAATTGAAGATATTTAATGGTTAAGTGCTATTTGGTGATTAGCCAATATTTAAGTTCGGTAAAAGATGTTAATCTAAACCTAATATTAGAAAAATTAGATAATAAACAACAGAGTCAATTGATGAACAGATAGTCGAAGAATTGATCTTATGTGAACAAAACTCGATAATAAATACTTTTTTTTCGGAATAATTATTGGAATCTAAGTGCTAATTGTGATTAACTATATGTTTTTGAAATTACGCAATTTACCTTTTTTTAAAATCGCTTTAATAATAAAGCATACGTTGCAAATAAGATTATTGAAAGCAGAAATAATTGAATAAATAATTTTTAAATTCACTTACCCATTGAAATGTCAGAACCTGGAGAAATTGAATGAAGAATTATTTTCAATCAGAGAATTGGTATCAGTTAATGGAAAAAGTTCCCAACCTGCATGGTGAATGACTGAAATAGAAAGAAATTAAAAATTAAAATTTTTTAAAGAAAATCAACAAAATTATTATTAATAAAATTCGCAAGTAAAAAATTGTCAATATTTAATATGCTTAAAGAGAAAAAAAAATATAGAATTATTGCAGGTTTTTAAGCAATTTTACTCAAGTAAAATACCAGCAAATTTTTCTCAGTGTACGAAATACAGAAGTTCAGCAAAATTTAAAATGAAATATATAAAGAAATAAAATTTATGTAGCTCAGCTATAGATAAAAAACACAACTTATTTCATTTATTTTAAAAGTTTCGAAATCTTATTACAAAAATGTTATTAAAGATTTTTAAGCCATCCTTTTTTTATCAAATAGGTATGAGATATTTATAATGTGCTAAAACTTTATAATAGGGTTTTAAGAAAAAAACAGAGAACTAATTTAAGTTTAAAACGTTAAAAAATTAGGTGGCAGACTAATTCATTTTTAAATCAAAACCTTATTGTACTATTGCTACTGCAGCTTAAATTCAGCAATCAAAAATCAAAAAGAAAATCATATAAAAAGACAACGCAAAATATTCTTTAAACTAACTTGACCATGGAAAAAAAAAAAAAAAAAAAAAAAAAAAAAAGGATATTTTTATTGAATGCTTTGAACATCGATTACAAATCATCATTAAAAGCATTCTTGCAAGACGGATTAAAATAAATTTCAAGCAGTCCTACTCTTGTAGTAATAAATAAATAAAAGAAAAAGAAAAGTAAATACGCGTTAAAAAACAATCCAGTATCATTTTCATTTTAAGAAATCAGAAATCATCACCAACAGCGAAAATGTACCATCTCCAGATTTTCACAAGCTGTTCCAATCATAAGAGCCCGAAGTTATAGTAAAGTCTAACTTTTTTCCCTTTCAAGCTGTTTCCCACGAAAGCTCTTAATTACACTCCAAATATACTCCCCAAACTCTTTTTTTTTTAAATAAAAACTTTTTTTTTCACTATCCCCCCCACACCCCATACCGCCATCGGTTCCAATCCCCAACTGAGTGCCAAAGTTTCGATTTTTTCGCCTCGACAGGATATCTATCCTCCATCATTTTGTTCGGCTTGATGGCAACGAAGGCATCGGCCAAACGATAACGACTATGGCGTCATGTAACAAGCACGTCTTTGAATTCTTTCTCATAAATCCCGACACCATGGCCGCCAACGGACACACGCACATAGCCGTCACGCCATGTTTCATTTATTTGTTTGTTTATTTATTTTTTCCTCCTTCTTTTCTGTTCGAATAGGGTGGTGGGTGGGGTCGTCGAAGATCCGCAAATTCTCATTTATTCTCAGTCACCTGAGGCCTAGGGGGATTTCGTAGCCTATCTAGTAAATCCAAACGGAGACGTACACCGATCAAGGTCCCAAATCCTGAACGATGACAGAGAACGATTGAAGGCATTTATTTATTATTATTTTACCTCACTTCTTTTTTTTTCTTCTCACTTTTTTTTAAATGTTGAGGGAGGAATAAAGAGAAGGAAAATCCATTCACTATATATATATATATATATATATATAAGGAATCCTATTTTATTTTCGATTTACGATTAAATCATGCATATTGGAGGGAGGTATAAATATATTAATAATTCGATTTCTTCTCCATTATTGAATTTTGCTTTTTTAAATCGTGAAGCTCAGTTTTCGATAATCGAACATTCGAATCAGAATAAATATTTTCGACTTAAAGGTTTAGTATAAAATTAATTACGAATTTCATTAAAAAAATTGGAATGATTTTTAATTATTTACGCTTAAGAAATCGATCAATCTAATGTTCAAAAGTTTATGACATTGTATTAGTAATTATTCTGAAATTATGTTTTAAGAATAAAATTTAATTAAGAATTTTTTTTTTTTACATATACTACTGTGCCCAAAAAGTAAGACAAAGGAAGTAAGGAAAGTCAATTTAAAATTCCTGGGTGCTTTTTTTTTTCTTTTTTAAAGGCGGCTGGCATTGTCCTTGATATGCGAAATTTGACGTCAAAATACTTATTAGTGTTGATGTTGTGTCACCGTTTTGAGTTGATTGCAGAGATTCAACGTGAATCGCCGCGCGCTTTGGAGGCCATCCCTGCCGATTACTTTTTACCGCGCATTCAGGATTGGAAAAAAAGTTGGCATAAGTGCATTGTGCCCGGAGGGGATTACTTTGAAGGTGATGAAATAAGTTTGGAAGAATAAATAAAGAGTTTTTGAAAAAAATTTAAATTTAAATTTAAATTGGGCACAGTAGTATATATATATATATATTGTTTCAGAAGTTAAAAAAGGAAAACTCCGAATCATTACAGACATTGTTAAATATGATAATAATAAATTCAACGGTTATCAATTACAACATGAGCATAATTTTGAAAAAAAGTATTTATAATAATTTAGTTTGGACTTTGATAGAAAGCTACCATTAGTAGTAAAAATTAGAGTAATTAATATCACAATGTATAAACACGATCAAGTGATTAAATAAATACCATCATCATGAATTTACCTTCTCATTCTACTAACGTCACTTCAAATCAGCATAAAACTCGTTGGTGATGCATAATGAAATAAACTTAACCACCCTCTTGATTTGCAATTTAATTAACATCTATTATCAACAAATACATTTAAATATGATTAATGATTGTATTTTGCATGATTAAAAATGATGGTAATCAACCTTGACATATCTACCAATAAAGATAGGGAATTTATACGCAAGACACCAATAGAACTAATTAAGAAACAAATTCCAAATAGTATTTTACATTCCATTCAAATGTTTTAATAAACAAATTAGCATAAAAGTAATTCAATGAAAGAAGATTACTTTTATTACTCAAGAAATTGAGTTCATTATTTTTCTAGACACATAGTACCATTTTTAAGCGATTGACACAGCGAATTAAAGATAAAATGACACAGTCGACGATAAAATGACGATACTTGCAAAAAACAATTCTTTTTGACTACTCTTCCAAACGTGCCAACTAATATTCTTAATTTTAAACGCAATTCAATAAGAGACCAATTCGTCGAAAATAAAAACACTGTAATAAGACTCGAACGTCAATTTGGATTTTTCCGATTCCCTTTTATTGACATCAATTGCATCTAACGACCTTTTTCCTGTTCCTGTGCCTACTTAAAGATTTATTACAAAATTATACAGCACCTTTGCTACATTAGTGAAAGGGATGTTACAAAGAGGAGTGTATTCGTCTAGCCATATATTTTTAAGGAATATGAACGTCTTCATTTTGAATTGGATTCAGCACTAGATATGTTACTTAAAAATATATTGTGGTACTTCTGTTATGAAAGAAAACATAACATAAGGCTACGGATTAATATATCATTGCTTTTTTACTTATCTAATTTTAAGCCTTCAAAAAATTGATGTTGCAGAAATTTAGAACTTTACAAATGGTAGCATTAGAGAGTAATTCATAAAGTGTCAAAATGTTTAAGATAATGTATATTTATAATGACGGCGATTCCCATATTATGCATATATGAAAGAATATTATATTCTTGATATGAAAAAAAACCACACAAATACGAAATTTTTAGCATGTATATAAATAAAAATAAAATACATTTACAACTGTGATAGTGGAAATTATATGAATTATGGAAAATGTGGAATAATATTTAATAAAATAAAACGAAATCATATACAGGGTGATTATAATTAAAGTCCCACTTTCAAAATACTGTAAAAAAAGTACCGCAATGAGTTCATATTTGAACTGAAGATACTTGAAGAGAATGACAGTTGAAGAAGGGGGAAACAGTTTGGCATCAAAAGAAAGTTCCACCGATTTTTCCCATCCAATTTGGTATGACTTTGCCGTGGTGGGTGAGCTTTCCACAAACAGTGTCACAACTGTTGAATGATTTGGAAGTCATTTTTTTGTCAAAAAACCGAAATAATGAAGCACATTGAACACTACAGTTGGTTTAATGTGCAACTCATGCCAAATACGTTGTAATTTCGATTTAAAATGTCCCTGGCAGCCGAATCCACTTTCTTTATGCCGCTTACAGCGCCATCTATTAATACACTTTGGACCTTTTTTTGATATCCGTACCATTTCCCTCTTCTTCAAGTATCTTCAGTTAAAATTTGAACTCTTTGTGACGAGTATTTCTTTTTTTACAGCATTTTAAAAGTGGAACTGTAATTATAATCACCCTGTATATACATATAAAGAGAGAGAGAGAGAGAGAGTTAAACAGATCTCAACAACAGTTTCAGGTTTCATTAGAAGTATTGCAATAATTAAATTTAATTAAATACAAAAGGTTAAACTAGTTTAAGTATACTCAGTTCCAAAATTAAATTAGTTTAAGGATACTCAGGTATATCAACCCACTTCTGAAGAACATTAGGAATTATACTATGCCAAAGGTGTCTGTTAAATTAAATGATACTACAGTACCCAAGAGCTCTAGAACAAAATTTCCTTCGTCCAATCCAAAAATTGACCACAATGAATAGATAGCACTGACACATTATTTATTCACAAAGCATTTATTATATTTGATATATACGCACTAAAATTCTTGTTCAAATCACTAGTGGAGACGAACTAAGCACTCCGATGAATGGTGCAATGCTTCAATGCATTTATCAGGGATAGCATCTCTCCAGATCCAATTTAACTATCCATTACCTTAAAGCAACAAGCATGTCTAAATATATGCAAGGTGGGATAAATTTATGGACATAGTAATTCTGCTTCTTTCTACGTTCGAGCATTCCCGGCTAATGGGAAAGTTCTTGGGAATTAATGCGTAAGATGTGGTAGATCGTTTTCACACATTGCTTTCGCTTAGAAATACGTGTTTCAAAATGGAATTTTACATAAAACAGAAACTCGATAATAAGTAGCCTCTTTCGTTAAAAGATAATGCAGCTGACAAAGATGGTTTAGTATTCGGGTGCTGGCAGAAATACAAGGATTAGAAAATATAGCCTCAGCAAAGAGCAGAGATATTAACTTGTTATTAGTCGTAAATTAAAAATTCCTAGATGCAAATTTTTGTACAAGACAAACTTAGGTCGTAGAAAAATATTTCCATATTGCGTAAATAACAAAAGCAATACATAATAATATTTGTAGACACACAGTCACAAATTAAAACAAGTTATAAATCGAAAACCCCCTGCTGATTTCTACCATACAAAAAAAAACCCAATTATTCATCAAATAATCTTAAATAATACGACATATATTGCAGCTTAACAAAGGTGCAATAACATTCGGAAACCTAACAGTTTTACAATGGATTAAGCGATATTTCATGTTAAATCATTATAAAGGAGTTTTCCTATGAAGACGTCGAATATATCATAAGGAAATGATTTATGAAGAGGGAAATAAAGATAGGACCGTTTTTTTTTATTGGCGACAAAAAGGTCTACGTCGCTCCAGGCTACAAAAAGATTCTTTTATGTAACTCTTATCTCCTAAATGAAAAAAGAAGAGTCCAACTGTGGCAAAATGTAACTCAATGATACCCCTAAAAAAAGAAAGATAGAAAGAAGAAAACGGCATACATTTTATTGATGTTTAGATTACCGATTTCTTTCGGTGTGAAAAAACTTAAGAGATATCATAGTTCTTTGCTAACTATTCATGACCAGAAAAATTTCGTTTGCAAGCATTGATAATTTTTTTATAAAATACAACTATATAAAACTTTAAGAATTATTTTAAGGTTAAGCAACATTAAAAATAAATTTAACTGTACAATGAATTTATTTGAAATATATCAAGCACACAACTAATCACTTGTTTATTTGGAATTATGAAGTCTTGGGCATTACCACTTTTCGAAATGTTACCATAGCTATAATATGGTTTGCAAAAAAGTAATGATTCTACCCCCTAAGTTAAAATGGAATTAATTTCCTCCTTAGGAGAAAAAAAATCTACCGATTAAAAAATCTAAAGAATTACCGATTTCTTTTGGTGTGAAAAACTTAAGAGATATCATAGTTCTTTACTAACTATTCATGGCCAGAAAACCATAACAATTTATTTTGCAAGCGTTGATAATTTTATAAATTACAACTATAAAACTTTTGAAATTATTTTAAGGTTAAAACAACAACATTAAAAATCAATTTAACTGTACAAAGAATTTGTTGGAAATATATCAAGCACAAAACTAATTATTTGTTTACTTTGAATTATGAAGTCTTCGGCATTCCCACTTTTCGAAATTTTGCCACAGCTCACATAATATGGTTTGCCAAAAAGTAATGATTCTACTCCCTAAGTTAAAATGGAATTAATTTCCTCCTTAGGAAAAAAAAATCTATAAAACCCAGACTGGCTTTCTCCACTTCAAGATTTGCTTTACCCCCCTGCCCCCTTTCTTCATCTCATAGCAAAAACAAAAAACAAACAGTTGGATATAAAACAATCATTAACTTCTCGAGCTCGCGAGACTCCATGAAATTAACACCACACATTATTCAAAAGATTCAGCCTTCAGCACAATGCTTTTTCTTTCAGAATCAAAGAAACATTTTTTCCAGCCATTACACGATCAGAGATAAGGAAAAAACACACTACTTTCATCGAATGATTAAATAAAAAAATAATAAAACTCGACTTTTTTCAACCGGAGTAAAATGATAATAGTTAAAAGAGTATGGAAAGTTACATACAACAGAAGAACAGGGAAAAAAATTGAAATGGAAGTGAAAATTAGTCTAGGCATTTGTATTTGCTAGCAAGTGTTCCTTTTTAAAATTTTAATTGATGGCCATTTTATATATTTTTTTGATTTACTCTTTATCGGTTACAATTTATAATTATGATTACGAATTACTTTTATCGATTACAATTTATAATTATGATTACGAATTACTTTTATCGATTACAATTTATAATTATGATTACGAATTACTTTTATTGATTACAATTTATAATTATGATTACGAATTACTTTTATCGATTACAATTTATAATTTGGATTACGAATTACTTTTATCGATTACAAATATGATTACAATTTATTATACATATTACATTTTTACAATTGCGATTAAGATTTACTTTTATCGATTACTATTTATAATTATGATTGCGATTTATTATACATCGAAACTTCTGAATGTGTTTATTCAGCATTAATTTGTATATAGTTTGGAGCCAGTTGAGAAATAAAGCAGATTTAATTGGTAGCTTTGTTAAAGCAGCCATTATTTTAGTAATTGTCGTTGAAAAATGTATTTAAAGAGCATTTGAAGCTGAAAATTATATACGCGCTGCATAAAAATTATTTCCAACACATAATTTTAATTCTTCATATTTAATATGCTGCAAAATTTATATAAGAAATGCAAATTTAAAATTTTTATTTATATTTGTAAATTTTTATGAGACACTTAATATACGAAATGACGATACTTATATTTGTTCTAGTGCATTTTCATAACATGTTGAAATCATACAACTAATAAAAGAAATTACATTTTTTATTCGATTCAATATTGCTTAAAAGTCTTTACTTCATAAAAAATTAATAGATATACAAAAAAAATAATAATAATATAAGCAACTGCTTAGATTTCAAATAAGAGTTTGAAGTTATTAAATTAAACTACAATCAATTAGTCACATATTGCTTAAATCTTGCATAATGCTATGTATATAAAGATGCGGCTTCTGGATCTTAAGATGAAATAAGACTTTATTTTATCAATGATTGTAAAGAGAATTATTGTTTAATTCGTTTTTCACTAAATTAATTTGCTGTACTTTCTAATTATTTTAAAATAGTTAAGTACTATAAAAAAGTTATCTGTTTTTTATTTGCTTTATAATTTTAAGAAACCGAGAAGAGTATTATACGATACTTGCTCCTAATCTTAATGTTAAATATATTATGTTATATTAGTTGCATATATGGACCGGTTACTGAATATATCCACAAATTCATTATCGTCTAATACTCACACTAGATATTAAATTAAATACTACAAACAATTAGTCAAATTAACTTACATAATGCTATATATGTATAAATGCGGCTTCTGGATCTTAAGATGAAATAAAACTTTATTTTATCAATGATTGTAAAAAGGACTATTGTGTAATCATTTTTTCACTAAATTAATTTGCTGTATTTTCTAATTATTTTTAAATACTTAAGAACTATAAAAAAAGTTAATCTGTTTTTTATTTGCTTCATAATTTTAAGACATTGAGAAGATTATTATATGATATTTGAACCTATCTCTATGTCAAATATATTATGTAATATTAATAGCATATCTGCACCGGTTACTGAATCTATCCACAAATTCATTATCCTCTATCATTCGGTGTTTGAATTTCAATAATTTGGTAATCGCTAACAGAATCGCTTTTACTCATCCATGAAAGCATATGGATCCGCTACTTTACAATCGAGTCCTCAAAGATCGGTAGTGATTCATCACCGTATCTCATCCATATATATGATAGTAACGATAGCCCTGAATGCGAAGCAATGATTTAACGAGAATCTTCAACGTTACGGGAATCGGTATCATTACATCATCATTTTAATCACTTGTTATTAGCCTATACTTAAAACTTAGCAACGGGCTATCATTATCTGATTTCTACAGTAACTATTTACAAGATACACAGAACAATATAAACATAACATGCCAAAAATAAACACCATTAAGATTGTCAAGATATTTTTCGTAGAACAGCTATGGACTAAAAATGAATGCAAAATTATCGTAGTTTTTGTTAGTGCTGATATTGGTATTTAAATTAGGATTGAAAAATGCCGGAAAAAACAATGCCAAAAATTTGTGAAGCTAGATTTACAATTTTGCAATTTTTTTTAAATTCAATAACTTAATTTAGTAATTCAAAAGTAAGAAATATTTCCGATACAGAAAACTTAAATTTAAGATATATTTCATCAAATTTGTAAAATAAATTTATAGTTTTTATTTAACTTTTATAAGAGAATAAAATTTTTAGAAGATTTAGTATTGATTATTCGAAATTTTAAAATCATTTTAACTGGTACCTAATTGTATCAAATGTTTAAATTACAATTAATTTTTTTTTCCATTTTTTTATTTTAAAAATTCTTTTTTTTTAAATCTTTTAGTGCCATTTTTAAATTTAAGCAATTTTATATTTATTCACCTACAGTAATTAAGTAGATAACTATAAATTCTGATTCAATATGAGAGGTTTAGTGGCCTTATCCCCAATGTTACTTCGTAATTGCGTCTGTTTTCAGTCCTCAAGACAAATATTAAAAACAAAATTATTCCTTTGTTGCATGCAAATGGAATAATAACTACAATAATAACGTATAAAGAATTAAATAACTCTTCGAGAAAATAATTTAGTATATGAATTTTCAACATGAATATAAAACCAAAAATATTTCTCTATTAAAACATAACGAAAAAATACCACCATTTCAAATACTATAATTTCGAAAACTAAAGTAACAAATATGAAAATTTTTAAATTACAATGCATTTTAACATTTTTATTCAAATTATACTGCAATAATCGGAACACAGCTTTTATATGCAAATGAGGATTACGGTCTTTCTATAATAATCCATAACAGCACTTCTAAGAAGTCAATACGACTCCGTACACTTCCACTCTTTTAAATTGGCATCCTACAACAACCTGACACTGCTTGCTTTGACATTCCTATCAACTGTGAACCGAATAACAAACAGCAAACAAATGTCATAAGTTGGACATTTTCCCTGAAGGGAAACATCTTAATCCTAACTTTTGAAGAGTTTCGAAAAGGTGAACTTATTGAAGGAGGAGGAAAAATGTTGAACTTAATCTCTTTTCAATCTCCAGGTTAGCAAAAGAATGGAAAAAGGGGAGGGAAAACTTAAATTAAAAAGAAAAAAAAATTAAAGACCCTCCCTACTTGCGGAAGGCAGGAAGTTGAAATCTGTCGGAAGTATGATTTGTAACGGGAGAGAGCGGAAGCATCCATTAGGTATAGTTTGAAGAAAGTTGATCCATGTCTGTGACATGTTTGGTGAGGCTTTAAAAGAGACCAAGACAAGGAGTTTTAAAAAGAAGATATAACAAATATGGAAAAGGGGAAATAAAAAAAAGCGACTAAAATAAAGAAGAGAAAACGCCAGGTAGTTTGATTGAATGTAATGAACTGCAAACTACCCCACGGAGGAACTTAATAAAAGAAGTAAAGGGAAAAAGAGATGGAAAAAAAAGAGTGGAGAAAGAGCGAGAAAAAAACTGCTGTCAGAATGTAAAGCCTCATCTTTCGTTGGGCATACTACTTCCGCACCAATAACTGAAGCAGATTAAAAAAAAGAAAGAAATACCGATTTTGAGAAAATGGAAAAGAGGAGGTATAAAAAAGTGGAACGTTAGAAAAAAAAACTGCTTTGAAGGAAAAGTTTCATTGATGAACGGTACATCTCCCGGGCATTTAGAGAAACCTAAAGGGACTGCAATTTTTTTTAAAAGGGGGTGGGAACCAACTTGGGCCTCAAGGTAAATCAAAATACACAAGGCTACAGAGAAGAGCGGGTCCGAAAAATACTTCACACTATACACTTCAAAGGTGCAATGTAAGAAATCTTAAGGGAACAGCTGGTGGTCGCCAAAGACGAGTGTTCAATAAATGTAAGTTCATAGTAAGATTAAGAAGCAACTAAAACAAATCAATCTCATACTAAAATACATATCAAATATGATGTGAAATGGTCGTCATCATGCTTTCATTTTTCTTTAAAAAGTAGTTTAATAGTTAATTGTTTTGAAACTCTTTCAAACTTTGATAAGAGAGTAAAATATAGAATATGATCAGATTCTATCTTAATTTTAAAAAAGTATTTTTATAATACAAAAAATATTTTAATCAATATTTTTTCCCTCCACCTCCACATGAAATTTTTTTCTTAATCATGCGTTGTCTTCGTGAAAGGTCCTTATCTATTTTAATCCTGTTAATTTTAATGTTTTATTTGTTACAATAACAAAAGAGCCCCAGCTCCACTTGCCATCACGAGAATAATTATTTTAATATGTTTTGTTTCAAAAATTCATTATGTATTCTCTAGGAGTCCCGAAAAAAACTTAGTTCAGTTTTAAAAATAAGTTTAACAAAGTAGTTATATGTATCACAAGATAATACATGAAAATGTGAAAACCTGTTTGGATCAACATAAACTGGTTAACAAACATTTTCAAGCATGAATTATTAAGAAAATATATTGCACTTCAGTGTTACAAAAATTGTGTAAAATACTGAACACTTATTAAATCAATAAATTTCGCGCATCAAATTTATTGTTTACTTTTTATTACATTATATATTTTTCATTATATTGTTGATGTATACATGAAATAGATAAATAAATGTATGATAGATAACTATCAATTTTTTTGTGCGACCCGCAGTTTTTACAAATCCATAATCACTAAAAAGTTGAAATATTAAAATTTTATTTATTTAATTTTATATCCACGGAAAAACTATTTTAAGGAGAATAACACAAAAATCGATAGATATATAAAGATCACAATACATTAACAAAAACCAAAGTACAACTGGAAAAGTGTGAATTAGACACTCGACCATTCGCCTAGTTTTACTTTTTATACTCTCCGTGTTAGCGTTATTTTATACCAACACACAAACACACACACACACACATATATATATATATATATAATGATGTTTGTTTTTACACTATTACCAATAAAACCAGTTCAGTGCCTTATTACGAATAGTTAGTATGAAATTTATTTTGAATTTTTTAAATGAGGGTTAGCGTGGTATTTATTAATCTCACAAAGACAAAAAAGGGGAGAGGATTTAAGGAAGAATTAATTTTAATACATAATATTCTCAATTTATATATTATTTCATTTTTTTATAAATAATGTGAATGGATAATATTTTTAAATTAATCACACAACAATAGATATTCCTATTTTAATAGTCAGTTATAAAAATGAAGAAATATAAAACGGATTTACTCCCTTTCACTATCAATTACTATAAAAAAGTTACTGTATTTTTTATTATATATATATATATATATATATATATATATATATATATATATATATATATATATAAAGCTATCGATTGTAAATACAACTTGATTAAATGATTGGTTAAAAAAATAAGTGTTGGGTTTCGTCAAATCATGCACTTTTAATTAAATAAATATAATATAAAACTTTAGTTAATGTTAAAACTGTTTAAAAAAATATTTTACGATTATTAACAATGCACTTAAACTAAAATGTCTTTAGAAATAAGATACGTTTTCCCTTTCAGAGAATAAACTAAATAAAAATCCTAACTAACAGTATGGGGGGAAAAGACACCTTAAAATATAAATGTACAACTGCACAAACAAATTTTAAAATGTGAATAACAAACATTGTTTCCTCCGTAAAATCATCTTGAACGATCTATCCCACACACCGCTCGCCAAGGTAAAAAAAAGTCAATGGCCAGGCTTTTGTGTGGCTAGGAAATGTCAATCAAGAAGAGGTTTGTTGCTTTTCTCTTATTCTATTTTATTTGCTTTTCTTTCTTCCCGTATCCTTAGCTGCTTGAAGGTGAGAAGGGGCTTCAGAATAAGAGACAGCACTTAGCTCAGATAGCCACAGTAAGTGCAGCTTTTGTAAATAATTGCGCAGTCCAAAGATTGAATGTGTGCCGCCGGCCACTACTGTACTATTAGCCACGCAGAACTAAGCCAAGGGAACGAAGTTCGTTCAAAAAAAGCACAGGATAAATGGACAATTCCTCATATATATATGTAGAAAAATATATTATATTTTAAATTGGTTTTTATAAGTAATAGACAGCACAGTTGTTACGACATAGACATGATTCTTTTATGTATAAAATTTTGATGATTGTTTTTATTCGATAATTCTTTAATTGATTCTTGATGATTTTTTTATGCATAAAAATTATCGTAAAAGTTGTAAATATGCATGGTCAAAACTTAATAGCAGTAATTTTGGATATATATATTGTATTTAGTAAAATAAAAATAAAAATAATTTTATTTTAACATTGGGTGTGTTTCATTTTTGAAATTTACAACATTTTTTCGCGTAATGTCTTTAATTTGTAATGTCAGCTATTAATAATTTATTATTTCCATTTAATAATGCATATATTTAGATTATTTTTGTCCATGTTAATATTATATTTTTTTTCAGAATGTTTTAAACTTCCAATGCTATTTTACGGTTATTAATTCACTGAAAATATATACTTCTGCTATTAATTAACACATTTACTGATGCTGTGTATTTGCATACATTTCAAATGCATGAATTTAGTAAACTTGATTCTTATATTGTGAGATATGAGTTGTTTAATAAATTTTATTAACTAACATTACGTAATACCATCCATAAAATATTAAAAAAGTTATTTTATAGCTTTACATTATACATGATTAAAATCGTGATCAATTTATTTTTTTTAAATCGAACGCGAATAAAATTAAACACTGCTTCCTATAAAGTTTAATTTTGAAGAAAATACGATTTGATAGATGTGGAAATAAAAATTCAAATCTCAAAAGTGCTGAATCGTTTAAATTGTATTCATTTCCATAAAAAGAAAGAAAAATCAGTACATAAAGTAACTAAAAAATATCGACACTTCATTTGCAATTTCATTCGACTTTTCAAAAAATCAATCCCTCGAGCTTGTAATTGGATGAATATTTAAAAGAAGCTTCAAAATATCATGGGAAAGATCATCTCGCTAAACTAAGGCTAAATTACTTTCTGATAATATAAGAGAGGTTAGCGTGGATATTGTCTTTAAATTGACACTTTTGCGACACTGGATTTTTATTTTAAACCAAATCGCCTCGTGCTTGAAGAATGGAACACGTTAAGGAATATAAATTATCGGTTATTTTTCTTTTTCGAATAATTCTCGTTTAAGAAAGTGAAAAAAGTCATTCTTTTGTTCGAAATTTAATAAATAAATAGAAGAATATGCGTGTAATACGTTCAGGCGCTTCTAAGCGATAGAGACATTAAATAGTTTTTGGAATTGAAATTGGAGATTTCACGGAATGCTTGCTTTGTAGCAGCTTATGTTTTATTTTGGAATTTTCATTTTATTAGATGTCTTTGATTAGTTGCAAAAAACGTCGGACAAAAATAAAATTTGTTCTTCTAATACATATATTAGCTTTGAATATTACATATACAAAGCTAATGTCTATAATATATATTACATACATTAACATTAGCTTTATTAGCTAATGTACATTAGATATTACATGATATATTACTTATAATACTTTAGTTTTACAATTACAATTTACCCATTTTATTACAGTTATAACTCTATGAAAAATTAAATAATTCATAGGTTGCAACTATTATAATGAGAGCATTTATTATAGAACACTTAAAAAAAATGCATATTTTTATATATTGCATATACACTATGTGGAAGAAAGTGACGGGACACGACACTATAACGACATAAACCCATATTTATTAAAATTAATAGGAGGTAGGGCCTCCTTTGGTTGCGATCACAGCTGCAACCCTTCTGGGCATGCTTTCCACTAAATTAGCCATAGTGGCAAGAGAAATTTCCTTCCAAATGTTTAACAGGAAGTTCCATAGTTCAGGCTTGCTTTTTCGGAGTGGGGTGCAGACCCTCAACCGACGGTCCAATTCGTCCCAGAGATGTTCAATTGGGTTAAGATCAGGGCTCTGCGCCGGCCACTCCATGCGTTTAACGTTATTGCTCACACACCGATCAAGAGTCATCCTTGCAACATGGCATGCTGCGTTGTCGTCTTGATACCAGCAATCATCCATACCGTAAGTTGCCCACAAGGTAGGAAGGACATGATTGTCGAAAATATCATAGTATCTATCGGCATTCATCGCACCATCAATCTTCACCAGTGGGCCAGCCCCATACCAGGAGAAACAGGCCCATACCATCAATCCTCCTCCACCAAACTTTACAGTTGGGACGACACACTCGTTCAAAAGGCGTTCTCCTGGTAAACGCCATACCCAAGCACGTCTATCGGAACGGAAAAGGGTAAATCGTGACTCGTCACTCCAAAGGACGCGTTTCCAGTCATCCAGAGTCCAAGTACGGTGGTCTTTGGCCCATCGAAGGCGCGCTTTCTTGTTGGTTTTCGTAATCAAAGGCTTATGGGCCGCCGAACGTCTAGTGTAACCTAACTTATGGACCTCGATACGAAGAGTCTTAGTCGAAACAGCCACACCTGTGGCTTGTCTAAACTTATTAGCGATGTTATCCATGGATGTTTGACGGTTACTTTGAATCTCCCTGCCGAGCACCCGCCGGCCCCTGCTGGTGAGAACTGTAGGTCGTCCACTTCGGGGTTTGTTCTGACAGTGTCCCTCAGTCTTGTAGAGACACACAACACGTGCTACAGTTGATTTTGAGCAGTTACGGAGGCGGGATATCTCCCTAATTGACACCTTGGCAAGATGCAATCCAACCAACACTCCTTTCTCGAACTCAGACAACTGTTCCCGTGGCGGTATCTTGACAAAAAACAACTCTAGTCGAATCCACAGAGTATTTATAGGGTATGGCTGACACGTGATACCTATTATTGCGCACGTGTCAGCTGTATTGTCGACTTTTCTACTTTTCGAGGGGTGTCCCGTCACTTTCTTCCAGATAGTGTATTTCTTATACACATATTAGCTCCCCAACATTTCTTTGCAGTTATAATACTCAGGTCTTAAATATTTTCATCATATATTATAAATTATTCTTCCTAATTATTCCTAACTAACTAACTAATTCCTAATTATTCTTATTATGGTCAATTTACCAATTTTATTAAAGTTATAATTCTATGAGCAATTAAATAGCTCCTAAGTAGCAATGAGTATAATGGGAGCATTTATTATGGAACACTTAAAAAAAACTGCAATTCATTTAATCGGTGAAAAGCATTTTTTAATGAAATAACATGTTTTATTATTTAATTATTTATTTCAAACTACAGAAAGATAAGAAAAAGAAAAGCAATAATTTTACTCCTATAAGTTAGAATTTGTGCGAAACAAATTCATACTTAAATAACTCAAATATTTAGCATGATTCATTTCGTATAACGGGTCCTATATTTTAAAAATAAAAATTATATTCTTTAAAGATTCAGACAAATGTAATACATCAAAATGCATGTTGCAATATATACAAACACACGCATATATTTACATTATCTAAGAAAGACCTATTGAGTTTAATTCACATGAAAATCTAGTGCCCAGACATCAGTTGCTAGTGAAAATGTGCAACATGTCTGGCATTTTTTTTATGTACGCCAATGTATGCGTCGCCTCTCTAAATCTTCAATTACTGATGGTCGCTTTTTTAAACACTTGTGAAAAGGTAAATCATTAAAATGTTTCCTTCTTTTAATCTTACATGTCTTTTCCACTTACCTATTTTTCATATTTTCCTTACGTGCTAGCGCTTATACGCGACATTTCCTCGCACACATTTCATTACAAAATATGCTTACTATGATCCTCTCTACCTACTTTTAAATTTTTACCAGATGCTTTTGAAATACCCTGTATATACATACATATACAATAGTGATTGAAATGCTAAAAATTTGCGAATTTCACAGGATGATACAACAATCAGCACTATGTAAGCGCATGTTTATGCATATATCACCACAGCTGATTCGGCAGTGGTTATTTTTATATGACTTTATCTTAAATTTAGTAAATGTAAAAATTAAATGAATCGAATCCCAGAAAGATTTATTTTTCACTAAAATAACGTAAAAATAATAGATAAATAATATAAGAGGAAAAAAAAATAACGGTTTAAGATCAATTCCATCATTGGAGCGAGTGAATGAATCGCCGATCGAACTATGAATAACGATGGAAAACACAGTTCATTAAAACAGAAAAAGAAATAAAATATTATTACATATTAAATCACATAATTAACTTCATAAGTATTGGACTGAATGCGTCCACCGCACGTCAAAGTCACAGCAGCAAAAGAATCAAAACGATAATCACCGAACCCACACAAAAAGCGACCGGATGATAAAAACCAAAGAGGAAGAAAAAATGGCCGGCGCAGAACGCTATAAATTTTCATTGAGCCAAAAAAATATTCACTTTATTTCCCTTTGATGCGTGAAAATTACTTCGACAGCAAATCTTTATGTCACACACATGCATTAAAAAAAGCAGAATATGCAATAGAGTTGATCATATCCTTTCCCTCCGCGCACTCTTACCATAAACGTCCCAGGGATATAAAAGTAAGTAACCCAAGAAAAAAAAATTAATAATCAAAAAGGGAAGAGGGGAAAAAAAAGAACACTTTGAATATCCCACCCCTTCCATTTCATCAATGAAATCGCAAATCATAGAAAGTGGTAGGGAGAGAGAAAGGATTAGGCTCCATCCCGCATTGGCAAAATTCGTTGGTTCTTTTAAGGTGATGAATATAAACAAGAACATATGCTTGGATAAGTGCTCTCACTTGCTTTGGTTTTATTTTAAATGGCTATGCTAGCACAATCGAATTTGTTTTGGTAGTTTACTTTCTCCCCACACATAGGACTTAGCAATTGCTGAATGTTTGAATATGCATCACAAAATATTTACGGCGTGTAAATATTTATCCATAACCGTTCCAAGAACAATTTTTCAAGGGGATCCAGCATCTAAGGCAACTTTATTTGATACAACAGCGTCGTAAGGAAGTGGTGTTAGAAATAAAATGAGGGAACCGAGTGCTTCCAAGCAGACTTGGTTACAATAAAAATCTGGGTAAACAGCATTTGACATGAAAAGAAAATTTTCATCGAGATAAGAAGGAAAAGAAGTCGGCAGCGATGAGGTGTGGATTTCTTTTTTAACGCGCTTTGTTTCTCGTTTTTTATTTATTTATTAATATTATTTATTATTTTATAGTGTGAGCTAGCCGAGATCGCATAAAATGATTTGACGTATTTACATTCACCATCTTTATTATTTTATTCAATGTTTGTGGATTTATTTGTTGCTTTAAAAGGTTTCTGATATGCTAAATATAATTCGGATGCTAAGAGCTTTGTTAAAATATCCTCATCACAAAAGCAATCGAAATTGTAAAGGAGTAATTATCTTTGAGCTCTTAATATGGATTTCTATTTCTGCGTACTCATTTATTATTAAATCAAAACATAACAAAATAAACATTTTAAAGTCAATATTTCGTTATCGAAAAATAATTTCTTATCTACATTAATAAAAAAATACATTCACTTAACAAAGCAATTAAAATTTAATTAGATAAACAATTATTTCAAAGAAATAAACTTAAACCAGTTTCAACTAATAATATTCTAACATACAAACATGAAATCCATTTGTAAGAGTTACTGACTTTTAGCGCTACCTTAAAAAAAGTTATCTTCCCTTCCTCCTGTCTCTCTTTTTTTTTTTTCTTTTGTCGTCTATTTTTTTCCCTTCTTTATTTTCGAAGAAAAAAACGGAAGGTAAAGGGAATGCTTTAATACTTTCCAATAGGATGATCAATTATAGGAATACTGATGAATGTTGAATGAAAAATACGGTAAGATTTAAAATTGCTACAATAAAGTAAAATATATGGTGTATATAATATACTCTGTCTTCTGCGATTTTTAATATTAAATCAGTGATTCTCTAACCTTTAAAAACTATTGTTAATGAATCAATTTTTGATAAACAATTATTTTTTCAGAAATTAGTGATCTTAGGCCTCAAATAATAATTTATAAAATTTTAATTCAATTTTCTATTTAATGGATGGAATATAAATTATTCACTCTAAAGAAAATAAGAAAAAATAGTATATTAATATATTACATAATTAATATACTGTAAATTAGTATATTACAAAATTAGTACCATCATTTACTTCGAGTGAACATAAATATAATAGTTGATTTTATGTTTAAAAATTATACAAAAACATAAAACAACAATTAAAATTAATTTTTAAAGTAGTAAATTAACAACTTAGCCTCTTTAGTTATCTAGTATTAAATTATCTAGCTTTTAACTAATTCATCACTTTAAGTAAGTGATGAATTAATTAAAAACTAGATTAAGCAGGCCTATTAATTAATATTTAAAAAAACGAGACATGTCAACAATCTCTCTTTGCCATTAATTTTAACTGAGTGAATCTTTCGTGGTTCCCTAGAAGATCGGGGAATCCAGCTGCAGTGTGAGTACCACAGATTTAACTAAGCAATTGCTTTCTAGATATAAAAATTATATCTAATTATATAACATTATATCTTTCTGGATATGAAAATTATATATAGATAAACACCCGCGTTTATTAACGAATTTGACACCGTTGACCGAAAAATCAACTCATAAAACCAAGTGTCTGACTCGCGCAACGACGAAATCGAGTATCAGCGATCATGTCTATTAAGAATATCGACATTGCACACATTCTTTATTGCATAAACATCGCAACCAAATTGACCGCAGATTAATACATCTACTCTGGCGCCAGCGAGCTCTTAGCCCAAAGAGCGCGTCTGCCTATTTATTAATCCTTTTCTCTCGTGATGTTATGAATCAAACATCAACTTCCTAGCCTATTTATTAAGAGGAGATAGCAGCGAGTTATCGAAATGAATCAATCCCTAAATGCAACTTTTCACTATAAGCTGCTTATTCACAGGAACTTAAACCGATAACAATGAACAAACAGGATTCTTTTTTTTTTTTGTTCGAAAAAAGGGGTGGGGAAGGAAAACAAACAAACAAATACTCCAACTCCAAAAAGTGGTACCATCTGAGTGATGGGCAGAGTAGGCGCCTATTAGAGCAAACGACGTCAGACGTTAGATGAATTTAGTTGGGGAGAGGAGGATGGGTGGAAAAAAGCCCCAGATTCTCGGGGGACCGTCCCTGCCGCATTTCTCTTCCATAATTCACCGCCTCCTTTTAAAAAAGGAATCTCGTATCGAGGGGGGACAAACCACTCTATTTGGCTCTTTATCCTAGCCCTCAGTTCTCAGTGCTGGTGGGGGTGTTATACGTGACTTATTCACTTAATTAAATATATAGTGAGCACAGATCAGTACTTTTTATTTGATATTTTGCATATTAAAACGTGATCAGAAGAGGATGACTGATGGGTTTGCAATGTGCTGAAGTCAAGGGGCAGAGAATGAAAGAAGGAGTTCATTTGTTCTGCCATGACACATATGGCAGATATTAAAAAATTATAAATATTCTAAGATATACGTATTACTTATTACAAAGTTAAATGTATTGCTATTTTTATAGTGACTTAATTAAAAATGCAGTAATGGTATTTGGACACTCAGGTTTATTAATGGAATAATTTATTAAAAATAGAATCATAGAATTAACAGATAGATTTATTTGCCATTTGTTCTGTCATAACACATATGGCAGATATTAAAAATTTATAAATATTTTAAGATATACGTATTGCTTATTGCAAAGTTAAATGTATTGCTGTTATTATAGTGACTAAATTAAAAATGTAGTAATGGCATTTGGCGAGTGAGGTTTACTAATGGAATAATTTATTAAAAATAGAATCCTAGAATTAACATATTGATTTATTTATTAATAGCACATTAATAATTTGCATACAAAATCAATTATTGAATGTCATTGTTTGTCACTTAAAATATGCATGCAATTGTTACTAGCTGAACAATTCTTTGTTCTAAAAACAAGCAATTATATGCATAATAATTAAATAATTTTCTTTTAACGTTAAATACATAATTTTTGAATTATATAAAGTAAATATAACTCGTATTAATTTAAAAAAAAATAATATGCTAATAGTTTTTACTATGCTTTTAAATAATTGTATTAAAATACACGAAACCTTAATATCATTAGCTATAACTTAAAAGATAAAATAAAATATCAATAAATGAACTAGTTTTATTTTACTTTTAGTTTCCAGACATGGAAATATAAATAAAAATAATATACTGGAATATTTGTATTATTAGGCAACTATTTATTATTAATATTAATAATATTATTATTATTTAAAAAGGTAAATTTTTCAAATGAATGTAATTGTTCTTAATGTAAATTTGCATTTTTTTTAAAAACTAAGACACGAGTTTTAATATTTTTTTATATTCTTGCCACAAAAATAATTTGAAGCTATTTTAGCAAGTAACAAAAAAAAATAAATGCACAGTTAAAGTGCTTCCAATATTTTTAGTTAATTAAGTACACACAGGAACAAACATAAATTTGAGTGAAACATAAAAAAGTACTACAATTTAACTAAAGATGTTAAGAAAACAAAACATAATAATAAAATTTAAACTAGTTAACTAATTGAATTAATAGCAAAATGCAACTATAAAAATGTAATAAATTTATAATAAACCCACATAATGATTAATACATTAAGATTTATGTGATTATTTTTAATTATTTCATAATATAATTCTTTTAAAGCTACTCATTTTTTTAGCAGATATTATATACATATTTTCAATTAAAACTTAAAAGCATTTTGATCTTTGTTAAATAAGTCAAAAAGCAATATGAAAGAATATAGTAAAAAAAAAAACAAGTTTTTAAAAAAATTCAAATACGTGAAAAATAATTTTAGATTTTTCAGCCGAAAAGACGCCAAATTAAAAATTACAGAAGTATCAAAAATTACAGAAGGACGCAATACTTTTTGAGTCGTTCAAGTTAATGTTTTTTCTATAGCTGCGTCGACTCTAAATGGAGTTGATTTGAATAATTGGTAATTTTAATAATAATCACACAACACTCCAAGTAGTTCATCATATAATTCTTTTAAATATACTAATTTTTTAGCAGATATTATATAAATATTTTCAATTAAAACTTAAAAGCATTTTGATCTTTGTCAAATAAGTCAAAAAGCAATATGGCACACAAAAAAACAAGCTTTTTAAAAAAAGTTCAAATATGTGAGAAATCATTTTAAAATTTTTCAGCCGAAAAGTCTGCCAAATTAAAAACTACAGAATCAAAAATTACAGAAGTCCGCAATACTTTTGAGTCGTTCAAGTTAATGTTTTTTCCTATAGCTGCACCGACTCTAAATGGAGTTGATTTGAATAATTGGTAATTTTAATAATAGTCACACAACACTCCAAGTAGTTTGGGTGTTCAGATGAAAACTGTGCAGATGGCATTTTGCCCAGAGATGGTCGTAACGATATCTTCACATGCTTTTATCAAAGAGTTTCCTGACATTTCTTCGGGAAGGAGAGAAAAATCTGCGCGAGTTAAAAGTCAATTTATTTTGAAATCTTTAGCTGCAGGGCGCATTTTATGAAAGAGGCACGCCCATTCAGGTTATAACTCTCAAAAAGCACTATTTGAGGATGATTTAGATCCGCAGTGAATTCACTTGATGGGGGAGCCCATTTGGTTTGGGAGAGGAGAGAGTATAGAATTTTGATGTAGATTTTTTTTAAGGGGACATTTTTTTAAATAATTTTTAGTAGAAAAGGTCACGTTATTATTAACGAATTAATGAAATTATCTAATCAGATAAATTATACAGATTTAAGAAGAAAGTTTGAAATGTGAATACAAAAATCAATTTTATACCATTTGAAATTAAGAATCACTTGTATAATTTTTTTTAATTTCTTTAATGGGTGAAATGGATACCGTCAATTTTAACCAAAGAAAAATTGCTCAGTAAAGCACGTAAGAAATCAGGACAATTAACACAAATATTTTAAAAGCAGATAAATATTTATAAAAAAAGCAAATCAAATAAGAAAAACTGTATTAACCTCCATCATTTTAAAAGCATTTAATGAAGTAAAAAAAAGAAGAAAAAGTACTCAAGGACATTTGAAATAACGTAATTAATAATGAAGATGTAGAAAAGGTCAAAAAAATTCTTGAAATAATCTTTCTTAATCAAATATAATATATCTACTTTCATAATTACAAATATTTTTATATAAGTATGTTCCAATTAAGTATGCCACAACCAGCCCACAGATGGGTGATAAAAGGAGGACATTGATTTCCAAAATACTTAGTCATTTTATAAAGTCGTATGGGAGAAAACTTGGAAAATTCCCATCAAGCAGTCTATTACTACACCACACCACATCACATCACTGTGCCTAGAACTGAGTTGTCACTTTCAGTTTGGAAATGATGTGGGTGAGAGGAAATCTGATTGGGCTGTGTGACGGTCTTACGGTCATATGAGACCAGGACCTACGGCTTAAAGTGGATTCTGAACCACTACAAACATCCATGGCACCGCTGGGACTCGAACCCAAATTTGTGGTACCGAGCGCTAAAGCGCTAGCCATTCGGTCATTGCCCCCCCCCAGCAGTCTGACCGTCGATGCCACACAATCTCCGCCGAGTTTCATCGAAGCAGTGATTGATACTGAGGCCGCCAGAGGATTCGAACCACTACTGAGCCTTGAGTTGGGTTTTATTTTTATTGGGAAGTAACATGATGGTGATGAAATAGATCATTAAATTGTGAAATTATTTATTTAGCATATTTGTATTCCTGTATCACGTTACTCAGTTCTTTAAATAAAAAGTGAGTATCGTGTTGGGCTTCAGATAACCCATCGTAATCTGAAACGATAATGTAAACCGCAGAGCCTCTAGAGTTTATAAATAATTTCAAGGTGAAATTTCGTCACAATAATCTTCCTGAAATAAAATGAAATGAATTTTTAAAAGCCATTAAGTACTTTAGTGAAGAAGAAAAATAAGTGATGATAGACCTTACAGAGTGAAGTACTTTCATAGAAAAACCATTTGTTCATTGTTCCATCTTAAATAGACAAAGAACTCGTTTCGGGGATGTTTTCCGATTCCATACTTGTAATACCAATTACATAATAGATCTATGGTTATAATGACCTACTAAATTTCAGAACTATCTCTACATTTATTTTAATACATTATTAATAAAACGTCTTTGGATTATTTATAGTAATCTACATGTGGTAAGATCGTGCTAGAAGTTTTAAACATAATAGTTATCCATGAAGAATTAAGATTGCCTCCAATATCTTGTCGACATTATTATTCACCGTTTCCTCAAATCTCAATTCGATTCAGGATTTGAGGAATAGATTTAAATGGCAAAGTGTAGGGCTTCCACCCCTTCGGGTAGTTCTCATTTGCAGTGACAATTACCGTCTGCCTAATCATTAGACCGCCGGATTGAAGGCATGAATCATCGATACCAAGACTTTACTGTTTAAACAGTAGGTCATTGAATATGAACTGAATTTCCTGCTCGCTGAAAACACTATAGTATAGTTTATTTGATAATGATTTCTTTCATATTTGATCTGGTTTATAAATATTAATTTATAAACCTTGCTGCAGTGTTAAATAAATAATACACCTGTTTGATGATATTTACAACTTATTCACTTACGTGCCGGATGAATTTGACTGATTTTATTATATAACCATGTCCATGTTTGTACTTGAAATGAGCACATGAAACCTGCCAGCAGGAATATTCCTCCGTTAGGCTCAGAAAAAAGAGGATTAGGGAGTAGCATTTTTTCTCACGAGAAGAGTTTTGGCATTTCATTCCCAGGACGGAGGAATTATGTTATTTGACAAATATATAATAAACCCACCATATATAATAAACCCCACCATATATAATAAACCCCACCATATATAATAAAGCAAATTTGACAGCAGACGAGCTTTATTGTGGGTAGTTATATTACATGAAATTAGTGCTTTGTATTAATGACATTCCTGTCACTCAAATCTGATGGTAGATATTCGATATGATATATAATGACCAAATTAACGAATGTCTATACGACCTGCACAGGTCGAAACAACTACAGATTGAATATGATATACTATGAGTTGTTCCATCGTGATTGATAATAGACCACGGGTTGAGAAATGTCTACTCCAATGAGAAGTGAGGGAGGCTGACGCGCCCTTCTTGACGGATTGTCTTAAAAGGAGTTTATTTTGGTGAAATAGAGAGAGAGTTCTACGACGAGTGGACAGAAGTGATGTTTTACTTTTTTTTCTAAAGTGATTGAATAGGCAGGAGTATCAGCTTTTTTTTTTTTTCCTTCAAAGTGAACCCCTTGTTGTTTCGCGTATCACGCCGTGTGATAATTAAGGTCTGCATCAAATCACGTATTTTTAGATTCGATGTAGACTGTAGAACTCTGAAACTCTCCGTCCTTGCCGTAAACTGCACTTGTGAATCAAATTATCTTTAAATTATTATATATATATATATATATATATATATATTTTTATTTATTTTTTTTTTTTTTTGCAAATAGAGTTCTGTATAATGTATATAATGCTCGTAAATAAAAATTAAAGTGTTCCTTAATTAAAGTGTCCCTTTAATAAAAATTAAGTGTTAAAGATTATATGGTGGTTGAAAGTGGCCCTTTTCTTGAAGCTGTTATATGTCTAGTATAGGCCGAGGCGTTACGAGGATGACAAACCATGCGGTTTTTTCTAAAGACCCCATGGTAAAACTAATTTGCTACATTTCTGTTGTTCTAATGATGAATGACTAAAATCAAAGAAACCTGGCATTCGAAAACAATAGCAACAACCACATATTTTAACAAAGAAGATCGATCGACTAAATAATAAAAAACGTATTGTTATCAGTAAACATCAAAGAAAAGCGAAAGGATACCACAAATTGATAAATTGACTGAAAAAATTATATTAAAAAACTATGTAACTTTAAAAAAAAAATACATTGAATAGAAATAATGCCATATATCAATGTATAACAATTCATATTCAACTTAATAGCAAAGCAATTCACAGGATCGCTACACTTGATTATAAAAAAAATTTCTGTTTAAATGAATTTGTAAACGGAACAGTTTCAACACAACTTTATAGTAAATGATAAATAGCTGAGTTTTTTGTTATCTATTTTTATAATTATGAAGAACAGAATACATCATTTCCCTCGGAATGAATATAGTATAATTTTTCTCTTAAGTAATTTTTTTTTTATGATTCAGAAAAATGAATTTATGTCTATGAAATTAATTATGATTTATACGTAACTCAATATGCAAGGAGTTCGTAAAAATATTTTTCCGCAAAAAAACATTCCCCTTCATTAATTATTTTAAACGCGATGGGTAATATTATTTTAGAAATAGAATTAAAAACTAATAGCGTTTTTTAATCATTTGCTTTTAGTTAAATCAGCGTAATAATTTATCAACACTCATGCTACACTTTTTTCTACTGTTATGTTTTTAGATAATGTATTAGATAATTATTACGGTGATGAATTCTATTTTTTGAGAAAGAACATTAAACACGCTTCCCCATTCACCCACTCCTCAACGAATATATTTTTAAAGCCATAATTATTAATTTCTTTTCCAAAACAGTAGATTTTTTTTCAATTAATGAATATTTAACCGTTACACGAAAATATGTTTAACTTATTTTTATATGAACATTGTTGATAACTGCTACATTTTTTTTTTTTGTAAAAAAAAAAGGAAAGATTAGCTCAATAAATATTTTTTGTGAAATAAAAATTTATTTTATTTCATTTTTTTTCTAGCTAAAACTACACCAATTGGCTCGATTTAAAAGATAGGCGACACCAATTAGATATTTCTAATTATAGTAAAAAAAAAACAAAAATAATATTCATAGAACTCAAAAAACAAATTGGGTGTACTTAATTACTAATGACTAAAAGCGCATAAAAGCTAGTTATTTAAAAGGAGTTAATATGCAGAAACTTATTTCAAAAGCGATATCTATGTTTAATTTCGTAGCATGCAAATCCAATGAGAGTTTTAAATTAGAGTAATTTACCACTAATATAAATATCAGCACATTTTAAAGCGATATCTTAAAAGAGGTGCGGCCTGATAGCCAATTGGCTAACGCTCTGGCCTTTGGTACCATAGGCTTCAGATTCGAATTCTAGTTGTGGTACGAGTGTTTGTTAGTGTTTCGGAATCCACTTTAAACTGTAGATTCCGGTCTGTTTACCCGTCGTGTGCACAAGATGGTCGTAGAGCGATTAATCAAACCAAATCTAAAAGAGGCCCAAAAGGTTTTTTTTATAAAAAAACAATAACAACACTTTTTCTATTGTTTCTTAAATATAATTTAAGAATAAGTTTCAAAAAATTCAATTAACGGTATCTAACACAAAATCATATATCAAATACTGATGTCCGAAAACTCCCCTGTCCCCTCCCTCTAAAAAAAGACATTTACACGAAAATCTATGTCTTAAAAAAAAAAAAAAAAAAAATAGCAGTATATTTGTTTCTTGAAAAACATTTTTCACTTTTTCACTTCAAACTTCTCCAAGGGGATAGTTAAACAAGCCAACAAAAACAAGAGGAACCCAGGAAGTAATAATGTGAGCCGACGATCTCGCCGCTGAACTTTATAAACGATCCTATTTCTTTTACTACAAGATCGCCGGACACACTCTTTTTTTCCCCTTGACCATCTCCTTTCTTTCACGACTTTCCTTTTTTTGTTGCTATTTATTCCCCAAGCGCTACTCACACTCGATTTGTCGTTTGAGGCATTCCTGGTCCTGGCCAGATCCCTGAGGAACTCCACTGTGGTCACCAGGGCACCAGATAATTTTTTTTTCGCCCCACTGTCCACCCCTTGTGTCCGGCTTACCTCTGCCGGTCGTCCAAAGCCAACGAGGCCCCAATTCGCTCGAGGGATACAATGGATAACGTAATTATCCAGAAATATAATCAAATTTGCAGCCGGAATTACCGGACTCCTGTATTCCCGGACAGTCACAGAGCGCTTTCAAATCATCGATCCGGACGAAATAAAAATTGTCCGGCACAGTCTTCCAGTCTGGAGCGATAAATCTAAAGGTTTGGGAGCTGCCGCGATAAAATGATAAAGATAAATAGAAGGAAATAATGGCAGGGACGAATGAAGCAGAGCAGTTGATTCGAATTTTAAGAAGAATTTGAAAGTGACTATATTAAGATAAAACTCGCCGGCATAAATCATTCTTTTATAACGCTCCTGATAGAAAACTATTGATGCATTGAACTGGAGTTTCTCCTGCCAGTGCAATACAGCCAGAGCAGAATGTGCATTTTTCATTCGAAGGGGTGAGATAAAATCTGGGAAGAAAACGTGTGGTGCCAGCAGCTGTTTATAGGAAAAAAAGAAAAAAAAATCTCATAATACTTAGTTTAAAGTGGATTCCGAACCACTACAAATATCCACGTCACCGCCGGGGCGCGAACTCGAAACCTGTGGTACCTCTCGCGCCAGCCTCTCGGCCATCATGCACCAAATATGGTTTTTTTTTTTTTTTTATTATTATTATAATAAGCTTTTAAAAAAGCAATATCGTCACTTTTTCTATTGTTCCTTAAATAGAATTTAAGATTAGGTTTAAAAAAATTAAATTTACGACATCTAACACAAAATCATATATCATATATTGATGTCCAAAAACTCCCCTATTCTCTCACCCTAAAAAACTCATTTACACGAAAATCTATTGGCTTAAAAAAAGAGGGATGTAAAAAACAACAAAAAAGGCCGTATATTTGTTTCTTGAAAAATATTTCGCACTTTTTCACTCCAAACTTCTCCAAGGGGATAGTTAAACAAGCCAACAAAAACAAGAGCGACCCAGGAAGTAATAATGTGAGCCGACGATCTCGCCGCTGAACTTTATAAACGATCCTATTTCTTTTACTACAAGATCGCCGGACACACTCTTTTTTTCCCCTTGACCATCTCCTTTCTTTCACGACTTTCCTTTTTTTGTTGCTATTTATTCCCCAAGCGCTACTCACACTCGATTTGTCGTTTGAGGCATTCCTGGTCCTGCCCAGATCCCTGAGGAACTCCACTGTGGTCACCAGGGCACCAGATAATTTTTTTTTCGCCCCACTGTCCACCCCTTGTGTCCGGCTTACCTCTACCGGTCGTCCAAAACCAACGAGGCCCCAATTCGCTCAAGGGATACAATGGATAATGTAATTATCCAGAAATATAATCAAATTTGCAGCCGGAATTACCGGACTCCTGTATTCCCGGACAGTCACAGAGCGCTTTCAAATCATCGATCCGGACGAAATAAAAATTGTCCGGCACAGTCTTCCAGTCTGGAGCGATAAATCTAAAGGTTTGGGAGCTGCCGCGATAAAATGATAAAGATAAATAGAAGGAAATAATGGCAGGGACGAATGAAGCAGAGCAGTTGATTCGAATTTTAAGAAGAATTTGAAAGTGACCCCACCCCGTGTTGAATATATTAAGATAAAACTCGCTGGCATAAATCTTTCTTTTATAAAGCTCCTGATAGAAAACTATTGATGCATTGAACTGGAGTTTCTCCTGCGAGTGCAATACAGCCAGGGCAGAATGTAAATTTTTCATTCGAAGGGGTGAGATAAAATCGGGGAACAAAACAAGCGGTGTCAGCAGCTGTTTATAGGACAAAAAAAAATCTCATAATACTTGAACCAAAAAACAGAAAGAAAAGAAAAAGAAGGTACATATTAAGAAAGGTATGGCGATTTAAAAACAACAGAGCAAGCTGGACATTAAAAATAATACATTTTTATTTTTATTTGCGAGTGCACATAGATCGGCATCAGTAGATTTTTTCTCTTTCGTTAAGCTTTCTTTTTTAACATTTTTAACACTTAAAAAACAATGAAATGAATTTTATAAATCCAATTAATAAAAAATTAACTAATGTTGTTTTTAAAATTCTAGCAGAATTCAGCAACCACGAAAAAAGAAAAATAAGTATTATCAGCTTAATTTTTTTTATTTGCCGAAGGATTTACTAAAAAAATCATAAAGGAAGCTTGTCTCAAAATAAAATTTCTGTTAATGCGGTATGAATTTATCACTTATAGATATTTTAATTTGCATTTTGTTAACTAAAAATGTGTCTGTTTGATATGTCTATTAAAATTAATCTTAAGACAAATAAATTTACACCAAAAGCATACAGAAAACATTTATGTAGTGCACTACTACAAAATGTGTATGTAAACTACTACAAAATGTTTACATAACTAAAATGTGAATGTAAACTACTACAAAATGTGTATGTAAACTACTACAAAATGTGTATGTAAACTACTACAAAATGTGTATGTAACCTACTACAAAATGAGTGTGTAAACTACTACAAATGTAGTATACAAAATGTGTATGTAAACTACTACAAAATATGTTTGTAAACCACTACAAAATGTGCATGTAAACTACTACAAAATGTGTAAGTAAACTACTACAAATGCAGTAAACAAATGTCTACATGTAAACTACTACAAAATGTGTAAGTAAACTACTACAAATGCAGTAAACAAATGTCTACATGTAAACTACTACAAAATGTGTAAGTAAACTACTTCAAATGCAGTAAACAGATGTCTACATGTAAACTACTACAAATGTCTTCATGTAAACTGCTACAAAATATGTTTGGTTGATACGTCTATTAAAATTAATATTAAGACAAACAAATTTATACCAAAAGCATACAAAATATTATTAAGTCTGAATCTTGCTGCTTCCTTTCTATACAACAACAACAACAAAAAAGCCTATCTCACAAATAAAATGAAAATAATAATAATAATAACAACAAAAATTACATTGAAGTCATTTCCACATCGAAAGATAATTTAATAGAAAGAATAATTTTTTTTTCTTTTAACATATTTTTTCTACTTATTTTTTGCTGTGCTTGGATTATACGTTTTTTGTTAACTAATACGCACACAAATTACATATTACACATATTTCAATGTTTTTTTTTGTTTTTAATTTGACTAAGCCCTAAGTCTTTTCCATGTAAAAAATTAAAATATTAATTCGAAAAAAAAAATACAAATAATGTGATTTTACATGAAAATGGAGATCTATAACAGTAAAAATAAAAATGGAACACGAAATATAGTTGTAACACACATTATGTGAAAAAAGACTCAATTAAACTACTGTACTTTAAGTCATGACGGAAACTAAGACAACCTTATAACGTCTAGACTTGGAATTTTGTGGCAGAAGAATATAAGCATGTGCAAATTCTTACAGTTTCCTCGGATGCAGGTAATTAGGTTCAGGGAAGATTCTTTCATTAACAACAAACTAAAAACACGCTGAGAGAAGAAAAGAGAATTTTGTCCTTCAAATATGACATAAGATGCAGCTACGTTCGTGATTAAGAACAAAATAGGGCTTTAAGGAAACAAAATATAAATTTATAATAATTTAAAAAAAAAAAAAGGAATATTTATACACTTTAGAAAAGAATAGAATTTTAATTAAAAAAGAATAATTTAATGCTTTTATAGGAACCAATCTCATATTTCATTAACTTTTAATAATTAACATAAATACAAATTAATATTTTGAATACGATATAAGATTTCAAACAAAGCCTTTTTTTTTAACTGAGCATAAAATAAACTAATTAAAAATTGTAAATTATTTTATATTTAACGCAACAACAATTATCAGAAATAAGTGTTCAGTTTTCATAATGCTATACAAACAAACCAATATTTTAATAAATAAACACAACTTAATTATTATTTTTTTCCTTTTCTTTTCTTTCTTTTTTAAGAAAAGCTTAACACTACCAGAAATTTGCTTCACAGTACCTTTTTCTAAAATGCGACAATTTTATTTTAGGAATTTTGGCAATTTATTTAATGAAGATAATTTATTAATTAGGTTTTTATGTTCAGATATATTATGAATTAATCAAAATTTTCATTTAAAACTAGAATTTTTAAATTAACTTCCCTTCCTTACAAATTTATAGCAAATAAATTCATATATAATATAGAACTGGGCCTGATAGCCGAGTGACTGGTGCTCTGGTACTCGGTGCCACAGGGTTCGAGTCACGGAGATGTCATGAATGTTTGCAGTGATTCGGAATCCACTCGGAAGTCGTAGGAAGTCGTAGGTGTCGGTATAAGATGACTGACAACCCTACCCCGTAAGAAATCAGCGTCATGCAGCCAAGTCAGACTTCTGTCTACGAATGCTCCATCACAATAGAAGCTGCCTCCCCCCTCTTTCCCTCCTTCCATAAAACCACATGGGTTCTTGGACTTGGTCTAGATGTTGATGTGTGCCAAGTGGGTTAAGAAACAACATAATATAGAACTGAATTAACTTTATTTAATCTTCCACTACCAGGGTTTACAACATATAAACTATAGAATGTATGAATATCGCAATATAAAAGTAAATATAATATAAATTAAGAAATTACAAAATACGAGTGCTAATCTCGTAATTAATATATATATCGCGTAATTAATATATATATATATTTGCAGGTTATATGCACTTCGGTCTTTAGTAGTTTTTTAAAAGGTACCTTAGGGTTTTTGGATTGCAAATGCTACAATGGTTTTGTTATACAATTTGTGTGTAGCGAATACAAGTAGTAGCCTTTGGCATGCAAAATGGTCTTTCTAATTAATTTCTTTTTAGTTCTCCTTTGATTCTTGGGCTTTGTACCTTATATATATATAACAGTAACTTGAGACATCTCCCATAAACTAAATATTCCCGAATTTATTATTAAGAAAACAAAATCATTACAATGAAAGTACTTAATTATAGAGTAATTGCAAATAAATACTAATTAACGCTTATTAATATAATAAGAATGCAATAAAAGGAAAATTTTAACCGACAATAAGCACGGCATGTGCTAACTCAAATTAACTTAAAATTTTTTTTCTTCATATACTGTCGTAAATATTTTTTCAACCATACAACTTGATAGGACAGTAAAAAATTTAATTTACAACCCTAATTTAAAATTTGGCAAAAGAATATTCAAACTAAACCGTGTTTTATATTCAACATCAGGTACAAAACCGTTTTTAACAAAATTTTCAGTCAATTAATTAAAAGTACTCAATTTTAAAGATTTTTCTTTCGCACAAAATCGATCATAAAATGAACTCTGAGTTCGAAGGTAATCAACAACAACAAAAAAGCAATAGAGGTCATCTGGCTAAAAAGGCCGACCCCACCAAAATCGTTTATAAATGACACAGGCAAAACAAGAAAGCAAGAGAGAGAGAGAGAGAGAAAAGAATGAAAATTCGAAACCGACTGATCTCTTCCAAGTTTGGTTAAGCTGATGCTCATAATCATAGGATCATAAATCGCTTTCCAAAAGCGGCAGCTATCTTTCACAAACTCAGATATTGACAGCTGTCAGCAAGGCTGCCTTGAGCGAGTAAGGTTTCTTCATAGGTCTCCTCTAGCCTTCCGCCCGATTTCATCGGTTTTCCTCACTTCACCATCAATCTTCTTCCGCCCTGATGAAGTTCAATTTCAACTTCGTTTAAGTAGGTTGGAAGAGAACGTTTTCAAGGGGTCCCCTCCCTACCCCCTACCCTCCAGCCCATTCCCAGCAAGCATCTGATAGAGGTGTCTTTAAATGCATCCCCACTTTCGCCCAAGTATAAAACTCTCCTGGAGTATATATTGAAATTACATAACATCAGCACTTTTCCCATTTAACGCAGGCGGCATTCGCTTCTTAAAGGGGAAGAATCTTAAGCCGGAAGTAAAGGAAATTGCGGTTTAAGAAGATTGTTCCGAGATGATTTTGGAAAGGAAAGGGGTGAGGAAGTAGCAGTAAAGACGTAAGGAGAACACCTCAAGAAGGTTTGTAAATATAACCAAAGGCGGCGAAAAATAAATTTAGGCTCCGTTTTTGTCAAGTTAAATCGAAATTCTTTGTAAAGAACTTGTTTTTAGAGATGATATTAGCATGAAAATTGTGATTTTTAACTTTGAAACGTAGGTTTAGCCTTAAAGGCAATCAAACAGAATTTAAGCTTTTAAAATCAACTATTGTCTAGAGACTATTTAACAAACTACGTAAAACAATAAGTATTAGCCTTAGAGGTAATTAAATAGAATTCAAGCTTTTAAAATCAACAGCTGTCTAGAAAATATTTAACAAAATACGTAAAACAATAAGTGTTAGAACATATAATTATGCAAATGTATAGGGACAATATCTTCAGCAGACTAATAAATGTAAAAAATGTGTTTTTTTATACATGTATGTACATATTCAATCAATTTGTTAATGGTTTATTATTAATTACATGTATTTTGTAAGTATCTATGCCATTAAAAAATGATCAAGTTTCGTTTTATTTTAATATCAAACAACCCTTTAGAAAATTTGTGATCGAAAATCTTGATTTAGTGAACTTGTCTATATACCTAGTAATCTTGTTCTATATATAAACTGTTAAATATATACTCGCAAAATATTTTCAAAACATCTCAAATTTATTCACCGTAGTAAAGTGTTCAAAATACATTAAGACCGTTTCTGAAAGCAAAAAATATATCCAATGAAAATCGAAATATTCAGTTTAAATTTATTTTTCATCACGGATTCCTTTTGTTAAAAATAATACTAACAAAATATTTTTAATTAAAATTCTGTTAAAAGAGAAACGTTATACATTAAAATTTAATACGTCTTCTAAGACGTATTAAATCCAAATCCCCAAACCTCGGCAGAGAATTAGAATGTCTGACAGTAAACAGGTCATGTTTCTGCCTCGGAATAACTGGAACATTCACATTCTATGTACTCGAAAATGAACAAGTGGGCAAAATTTACTAGATTTCACACAGAATTCCCTCTTTCCTTCGAGTGATGCAGTTGGAAATAAACTAAAGTAGGCATGGAGGAAGGTTTAAAAATATTTTTTGGAGGGTATATTTATTCTTTCTTGGACAATGGGCTATTTCGCGAATGAGGTACAATGAGACAAGTCCAGCATACTAAACGAGAGATTTTTCCAATTCGTCCTGATGCCTTCAAAGGTGGTGACGCGTAAGAAAAAGAAAACGGTGGACAAAATAGAAAAAGAAGAGGGGAAGAAAGCTCGTCAGGCGTCTTAGCACTTCTATTGGGACTCTCCCCAGTGCCCTTTGTCAAGAGTCCTGATGAGGGGCCAACACAACTGCAGGGACTCAGTTAGAAAAGTACCAAACACAGACCCGCCCCTTTTTCGTCCTGGTGCGTCCTTCAAAGCAGGTCTTTGAATTTGTATTTCAAAGAAATAGGAAATAACGCGGTTGTGTAAAGGCACTTTTTTTTTTCCTTTTATGGGACCCTTGTTGAACACACCTCTCGGTACCTATTTTAGAAAGCAGAGAGTGGCTATTAGAGTCCTGTTCCTTAAATTACATTCAATAGTTATCTTCTGCCTCTCTTTCCTCAAGGTCTTTTCAGAATTGGTTTGTACAGGTTTTCAAATTCTATGAAAGGCATGCTGTCTACTAGCAAGCGAAATGAGTAGGCTCAAATATACCGATTTTATTTCTGGTAAATATTATTATTGAATTTTCAAGAGCAATATTATAAGCAGTATACGAATAAATGAAATCTGTTTGAAATTTATTTACACTTATTTTACTGGCAGAAATACACAACATACAGGTTTCGATTTACAGTGAATGACAAATGTTTTAAAATATGATTATACAGTTAAAAATTTGCTCTATGTTAAATATCTGCTTACATAATGCTTCAATGACTTTTTATGAATGTTTAGTTACATCAAATTTATAAATTAAATTTATCCAAGATTTAATTACTGTTTAATTTTTTAATCTTCCATCATTGAATATATAACTGTATAAACTACGTTTAACACACGCACATACAAAATCGCATCTTAGAAAGTAATTTAAATTATGTAAATTATTAAAAGCTACACGTAAATTTTCAAAGAGGAGAAATACCTAATATTATTTACTGAATTATGATTTAAATATTGAAAATAATTAAGCAATTTGTGAAGTTTTATGCATTGGAGGCATATATCGTAAAGCTAATATAAAACAACGAAGCAAGTCTAATGATTATTATTTTTGTTGCAGAACTAAAATTAATAAAAATGAAAACAAAACAAATAAAAATTGTGTAGAAGGTTAAGATAAATATATATCACTTCTATAACACATGGAACTGAATAAGCCAAATGTGTTAAAAGAAATAATTTGCAACTTCCGCGACCAAAGAAAAATGGCATCCAGCTCTGCAGTAACAGGAGAAATCAGTTAAAGTGACAAAGTCTCATTGAAGACCACAGATCTCAGGTCTCAGGCCACTCTGCCGGAATGACTTGGAAAGGGAAAAACCACCTTTCCTCCTCCCTAGTTTCCCTCCACTAGGGAGGAGGATAAACTACGTCCCCTCTGTTTCCTTTAATTTGATGGTGTTTCCCAAAGAGACAGACATTATTTCCCAAAATGAGACCCTGTGGGGTTCGGTCCCGACTCCAGAAATTATCTGGACTAGGCCGTTGCTAAGCTCACAAGAGAAGGGTCCGAGTTTCAGTCGATATCAGAGTAAATGAGGTGATCCCCCTAGCCGCGGCAAAGCTGCTTATTACATGCCGCCCTTATCAAACCAGCTTCCCTGGTGAACCGCGTAAACTGAAAGAATTGTAATACGGAAGCGAGATACGATTCAATTCTACAGTCGCATGGAGTAATAGAAAGCATTCTCTGGGGCTAAAACTCCCTTTGATTTCAATGAGTACGTAATTAAGAACGCATATGATGTGCTTTCTATGTATGGCCTGCATGTATGGTGTTTCTAAGGTCTGCCAGCGTTCATTTTGCTTTAAATACAAGGCAGAATTGAAAAAGAAGCTGTCCACTATATAAATAAAAATTGAATTAGAAATAATTTACGGGTGCAAAGAAAAGAAAGATTTTAACTTTTTTAATCAAATCCATAACTCGGAAATTTTTAGTAAAAGGTGGGAACATATAGAATATTGAAAATACAGAAACATACAAAATATTGAAAATGACTTTGATATAAATGAAAAAACTTTTAAAAATTTTTAGATCTGAGAATAATTCAGTGTTATTTAAATTGCTGATAGTTAAAGATTTTAAATGAAGTTATAAACAAAAATTGAAGAGCAATGAGATTGAACTTTGTGTTATCAAATAAATAAATTTAAAATAAAATAAAAAAAAGCAGCTTGTTTTCTTTTTTTTAAACTTTTTAAAAGTACAGAAAAATATAAGAATTCGTAAAGAAAATAAAAGCTAAATATTGTACGAATGACTACGAATAATATTCAGGATTAAAAAACAATTTAATAACGTATACGAATTTCAAACGAAGGAAAAGCTATCTTTGCTCACAAAATAAATCAGAATTTCCATAAGTTAATTTAAAACCTGAAATATACTTACATCATATAAAAAGATTTCGTGCTGACAGAGATGTTTCAGAAGAGAAGTACCTTAAGGCAAGACGAAATAAAACTACTACATACAAACAAACATAATACTGATCTAGCATAACAGCCTTGGAATCTTTCCAGGTTTTTCTTTTTGCATCTCTTCAAAATAGTACGAAATTTTAACATAACATTCTTAAAATCAAAGCAAACATTGACTCAAAATATGAAGCAATGAAATAAATAAAGCTTACTCAGAAATTTTATCTCAATGCTAATGCAAAATAATATATATAGTAAATTATCATTGGAAGGCTAAAAATAGGTTTGTAAAATAATTAGAAATGCTAATGCTATCTTTTAACTCGGCCCGGTTTGTTTAAATAAAAACATTAAATTCCGATAACTTTTAATGAGGTAATTATAAATAAAATAAAATACTAATACTTCAAAATTCAAATTAAATTAGAAATTAAAAAGATTTAGTTTAAACATTTGATGTTCCTAAAAAATAGAAGAATTATAAAGGTAAAAAAAAAAACCTTTTCTCCGCATATTAATATAAATACTATTTCATTATTGTTGGAAGTATTTATAAATAAGTCCTTCATCATTAATTAAAGATTTCGTTTCGTATTTCCTATTTGAGTTTTGAAAAAAATTCATTCTTTCATTCATTATAATTTCTTTATAAAGCTGATTCTATTTCAGGACATTTGGGTTTTAAAAATCATGCATTAAAAAGGTCGATTGTTATTTTTTTTTAACAAGCAATCAAATACTGATTAATTATCATATAAAATAAAATAAGTATTAATGAGAGTGCTACAAAGCAATTATATTTCTATTCGCTTGTTATAACTAAGTAATGCATTGTTATACTTTAATCACACCTTTTATTTAATTAAAAATAAATAATTAGATATTTTTCGTGTTTTTGACTACGTATTAGATAAAAAAAAATAATGAAATCAGCGGAAAAAAAATTAGACTTCAGAGTGCTATAGTTTGTAAGTTTTAATAAATACTAACTAAGAGACAAATACTTTACTAAAATTTAGTATTTATCACATAAAAAGTTTTTTTTTTTAATACATATTTTTGGTAATCAGGAAAATAATACATTTATTCTTTATATATTTTACTTTGAAATAGCCGTGATCAAACATTTACTCTCTATTTATTTTAATTTAAAATAACCGTGATCTAACATTTATTCTCTGTTTATTTTAATTTAAAATAACCGTGATCAAACATTTATTCTGTATTTATTTTAATTTAAAATAACTGTGAACTGACATTTATTATCTATTTATTTTCATTTGAAATAACCGTGATCAAACATTTATTCTGTATTTATTTTAATTTAAAATAATCGTGATCTAACATTTATTCTTTATTTATTTTAATTTAAAATAACCGTGATCAAACATTTACACTCTATTTATTTTTATTTAAAATAACCGTGATCAAACATTTATTCTGTATTTATTTTAATTTAAAATAACCGTGATCTAACATTTATTCTGTATTTATTTTAATTTAAAATAACCGTGATCTAACATTTATTCTGTATTTATTTTAATTTAAAATAACCGTGATCAAACATTTATTGTCTGTTTATTTTAATTTAAAATAACCGTGATCAAACATTTATTCTGTATTTATTTTAATTTAAAATAACCGTGAGCAAACATTTCCTCTCTATTTATTTTAATTTAAAATAACCGTGATCTAACATTTATTATCTGTTTATTATAAATTATATTATCTATTTAAAAAAATCCTGATCTAAACGATATAAATATAAAACGAATCAATAACAATAGAACAAGTTGACAAAAAAAAATGATACTAAATAAATTATTTTAAATTTCTTTATGGAATTTACAGAATTTTTTACATTATGGTTAAAAATTGTGAAGATATATTTGGTTAACATAGCATAGCTTAAAAATAAAAATAAAAATATTATCATTTAAAAAACTTAATTTATGTTGTAGAGATTGATTATTCAATGATACTAAATAAATTATTTTAAATTTTATTATGAAATTTACAGAATTTTTTACATCGCGTTAAAAATATGAAGATATATTTGGTTATTATAGCATGGCTTAAAATATTATCATTTAAAATAATTGAATACATTTTTATGAGATTACACTTACAGCTATGTTTTATGGCATTTAAAAAAAATTATGTGTTAGAGATTGACTATTCAAATATTAAAAAAAAAAAAAAAAAAAACGAAATAGTATCAAAACCTACCAAATACATTAATTCCTTTTTTCAAGTATCAGCACCATTTCTTCGGGTACAGCGACTTATTTCAGAGATTTTTGTGATACTGAAAATCTGGCAAATAGCCTGATAGAATAAGTTTAAAATTGGTAGCACATGGAAGTTCTACGCCTAAGGTTATATTTTTTTTCCAAAATCTAGTTCAAAACAATCATTCGTATAAAGCGTTTCGCTATAACTTTTAACAATTCTTTTGCCAGACAGAACTCGTTAAAAAAAAAGCACTTTATGACTTTTAAAAGATACGAATGTAGCAATAAATCTTGAAACATTTCTAGACTTCTTATAGTTTTAGGGTACTATTGTGAAAAGAATCGAAGAAGTGATAGAATGTAAAATGTTATCTGGACTTTTCTCTTTGATAAGATAATTCTTTCAAAATAAAATAATACAAAAAACGGACAACTCATGTGGGAAACTTGAAAATTTTGTAAGAAAAAATATTTTCTTACTGACTCATTTATTAGCATAAGAACTGTAACAGAAAATTAGTAGAAGTATTAGATATCCATTGAGTTTTATTAAATAAATATGCTCCCTGATTACTTTTTATAAGATTTTAATTGATAAAAATTATTATATATTGTTTAAATTAGACAATCATGAATGGTTAAGATAATTTTATTTGTTATTTAACTCATTTTTGTTGTTTTAATGACAAGATTTCATCCAAAATCATTCACCACTGAGCAAGCAAGGAATCATAGCATATTCAGCTTTACTTAGTAAGTAGCACGAAATACAAGTTGAGCTATACCTATAAGAGGGCATGGAGAAGAAAATGCACCTTTGGGGGTCTTTCGAAGTAATCACACATTTGTGTAGCACACGAGAAAAATTACGAAAACACCTACCCAGCCAACCTTAGGAAAATGAAGTACGTTGCCAAATAACACGACTGTATATTATTATTATTTTTTTTGATTAATTTAGTTAATAAAACATCTCCTGTCTTGAAATCTGTCAGTAGGCAGAAGACCTTGGCCCACCATAGGGCTGTAGAGGCAATGAAGAAGAAGATTGGTTTGGTTTGTCGTTCTACGATCATCTTGTGCACACGAGAGTTTAATAGACCGTTACCTACAGTTTACAGTGGAATCTGAATCACTAACAAACATCCATGCTACCACCAGGATTCGAACCTGAAGCCTGTGATAACAAAGGCCAGAATGAAGAAGAATCTAGTTGATAGGAGTTGAATCTGTAATATCTTTCTCTAAATTTCAATCCAATTTCAGTGAATACTCTAACACAACGGTTATTAAACACTTTTAGTGTGTGACAAACTTTCAAATATAAAAATTTCCAACGACCCTCCCCCCCGCCCCATCACCAAAGTGTAAAAAAATAAGAAGACAACATTGTATGAAGTCTATATTTTATTATATAAAAATAATGAATTATCTTTGAAAAAATATGTTCAAATAATCACAAAAATTAAAACTGAATATAAGTAACTGTAGTACTTACAACGTTGCAAAAATATTTTTTTCAAAAACAAAAGAAAAAGTATAAGAATTAGAAGAAGAGTTTAGTTAATAGGTTTATAGTTAATTTTAAATGCGAAAATAAATAAAAAAGTAATAAGTGGTAAATTAAAAAAAAATTTTTTTTTTTTTTTTTTTTTGCAATCCCTCATTGTTCTAACAGACTAAACCTTGGTGGGGCTGAATTAATATTTCAAATGTCACTAAAAAGAACATACCTTAATATACAATATAATCCTTAATCAACGACAATAAACACTCTATATTCAATCATGCAATTATTCATAATTATGCAAAAATGATTAAATATTTCTAACAAACCCTAAGTTATTCCTTCTTTTAAAAGATTCCAATGAAACGCTAACTGAGCTTGCTGAAAGAATAACGCAATAAATCACAGTTGAAGAACGCCTTAGCAAATAAGTATCCCAACTCGTAAATAAAACTTATCCTCCTCTGAAGACATCTAAAGAATGCCATCAGCAGCTTAATGTCGGAATTTCTACGAAAGACAGGGATATCTCTTTTAAACACACACACATAGCAAGTGATTACAAAATACACACAGTATCTGTTAAGACCCACAATTAAAAGCAACACGTCTTAACGGTGGGAATAATTAAATTATTGTCATTGTAAAAATGTTGCAATGACATGCGACTTGCGTAAGTACTGAAGGTTTAAGAGCATTTCAACGCGCAATTTAAGGATGTTGAATGCCTGTCTGGTAATGAACAAACGAATTAAAGAAATTCAAGAAGAAAGAAAACTTGAAATGTATGTTAACGGACATGACACAAATTAACGGCTGTGTTAGGATCTTTCACAAGCTACAAACAAAAATACACTTAATTATAGGAGTATCTTCCACGTTTAAAATTTCGAAATTCCTAAAAGTTGCAAACACTATATACAAGTATTTCATTAATTTTCTTTTTTAAGCGTCGAGTTAAACTTTGCTGCTGTCATTTCTAAATGTTTTCAGACAATTATCCTTCTTACTAAGTATTTTGTTATCACCATAATAGAAAATAAAGAAATATATTGGCCTAAATACGATAAATTATCTCTGTAAAGATGTCAGAAAACTAATCAACAGCGAATTTTTTGTTAATTGGAATATCAGCAAATCTCTGTTGCACAGGGATACAGACTAGTGAGGGTCCCATACATTCAATGTAACTTGGTAGTAACTAACAAATATATGTATTATCTATGATAATAAATAAATCATAATAATTAGCAGATAAAGAATTTATGCATGGTAATACATTCACGTAATAAGTTATTTTAGTATTTGGTTCGATTTTAGTCATAACCAAGAGGAGAAATTAAGAGTCACATTATTTTTATTTATAAACTTATATTAGATTCATGGCTAAAAATATTTGTTCTCAAGTAACGCCACAAACAGTGTTGGGCGTTTTTATTGTAATATTTAGCAACAATCATATCTACTTTTATCAGCGCAATGTTTTAATGTAGCATGTTTTTGGCAAAATATATATTAAACATTTAAAAATATATATATACATACATAGCGATATTGCATTTAAATTACTTTTATGTGAAATCGATCGTTGCAATAGTACAGGTATGTTGTTGCTTCTTATCCCACTTGGTAGACAGCAACATCTAGACGAAGCTCAAGAACATGTGTGGTCTCATGGAAGGAGGAAGGGAGGGGGACATTCGTTGGGGGTGGGGGAGTTTTTCTTTTTCTAATCCCACTTGGTAGGCAGTAACATTTAGACCAAGTATAAGAACGCTTATGGAGGGAAAGGGTGGGGGCAGCTTCTGCTGTGATGGAGTACTCGCAAGTAAAAGTCTAACTTGACTCCGAGTAGATGAAGAAAGAGGACAGTCCTCCCGGGAGGAATTTTCAGAGGGAAATTACCCAGCATTTGCGTATCGCATGGTAGAAAACACGAAAAACTCCCACCAGGTAGTCCGACTCACGAGACATGAAGCTGAACTTCACAAATGTCATCGAGTGTGCTTCCTTTTTCGAAACAGTGCCTACAACAAAGCCTCAGCCTGCTCACCAGCGGAGTACGTTGCCACTGAGACACAAGTCGAGCGCAATAAAATGAAAAACATTTTTTTAGTACATAAATGTTTATTTAAAAAAAAGTTGGATATGTTTTGCTTTAATCATCCATCGAAATCTACAATTTTTTTAAAAAAAATAATTAATTATATTTTTTTAGCAAAATGAACACATGGCCATGGTCTGCGCATCCCTGCTGGAGAAGAATTAACTAAAGGGTGTCAGTAAGAGTATCTGAACTACAAGCCTAATTTTTAATTCTAGTGGTAACGGATACACAAATAATGAAAAGGTTCATGAACTCAAGTAAGTATGTCAACTGTTATGAATAATTAAATAAATCTATTAAATTTAAAAATGAGTTTCATGACTAGCAACATTCGAAGACATAATTAATAATTTCGAATTTAATTCGTGAAATTATGTTAAAGTCTAATTTGTTTTGGTTCTGACTAACAATAAGTTATGAATCAGTGCTGGATTTTAATATGTACTAAATTGAGAGTATTATTTTTAGGTAGAGGGAATGAATTTAATTTTTAGATGATTCTGCTTAATTTAAAACTGACTTGGTTTTAACCGAATTCATATTGTCATGATTTTCCAATCATAACAATATGAATTCGCTTAAAACAAGTTCTTTGAATAATGAATACATTGATATTACATAACAACAATGATGAAGTAGACAAAAGTGATAGGCAAAAAGGATTATTCGATGTTCCTTCTGTCATAGCAATATTTATTTATGTAAATGAGGTTCAACGACTCTGTAACGACAGCACTATGTTAGTGCTTATCAATCACATTTAATTATTTAAAAAAAGAACTTTAACTGAACCTAAAATAACAATTGCATAGTTAGAATTGATGAAGTAATTAATCGATTCAATAGCCATCATATTCTTACTTACAAAAACAAATCAAAGCAATAATATTATATTATAATAATTGCTAGTCAATATGACTGACTGTCAAAGAAACTTGTTCAATCCGGTTGATATCTCCCATTTCATATGGAGATTATGTACTTAAAAAAACTGTTTATTTAAGGATAAAATAAAGTAAAAAATTGAAATAAGTTTAAAATAATAATTTTATGAACTCTTATGAACTTTAGAACTCAAATCTTATATATAAAAACAACAACGACAACAGATGAATGTTATTTGGACTGGCTATCTTAAACATAACAATTGTCTGAATCTTAAACCGATATTTCTCTTTTAATGATATAAGCCATTACTCTAAGAACTTGGAAGTCATTCTTTTATCTTTCCCTTCTGGTTTCTTAACAGAAAATCGAATTCTCGAGAAAAGAAATGAAAATACCGAAAATCTCACGTTTCCTGAGGTAATCGATGTTAATTGGGAATCGGCAAGCGAAACAGAGGTTAATTTCTTCGTTAGCACAGACTGGATGAATTAACATTTTCCCTTTTGTTACACTGGCAAAGAAAGATAGGGCCCTCCGAGGCTTACATTAGTTCTAGAGTTTCTTTCGTTTGCTTTTCATTAAGTCTTCTTTTTATTTCATGTAGATTTGATTAGACATTTTTAAAACTTTCGTATATAACAATATCCTACAACGCTTGCTTCACAATAGCGTAATGACTAAGGGGGAAAGTGATAATAAAAATACTACATTCAATCGCCATTTATTGATTAACAAAGAAAACGACTTGTGTATTTGATGTTGCCATTAACGTGAATAATTGAATTAAAGATTTCACGTGTCAAATTAAAAAGTCGTAAGGACATTTTAATCTAGGGTTTAAATTACTTTACACTTATTTGAAATTTATTGCGACGATGTATAAAAAAGAGGACTCTTTATTTTTTCGTTATAGTTAGGAAATAAAAGATACAGTAAAATAATTTAAGGAGAATGGGAGGAATTAAAGATATGACACATCTATTACAGTCGTTAAGTAAACTGAAACGCCCTGGTGGGTAGCGGCCTGATGGCCAATCGACTAGCGCTTTGGCCTTTGGTGCTTCAGGTTCGAATCCTGGCGGTGGCATGGATGCTTGTTATTGGTTCGGAAACCAATTTAAGCAGTAGGTCAATGCCAATTTAAGCAATTAGCCTAAAGTGTGAAAAAAAATGACCATAGAGCTACAAACCAAACCAAATCTTGGTGGATAGCAGGTTAATCTTCTAAACCTAAGGTATTTGGTTCGAAACACGATTGCGATAACGAACCGAAAACATCCTTGTCTATGCCACGGATGAACACATTAATCTGTAGCCTCGAATGTCCTACTCGTTGGGCTCGAAGAGGAGGGTGCGAAAACCTCAAACGCCATCATGGTTGGGAAATGCTTGTTCAAAACTGTGGAGCCACAATGTGGTACACTGTAGCAAACCCCTTCACGCTGTATCGGGGTACTGATAAATCTATTACACCTCAGTCTATCTAGCGGCGAATGACTCGACAAAAAAATGACTCGATCAAAATGCTCGACATTCGAAAACAATATTGCTTAAGCTACACTGCACTATTAACATTTATCATGCTTAAGTTTCAATGCGATTTTGCTTTAGTACATAATATTTTAGACAGAAAGAAAGTTTTTTCAATGGATAAGTTGTACAAATGTAATGCTAGAGTAGAGGGACACCAGAAGTCAGTAGCTTTTATGCTAACAAATTGCAGATTATATGCTTTTTAATTATAATTGATTAACTTTTATTGATTTATTAGCTTGATTTTATTAATTTCTTATGGTGTATAAGAAATAGATTTTTTAAAATAAATTCTAAGAGGCTGAATACAATCATTCATTCCACAATTTATACATTTAAAAAACAAAATTTTTTAAGTAATGGAATGACAACATGAAATAACGTTCTTCCGCTATCTATATAATAACTAAATTGATAACCCCAAATTCTTAAATAAATGACGAAAACGATATGGTGATTCATATTAAAAAAATAACATCTTACAATAATGCAATAGAAACTTTTTTAAAAAATCACTACTCATTTATGATGCAACAAGATAAATAAAAAGTTTAATTGCAACAGTTTTTCAACCAGCAGCAAAAAATAGCCTTATAGAAAAAGTCACTGGTAAATAGAAATCTCGAAAGAAAATCTATTTTACTAGACTCTCTAAAAATAGATAAGAGCAGTTTATTGAAAGAAGATTCGGTTAACTCCAGACTGGGCTACGTAAGAGGGCGAGGCAGGCTTTCTTAACTCACTCCTATCTGAAAAACTTCAACATAAAACAAGCATAAGTAACAGTACGTCGAAGAATGTCCTGGCGATTTTTCACACGAAACTTTGTTACTCAAGAATAGGTTACTTGATGTTAAAAATCGATTCAAAAAACAAAGAAATCGGCAACATAAGAGTTCTTGAGATTACTTGAAAGAAACTTTTACTTGGGGCACAACCGTTATTTAGGACCCTACACGGCAATAAAATGCTACGAATGTGAGCGTATTGGTCAAATAACACTAAAAGGACTGAATGGGTGGGGAAAAAAAAGCGACTTTTCTCGAGTGAGAACTCTGAGCATAAAAGTTCAAAGTGATGAAAAAGGTGGTAAAATTCCAATAGTTAAACCTCAGTGAAAAAAAGTTAGTCCTGGTATATAGTTTACTTTCTAGTCTTAAATGCGGATGCTAAGAACATAAAATTTAATGCGACAACAGAGGGTAATGAAGCTTTTAGTGAATTTGAAAATTGAGTTTTCACTTCACAACGCATGAAATCAGAATTTTAGGGCACGGAATGAAATGACTACAACCCGCTTATCATGATTATTTTTAAAATGAAGAAGGAATTTGTATACATCCTATGATTAGTACTCTTTTTTTTTTTTATCTGCGAATGTTAACGAGAAAAGCATAAAATATTTTTATTTATTGAATTTACGTTATGATCCATGTAGCATTAAAATTTTTATGTTGAAATTCATAAGTACTCTTAACTTTTGGGATGAAAAATTTAAATTTCATCATAAGAATTTTCTATGGAAACTTAATCTCACAGTATTTAGAGAGAATATAAGTTAATGAAACCCACAAAGAAGTAATTCGATTTTGTGTATTTTATTTATTATACTGTTCTTCATTTTAACCACGACCAATATAATTGATCCATAATACCAGCAGAATTTCTACAAAAGTTCTGGATTTTTCATTTATGAGACAGTGAATTCAACCGAAATAAACTATCACTGAGTTGTAGTCTTATAAATAAATGTTGTTAGACGGTATTACCAAACAAAAATGTGAATCTGGAAGTTTTTTTGCAGTTTTAAAATAATAATACCAGCAACAAATCATTTATGTGTTTTCAACCCTTAAATCACTTTCAAATACCATTAGAAACAAATACTATTCTGTTTCACTAAAAAGATTATTCTACTTACATAAATGGTAAAAAATTATTTAAAAATTAATTTTTTTATATATATAAGCGCAACTGCGAATTCATTGTTTTCCTAAACAAATCCAGAATTGTATAAGAAATCTGGAAGAAAAAAAAAATATTAGCAATTACTCTCCTTATACATTAGAATTTCCTTGATTTTATTTTTAGTGTTTTGACAATGCTTTTATCTCAAATCTAATTATATAATTTCATCACATGAATTCGAAATAAAATTCTACAAACTCAATCATAAAACAAAACTCGCCGGAATTTTTTTTTTTTACTGCCGGGGAAAAAAAACACCACATTTGTTAAAGGAAACGAAAAAAATAATTATTCTCTTCTTTTTTTTTTTTTTCTTTTTTTTACGTCAGAAGAGAGACAAATTTGACATAGATGAACGAATCTCGCGTTAAGAATGAAAATGGTACTAAAACAGGCGACACATCAAAACCTTATTTGTTGAAACGAAATGGCACCAAAGGATGCAGTGAAGGGAAGAAGGAAAAAAATAAGAGGAAGACATTCAAACGGCTGCAAGTGGGGGTGGCAATTGTTTCACAGGGGTGGTGTGGGTGGGTTGAAAAACACTAACAAAGAAAAAAAAAGAAAAAAAGGCAAGAAACCCAAGGAGGGCAGAGCAATCAGTCACCTAGTGCAGTGCAATGCCGGCTAAGGATTGGCCATCCATCATGACTCACGCAACACTTCGCGAAAACGTTTTTCTTCTGTTATTGGCATTTTGATCTGGACTTCACCTTCAAAAGTAATGAAAAGATGAAAAAAAAGTTTCCAGAGGGACGGGGAGGATACAGAGAGGGGTTGATTTATGTTTCCTCCGAATGATCGACAACAACAGGATTCAGCGTAAAAGGACCGCCCATAAATTATGTTCCGCTGCTTGCGATTCGATTGGGTCGATCCTCTTTGCATTGGCGATCACGAGGTATTTTTTACCTCAGCTCTAATATTTCCGTCAAATGTTTCTTTGAAGTCATTTCGTCAAACGGGGTGACGCAAGTGGAAAAAGAGGAGGGAAGGGGCTGAGGCTGGAATGTTTGGGGACGGGATTCTTTTTGTTGGGAGAATGATTCGTTTTTGACCGTTTTTGGACCGCTCACTGTACACACCATCAAGAGAAAAGAGTGAAATAGGACAAACCATTTATATAAATTACTATGCATTAAAAGACTTGAACGAAACCTTGTACACTGGATTTACTTACAAAGATCTAAATTGTGGTATTTGCGATTTGATTGGGTAGGTCATTTTTGCACTGACGATCTGAAATATCTTTTGCTTCAACAATGTTGCGTCAAATGTCTGACACAATTATTAGACAGTTTTTGAAATTCTGTCGAATGTGATGACACAAGTGAAAAAAGAGGATAAAGGGGGATTTCGCTGGCGGATGCTGGAATGTTTGGGGGACAGGGGATGGGATTCTTTTTGTAAGGAGAATGATTCGTTTTTGACCGTTTTTGGACCACTCACTGTACACACCATCAAGGGAAAAAGAGTAAAATAGGACAAATCATTTATATAAATTACCATGCATTAAAAGACTTGATTTGCTTATAAAAATCTTAATTCTGCTATTTGCGATTTGATTGGTTAGGTCCTTTTTTGCACTAGCGATCTGAGGTATTTTTTGCCTCAACTATGTCCCGTCAAATGTCTGACACAATTATTAGAGAGTCTTTGACGCAAGTGAAAATTAAGAAGATATACTTCCAATTTCGGATCCCGGAAATGTCTTTGTACGAGAGAATGGTTTCCCAATGTTTCTTTTTATGAATTATTCCTACTCGACAGTTCTTAGACCTCCAATTAAGTGTATCAAAGGGTAAAAAAAATAAGAAAAGACTAATAATTTAAGTAAGTTATAATGGACCAAGTCTGAATTTATTGAAAATTTTTATTTGAATTCGACAAATACTATATTTTCAAATAATTCAATGGTAAACTATTTCAAAAGTTTATTTTATTAAATACTTATTTTATTATCCCTGTGTATTTCAAATTTATTAAAGGTCGCGTATTACACCACGCAGTTGTCGCATTAAAAATAAATTTACAAAATAATTTATACTATTCCATTTTTATTATGAAAAAATTTCAATAAAAATTGAACAGGAAGAAAATATTGATTTAGATGTCAGAGTATAAGTCTTAAACTTTTGTATATTAATTATAATGAGAAAGTTAAAAAAATAATTGCTACTCATTGCTTTTGTGATAAAAAAAAATATTATTTGGATAAATAAGAGATATTCTTAACTTAAACTTAAAATGAGGTTTTATACAAAACCTCCATGATATAGATTTCAAAACTAGCAGCGACGACATAAAAATTAACGAATAAGATGTCCTACAGAAAGTTTTTGAAATAAGTTTTAAGCCTTTTGCTTTTATCGATTCAATCATAATTTCTACAGTTATTTCTTAGAACTAGAATGGCTTCTTAAGTAAGTTATCTTTTTAACTCATCTTGCCATATCAGTTCAACTGACAGCTGTTTCACTTGCAACTGTCATAAAAAACTGAACAATACAGACTATAAAAAATAAAAAAAAACCAGGAATTACCTAGCTTTTCAGTTGAGAATCTGTGGCTGCAAGAAGAAACTCTACTTTGAGGTTTGACAAAGCAAAACGTTCTATCACAGAACGTAAGTGAACCAGTCCTCGAAATTCTTCAACAGCACAACTGTCACCTGAAAAAAAACAGGAGGAGTTTTTCAAACTTTCTACAAGAGAGGGTACTGGATAAAGTTATAGAGAAAGTTGATAAATTCGTATATAATTTATAAAATTAAAGTATCCTCTCATTATAGGCGGAAAATAAAAACAAGTGTGAAATAATTAAAGGGCGATATTAATCAATGGCTTTATCTGATCTGTGATTATTTTTCGGTGTTTATTTATAAACCATAATAATAATAATACAATTAAAAAAAATAAACACGATTACAGGGGATTACTGCAGTTAAAATAGTTAAATTCAGGAAATATATAATAAAAAAGTTTTAAAAAACATTTGTCCAAATGTCAATAAAATTGTTCTCTAACAATATAAAAAACTTATACTGAATCAATAGAAATGCATAGTAGTACATAACCAATAAAAAAAGAATGAAATTACCTTTTTTTTAAATATAATCTGTTAGTTAACCCTAGTGCCTACATACATCCTAATATGTAATCATAAATTTAGAAAATCAAACAGCAAATAAGAAGGCGATAGTAGATGATATCATTCATTATATTAGAGCTTTTTAAAATATTTATTTACGAAAAAAATGTTTAACCAATACGAACAAATTTAACAAATTTAGCAATTCGCGCGACTGAATTAATATAGCAAGCTTCATTTTGAAACGTATTTTGTTGTGTTTTAAAACCATGTATAAGAAATGAAAGAAACGGACTAGTTCAATACAGAATGCATTTAACTCTGCTATTTGATAAAGCAATGATGAGAAAGCCCCCTTATTCAGGGATCACTATAAAAGATTACCTAAATAGGTACTTGCTGTCTACAATCAATCAATCCTATGCATGACTTAGATTCTAGGTCCTCAAGTACAAGAGAGGAATATGGAAGTAATAAATTAAAAATGATCGTATAAATTATTCATGACTTTAGATTGGTCACAAAGTGATTTCGGCTGCCTTGGACGCAGAAAGCGAAATATTAGATGATTCTCATACGGCCAGATCATTACCTTCCTGTATCCCATTTCGCCCCCGATTCTTTTCACAATATGGAAAGTAATCTATTGTTCAAGTCCCATCATTTCTGTAACATACATGACGGGAAAAAGAAAGATTTCTAGAATCGGAATCTTGATCGCTGACTACTGGAGAATCGTTTAACCAAGCTACTAAAATTATTTGTAGAAACAGCAACAAAAAAAAGTAGAGAGTGATCAAAAGCAAAATAAAAAAGTAGCTAGGTCTTAGCCAGAGGTCCACAAAAAAATTAGTCTCTTTAATTTCAATGAATATTTATAATATCTAACATTTATCATATGGATGGAAGTAATAAATTACATGGATTCTTGATTATATCAATAAAATGTTTTCTATCAAATAATTTTCTTTAAAATACTAGTACACTATCTGGAAGAAAGTGACGGGACACCCCTCGAAACGTAGAAAAGTCGACAATACAGCTGGCACATGCGCAATAATAGGTATCATGTGTCAGCCATATCCTATAAATACTCTGTGGAGTCGACTAGAGTTGTTTTTTGTCAAGATGCCGCTACGGGAAGAGCTATCTGAGTTCGAGAAAGGTATGTTGGTTGGATTGCATCTTGCCAAGGTGTCAATTAGGGAGATATCCCGTGTCCGTAACTGCCCAAAATCAACTGTAGCACGTGTTGTGTGTCGCTACAAGACTGAGGGACACTGTTAGAACAAACCCCGAAGTGGACGACCTACAGTTCTCCCCAGCAGGGACCGGCGGGTGCTCGGCAGGGAGATTCGAAATAACCGTCAAACATCCATGGATAACATCGCTAATGAGTTTAGACAAGCCACAGGTGTGACCGTTTCGACCAAGACTCTTCGTATGGAGGCCCATAAGTTAGGTTACACAGGACGTCCGGCGGCCCATAAGCCTTTGATTACGAAAACCAACAAGAAAGCGCGCCTTCGATGGGCCAAAAACCACCGTACTCGGACTCTGGATGACTGGAAACGCGTCCTTTGGAGTGACGAGTCACGATTTACCCTTTTCCGTTCCGATGGACGTGTTTGGGTATGGCGTTTACCAGGAAAACGCCTTTTGCCCGAGTGTGTCGTCCCAACTGTAAAGTTTGGTGGAGGAGGATTGATGGTATGGGCCTGTTTCTCCTGATATGGGGCTGGCCGACTGGTGAAGGTTGATGGTGCGATGAATGCCGATAGATACTGTGATATTCTCGACAATCATGTCCTTCCTACCTTGTGGGCAACGTACGGTATGGATGATTGCTGGTATCAAGACGACAACGCAACATGCCATGTTGCAAGGAGGACTCTTGATTGGTATGTGAACAACAACGTCAAACGCATGGAGTGGCCGGCGCAGAGCCCTGATCTTAACCCAATTGAACATCTCTGGGACGAATTGAACCGTCGGTTGAGGGCCTGCACCCCACTCCCCAAAAGCAAGCCTGAACTATGGAACTTCCTGTTAAACATTTGGAAGGAAATTCCTCTTGCCACTATGGCTAATTTAGTGGAAAGCATGCCCAGAAGGGTTGCAACTATAATCGCAGCCAAAGGAGGCCCTACCTCCTATTAATTTTAATAAATATGGGTTTATGTCGTTATAGTGTCGTGTCCCGTCACTTTCTTCCACATAGTGTATTTACTCATAAAATTTGAAACATCTTGCTACTTCATACTGTGCAGATGTATTACTTTTAAAAGATATTATAATTATATTGATAATGATAATTGATAAGCAAATGTATTATCTCTGATAAATATTTTTTTATATTTGATTTAATTTTGATCATATTTTACGTATTTAAATATATCGTTCTGGGTTTTCATCTAAATAGCACTGACAAAAGAAGTCAGTGAAATACAAAAAAAAATAAGAAGATTAAGAACCCTTGACACAGAAGATTAAAATTTAATGTGCAAAAAAATTTTTTAAATAATGATTTTGCAAAATATTAAAACAGAATGTTTACAATAAATCTTCAAAAGCATTAAATAGAATACATCATGTTAGATGAATGCCTTTATATATATATATATATATATATATATATATAAAGGCTAATTATAGTATTTAGATATATCGTTATCATAACTGAACAAAGGATTAATTTTATAGGTTATGTTAAGGAATAACCGAAAATAGTATTAATATTTGACACGCATTGTTAATGTCACATACCTTTTCAATCAACTTAACATAGCTTAATGAGCCAGAAATTAAATTCAAACAATAAAAAAATAATGTCCTTCTTTCAGCTAATTTACTTTTAGAATTGCAAGATCAAATATCAAATTTTCATTCAATTGTGAACACATTAACACAAAATACGAAAAACATCCGCTATTAAAAAGTTTTGGAGAAGGAAAAAAAAGTAAGCTAGGTTTCGAAAAAGGAAGAGAGGGCTCAAAATTGGTAAGTGAGATAAAATCACTATTCTTCCCCCAGAAAATTAGAACCGATTCCAGTTGGTTCCAAATAGTTCCACTGCATCGTTGCATATGCTTGAAGAAACTCTTTCAATTTTCATTGTATTAGCATAAAGGGTGAGAGTTCAGTAAGCATACCCCCTTCGACAAATATTTCCATCTGTCTCCTTCCCGCGGAGAGATCTACATATGGAGAGTATCTAAACCAGTGAATCGCAATTAATGCTCATTGCGAGTAATTTAGTGCTACGGGGTATAAAGACGTGGTTGCATAGTTTGGCCATCTGTTGGAATCTAATGCAACTCTTCCTGTAGGCTGGATTTGCTAAGTTAAAAACCAATAAAACAGTCGATTTGTCTCTCAAAGCTGAAAAAAACAGCAAAACTCAGACTACTAAACCTACGTGTGGCGAAACTGGTTATCCAAATATCAAGAAGAAATATACGTCTGCAACAGAAATAAATATAGTTTCACTTTTAAATGTGCAATTTGTAAACCCCGAAAGATAATAATAAGATATGTACAGACAATACGTGAAAGTCATTTAAATAAAATTGCACTTTATTTTGAACTTTATTCAGTGCGTCTCCAAGATTTTCAAAATAGTTGCAGGTACGTTAAAAGTGAGTTTGTTTTTGAATAAAGAATTAAAATCTTTAATGTGTCCCAAATAATTTAAAGAAGTTTTAATTGTAAAAAAAAAAAAAAAAAAGTCCAGCAAAATGTTTAATAAAATTGATTACGATCATTAACACAACTAATGCTTTTAAGAGTTCACCACGACTCAATTAACAATTACATTATTAACAATTAGTGGGAAACAGAGAGCTTTTATTTCAAAATGTCTACTTGAAATTACAATAAAGTATATAAAAGAATGTAATAACCAAAATTTAATTCCTGTTCATTCAGTATACAGAATATATTGATAAATTCTAAACGTATAGGGTTTTTTTTTTTTTTTTTTTTTTTTTTTTTTGTATTCTTCATATCACAATGTCTAAAATACCTTATAAAATGCTACCAAATTTTTAAATTAGCTACTCCAAAACAACAAGAACAAAATTCGAACAAACTTTGGTTCACATTCTATGATTTCTAGAATACGAGTACGAATAGTACAAGAAGCCTTACCAACACAATCTTTTTCCATTCGCGTCTTTCAGATTCCAAAATAAAGGAAACGGCACATTTCAAATTCACAATATATCACAGTTTTCGTTATAATACAAATATTACAATGGATCTAGTTATAAATAAAAAATATCTTGTCTGATCAATCAAAATGTTCTACAGGAGGGTATTATACTTCGTGTAATACAAATTTTTACACACACAAAATATTGAAACAATAAAAATGTTATGGATTAGAGATGTTATTTTATTATTATTTTTTTTTTAAAGAACAAATTACCGCCAACTCTCTTGAACCACTAATCTTTATAGTAGAGAGTTTTTGTATAACGTTTTTTTAACGTCCGATATTTTTTTTTTCCTAGCGCGCATGTTCATAGGAATAGCTCAGCATTGCAGTATTAAAGATATGCATGCGCAATAGGTACAACGTTTCCTATGAGCATGCGCGCTAGGAAGAAAAATATCGGACGATAAAAAAAAAGTTATGCAAAAACTCTCTAGCAAAGCATAAGGGTGACGATATGTCGACTGTATGTTATATAGGTGTATAAGTGGTAAGACCAACGATCAGCTAAAACAATATTTTTAACATCTGGTGAACTAGAGGTTGCAGAGGGAATTGAGACATTTTTGTAAAGATTTTTACTCTCTCTATGAATTAAATTTAAATGGGGAAAAAATAAACCAGCCTTGAGTGGCATCAATTCCGAATAGGGTTTAAATATCGTCTGCATCATTCAAACGATTCTGTGCTTTAAAACGTCGTTGGAAAATGAACAATGGATTGAAAATTATATTTTTGCTTTTTATGAAGAGAAATACAATTATTCGATTAATTAAATAAAATGTGAAAAGAGTGGTTTAATATCTTTACACGCAAAATAAGTGATATAATTAATATAAAAAGGAAAGAAACATTTAAGTTAACATTTGATGGGATAAAAAGCAAAAAATGCGCAACATACAAAGGTATGTACACATCTTAATTATATCTAATAGTGCATCTCATGTTGTAAAAGAAAATTCAACTCACCGAATAACTATCGCAAAAACTTTAAACCACTCTATAAAAATGGTAAATAAATTATCTAAAGTTAAAAATATTTCGATTGTAGCCTCCGAGACTCCTCCGTCTGAAGTGTGGTGTCAATCATCTTAATATAAAACAATGAAGTGTTAGCAGAGGATACTTATTTGCCAGAAATATTATATAATGAACCTAAAATTTTTTGTAGGTTTTTAAATTCACCGCGACTTCAGAAATTTCCAGAACCACTGATATAGACAATACTTGTTCAGACTCAAAAGGAAATATTACATCATGTTCCCAAATAAATATCTGTAACTTAGTGCCTTTATATTTCAAACATAACTGTAACCATTCCCAACTAGACAGAAACTCAAATACGTAGTTTTGAGATGACTTGTGTGCTCCGATTATTGTAAACAGTGTAGCTCAGTAAACACATTGTTAAGTTGACTTAGCAGTTGGTTAAAGCACCAAGACATTTTCAGTTCGATAGAAAATATTTAGGAAGATTGTACTGCATCTTCCAATAAAAAATAAAGAGGAACCAGATATTTAACTTTTAAAGATAAAAACAATAAATAAATGAATTCAAATTAATGCATAAGCAATATCAAAATTCAAAATTTTATCACAGCAAATCAAGATATTAGGACTGAGAAAGAAAATCTAATGATCCAAGTAAAATGTATTTATGTTTAATGGATACAAATTATAAACGTGTATCATGTTATATCAAATTGTATTTGTGTATCAGGTTGATAGATACTATAATTAGTCCAACTGCATCGAAGTACTAAATTAAAATTGATGTTATATTTCTTAATTTTTGAAAAGAACAATTAAAATGTTGAAATAATTAATTTGGAATCCATACAGAAGGCAATAGTTCCCCCAAAAATGGATAATTCTATTAAAAGAATAGATTACCTCAATCCTTTTAGAATGCATAAAAAGATTTGTCTTCCAAATTGATGTATGTGCTTATGATGTATATCTTCCAAATTGATGTATGTGCTTATGATGTATATCTTCCAAATTGATGTATATCACAAATATCAGATTCAAGATTCGCGCTATGGCCACCCTTAATATATAATAACGTTTTTTAAAAATAAAATAATATAAATGATAATTTTTACAAAGTAGTTAATTTGATAATTATCCATATCAATTTGAGATGCAACCAAGATCTATCCAAGCAATCAAGATGCAAAAAGTCAATTTTAGCAGCAGTTATAAAAAAAAAAAAGGTTCAAAACAGGAAATACTTAAACAGCTGCTGAAATTTACATTTGAAGCAGGTAAACATAAAGAGAGAAAAAAAACCTCAGTAAATGAAGAAGGCAACCCGTATGCATGGGAATTAAATGAGAAGGTGCATTTGAAGAATAAAAGTTGACGCTACAGCTATAAGTATGCCACTGTGAGAACATATAAAGGACAAAAAGGAGGGCGTTTCTTCACTGCAGAGTAAAAAGCCATGCATATTTTTCGCGAGTGGAACGGTAAAACGCGAGGTAGAAATAAAAAATAAACTAAAAAAAAAAAAAAAAAAAAAAAGTCATTGGAAGAGAGAAAAAACGAGTAATATAAAACAAAAAAATTTTAAGTCAATTCCTACTTTTTTTTCACTATATTGCAGAAAGTCCTTTATATATAATTTTCATTCATTTTTTTAAAGTTTATCTGGCGCCATTTATTGGTAGATATATGTAACTTAAATCTAAAAAAAACTAAAATTAATTAATTAAATTTAATTACTAAATTAATATTTGAAAAACTGTATTAACATCAAGTGTCATCCCCTACAAGTTCAAAAAAATGTATTTGAACTTGAGTGGATGAATACACAGTATTTTATGAACGATTGAAAATTTGAACAAGATATATATAGGGCGAGTGTGAGCTAATAGACGGAATTGAAAAATAAAATTTAAGGTTTTAAAAATAAAATTACATAAATAATAATTTTTAAAATAATTAACTTGATAATTATCCATATCTATTTGAGATGTAACCAAGATCCATCCAAGCAATTAGGATGCAAAAAGTCACTTTTAACAGCAGTTACAAAAAAAGTGTTCAAAACAGGAAATACTTAAACAGCTGCTGAAATTTACATTTGAAGCAGGTAAACATAAAGAGAGAAAAAAACTCAGTAAATGAAAAAGGCAACCCGTATGCATGGGAATCAAATGAGAAGGTGTATTTGAAGAAGAAAAGTTGAGGCTACAGCTATAAGTATGCCACTGTGAGAACATATAAAGGAAAAAAAAAAGGAGGGCGTTTCTTCACTGCAGAGTAAAAAGCCATGCATATTTTTCGCGAGTGGAACGGTAAAACGCGAGGTAGAAATAAAAAATAAACTAAACAACAACAAAAAATCATTGGAAGGAAGAAGGGAAAAAAAAAGGAAAAAAAGGAAAAGTAAGAAGAGATGGACGAAAAAAAAAAAATCACTAGTGCAATGAGAAGCAGAAGGCGTAGAGATTAAATGGTTGCCGGTAGAGATGAGGCGGAATTTATACAGATGTCTTTAGGAAAGAATTGTCCATTGCCTCACGAGATATCGAAACGACGTGGGGTGCTCGCATGGGGTGAGAGGGGTGGATGAAATAAAAAAGAATGGACCCCAAAAGATGAGATGAAACCGATGGACGAGTCCTGGGCTTCTGTTTCAAGCTTGGGGAAGTTTGTCGCGTGGGCTGGGTATAAATCACGAAAAAGACGGAAACACTTGAGACACACTTCGCACGCGCTATCAGGAGAATCAGGAAGACAGGGAGGAAAAAATTGACTTGTTCTAGCTTTCCAGGGGGAAAAAAAAAACATCAAAAAATAAAACCGGTCTGTCCCTTGAAATGAAAGGTTTTCCAGTTCCAACTTTTATCTCCAGGCACGAGTAGCTAACATTTTTATGTTGCTTTTTACTTCACTTCGTGATCCTGAAAATGAGATCTAGTCTTCTTATGGTAGACATTTTTTAAACCTATTTCAGCTTCTTAGTGGAGACACTTCCAGGGAAGGGGGTTAAAGCAGAGACGTAAGCAGTAATATCAACATCCCTACGTGACAAGACAGTCGGGAACTTCATTTTAAAGTGTCTGAATCTCAAACGTGACGTGCCAAAATTGAGAGTGGATATTGGCGGAAGACCACAAAACTGGACACGCAGAAAAATGTTTGGTGAGTAGATTTCTTCCCAAATTTCTTTGTTAAAAATTATCAACAAATTCAGCTTACATAATCTGCCTGTTTCGTTTCGGAAGATATTTATTCAACAATTATTACAGAAAGCTCCTGAATTTGACACTAAACAGTATAAATTGACTTAGCAATAAATAGAACTTTAGATGTGTTATTAGCGTGCTGGCGCAAGCTGGGAGTTGCATTTTAAAGAGACTTAAATCTAAAATGCAACGTGTTAAATTTAGAAAGGCAACGTCTGAATAATTTAAAAGAATATTTTCACAGAAAATAATGAGTAGATTTCAAATTAATTTCTAAAATACTCTTTAGATTTATTTACTAAAAATTCCTAGCCAGATTATTTCAAATTTGACAAGAATTGAAATGCATAGGAGTAATTTGTTTAATTATAAAGGACCACAATTATTCCCTTTCTATTATATTATCACACCAACGATAATAAATATAAATGAAACAGTAAAGTAGATACGCCATTTCAAAGTCTCACACCATCTTGATTAAAACTTAGAATGGTATACAAATTAAATACTTGACTGATATTCTAGATTAAAAATCTTTTAGAGGACAAATCAAGTCAGTAAAGGTTCATTTTTGAGGAAAAAGAATGGTCTTGTTTCACATTAAATATATATAATAAAAAAAAATAAATGCTTTGAAGACAGTTGTTTGACATATGTTTCTGGTTCATATAAGAAGTACAATATCAGTCCATCAACAATATTGACAAGTGAAAGGACAAATATGTCAGTAGACACAAATACAACTGAATCGTATGTGCTCTGAGATTGTTTTCGGATATTATATAAAATATAATTCAGTGATACAAAAAATATTTAAAAAAAACAAGAAAACTTCAAATACAGTGAAAAGTTTTTATAAATTACTTTTCCAATTAAAGTTTATTAACAGCATACAAAAATGGGTATTTTTTTAATAAAACAATTGTTTTTCAGTATTTTGAAACAGAAATGAACAATAAAATTCACATAGTAATAATCTCGAAATACGAAGATTTTTAAAAGGAGCTATTAAATTTTAAAAATCACCAAGTATAGGAAAGAGCAAGGCTTTCCTTCATTTTGATTTATAAATATGCACCAATAGAATAATATCATATAAAAAAAAAGCATCTAGGGAAAATATAAAAATAATATTCTTTTGAATAAAGAAGTCACTTCATATTTAAAAAACGACAAAACATTTTATTTATAATTCAAAGCAGTATACTACATCAATGCCTAAGTTATAAAAGTTTTTGTTTATTTATGATAATGCATGTATCTGTCTCCATCAAATATAATGGCATACAGTTTTGGAAACTGTAATCAATCGTATATGTTATAAATAAACATAAAGTAAGACAATAAATAAAATATTAAGACAAATAAACAATATTCAAAAATAAAAATAAAAATTCATACGTAAATAAGAAAGCATTTTACTTATTTGCACATTATTTCCTTTATTACCGAATTGTATTTTCAGTAAGACTGACAAAATACAGAAGTGTTTTCATAATTTTTCAAACAAACCGGAATGAATCTTTATTCTAAACAATGAGATACTAGATAGCAGTTAATGATTGTATGGATCCAGCCAAGATCGGAAGTAAAAATAAAATATCACATTTCTCTGAAATTTGACTCGTAAAATGGATTACTACAACTCGATAAATGAAGTTAGGTATTGGAAGAATCGATCGAGACTTTCGAAAATTCGATGACTTCAACGAAAGATGCACTCCATCGAAGCGATGCCTTATTTAAGTCTGACAATTCAGTAACAAAGTCAAACTTTTATTTACAAATTTCAGAGTTTTACTTTCATTCGTAAATGAATTATTTGTAAATGTAAAGGGGTCATACACAAATTTACTTTTTAAAATTTATTTTGAATACTTTTAAAATTAATAAAGCCAAATTTCGATACTTCTGAAGAAAAGTTTATTCAGGAAGGAATGCAAGCTTAATATATTAGTTCAAGTAAAAACTTTTCACTTAATACCTTAAAACAAACAGGGTGATTATAATTAAAGAAAGAACCACTCATCACAATGAGTTCAAATTTAAACTGAAGACACTTGAAAACAGGGAAAATGGTATGCAATTAAAAAAAAAAAGGTTCTTCGATTTCTCCCATCCAATTTGGTATGACCCTGCCGTGGTGAATGGGCTTTCCATTAACAGTGCCACAACTGTTGAATGCCTTGGAAGTCATTTTTTCCGTCAAAAAAACGAAACAATCAAGCACATTGAACACTACAGTTGGTTTAATGTGCAATTCATGCAAAATACGTTGTAATTTCGTTTCAAAATATCACTAGCAACCAAATTCACATTCTTTATGCCGCTTACAGCACCATTTATTAACACACTTTGGAACTTTTTTGATGCCGCACAGTCTCAATCTTCTTCAAGTATCTTCAGTTCAAATTTGAACTCTTTGTGAAGAGTGTTTCTTTTTTACAGTATTTTGAAACTGTGACTTTAATTATAATCACCCTGTGCATAATAACTATTTAAATGATTTTTTTTTTGTATAATTATTTATCAACTTCAGAGCATTTAAGTACCAGCATCAGCATCAGTAAAATCATTTTATTAAACCAAACACAAATATTATCGAAAAAAATCTACTCAAATAATTCGGTAACAAATACCAAAAGTAGTTTATAGCATTGGTGTTAAATGCTAATATAAAGATTGCAAACAAACATTTTGTTTTTCGTACATCACAGATTTCTTTCTACAACCATTTTATGCAACGGTTCGTAATAACTTTTAACCTCTGAGCCATCTTTGAATAGAAAAAATATCGTTACGCGAGCTCCTTTGACAAACCATCACCCTAATTCATTTTTTTCCAATTTCGTTACTCAACTAATTGTCCTTTTAACATAATAAATTTTTTTAATGAAATTATAAATAAATATACATTTTTAATAAAATTAACGTACAGACTTATAAGACAAAAAAATTAGTTTAAAACATTTATTTGAAATTAATAAATATAAAAATGCATTTTAGTTATCTTTAGTCTCAAATGATATTTTTATTTAATAGTTGGTAATGCAAAAAAAGTCATTTTTCGTGTAAGAAACAGGTTATAATAAAAATTATTATTATTATTTTGTTTAGAATTGAAATTTGTATGATGTTATTAAAAGTTCTAACAAGACGACAACACAAATTTATGTCTTTATAAAGTTACGTAATTGAAAAATAAAATGAATAAGTTGTTGAAGACATCTTATTAATTCACAAATATTCTTTTAATAATTATACAAAAATCTTTTGTCACATTCTCTAGATGATCGATTAAAAATGTTCAGTTTCTCAAACACATTTTTGCTTAAAAGATCTATGTTTAGAACAGATTAATGTTTATTTTTAAAGAATACTTCGCAGCCACCTTCCAATACGTTCGATTTGTATCCACAGATTTAATAAAGCATAAAATCTGGATCAAAAAAGTTACAGAAATATCTGTAGCATACTTGAGGGGTTTAACAAGAATTTTCGTTATCAGTTTTAAAAAAAAATTCGAAAACAAATACAAGCTTTGAATGCAGATAACTTTGATTACTAAATAACGAAGCTCGGAGCTTGAATTCTGTTAAAAACATTTCAACGAACAACAGTATTTGCTTCGATCGGGGCAAGAAGAGCATAATGAGTTTACGTTAAGTTAACATAATTGGAAAATGGCTTTTATTGATTTCTTAATTAACGTGGGCATTCGTAGCATAAATTTATTCTCTAAATTCGGATATTCTTTTCGGAAAAGTTTGTCGAAAATTTTCAGAGTTTGGAATTAGCGAACAAATACCTTCGCTTTGCAATAAGCTACTGGGCTGATACTTACACCATTATTGTGTTTTAAACTCTTTTGAACGGATATTATGTCATTTCTAGTTTCACTTATTGATTGCTCATTAAATGAGTTCAAATTGCTTAAATAATTTTATAAGCTAAATGAGTAATAATCAATTCCTTCTAACAGTACAAGTAATAAAAACTACATAGACATATGTGATACCATATTTAATAAAAACATGCACTTTTTTTTAAACCTATATAATACTCTTTCTAAACCAGTATCACACATGGGTTAGATTAAGGGTGGCCAACCCGCGGTTCGCCTTGAATATTTTTCCGGTCCGTGAGATTTATAACACTTTTATAAAATATTTATTTATTTTATAATGGTCAAATTAGTGAAATCCAATGTATTAAAAAAAATGCTTTATGTATGCTTCCACATATTCAAAAATTAATTGTCGAAATTATGAGACAAAATTAACTTTCATTTTAAAATAATATTCTTGCGAATATAGGACAGATATTGACTGTTTTATTGATGAGTTTATAGTTATGAGTTCGCAGAATAATTAAATTATATTCTGCGAACTCATGATGGGCGCACATCTTGGAACATCTAATAACAGGTTCTATATTTCACTTTAAGTAGCATCAGTGACCATCCCTAGATAGTGAAAGGGTGGAGAAACAAATATCGCACTAGTAAAATAAATATTTTTTAATGATTTCATTTTTTTTATTTCGTTTATATATTTTTTTATATTTCATTTTTAGTGTTATATATTCCTTTACAATGTGCGTTTAGTATCATTATTATAATATTATCTATGTTTACATGTAAGAATAATAGTAAACACAAAAATAATAACTCATTATGTTTAAATTTTTCACTCCAAAAAAATGTCTATAGTGGGTCTAAATCTAATGTGGGGATATATAATTTTATATGCGGCACGCGGAGTTATGATGCATTTCCAAAGTGGCCCGCAAGATCATTTGGGTTGGCCAACCCTTGGATTAGATAGTGAGTTGCTCACTAACAACTAGATAATTTTATATAGTTTAGGTCAAGTAATTAATATTCAGAAAATAAATAATTTGAAATTTTCAATAAGTACTTTATGAAAAAAGGGGATATGAAAGGTGAGATATGTAATGCTAAATTTAATGAAAATTATAGTTAGAAAAATAGTTATGAAAATTTAGATGAAATAGTTTCGAAAATTTAGATACGAAATTTAATTTTTCTCAAATACAATAAACAAGGCTTAGAAAATGTAATGTTATCAGCGCGTCTTAACATCGCATTGCTTAAAAATTAATTATTTAGGCTTTTGCTACTACAATCTTGAGTTATATGAAAAATAATTTGCATTTCCCATTAAAGATAAGTAACAGATTTTATACAGGCTGAAATAAATTTACAACTAAAGAACCATCTACATTTCAAGTTGCGAGACAAATCAAGTAGGGTTGAAATGTCACGCAACATGAAGGCTCACTTGAAAGGAACATTTATGTGATTTAGGGCATCCGGGATCTAGACGTATAGTGTCGTCAACCAAGTGACAGGCCGGTTGTATGCGTGAAAGGAAGGCACTTAACCAAGCATTTCACCTTACATAAACTATTCCATTCAGAGAAACTTCTGATAGCAGCATATTCAGAATACTTCGTTAAGTTAAACACTTGGGACAATTTCGACAGTTCAGGCAAGGAACTTCATAAAAGAGATTGAATAAACTTTTCAAATGAAATAAGAAAAAGGAAAATATTCAAAAATAATTTGCATTTCCCATTAAAGATAAGTAACAGATTTTATACAGGCTGAAATAAATTTACAACTAAAGAACCATCTACATTTCAAGTTGCGAGACAAATCAAGTAGGGTTGAAATGTCACGCAACATGAAGGCTCACTTGAAAGGAACATTTATGGGATTTAGGGCATCCGGGATCTAGACGTATAGTGTCGTCAACCAAGTGACAGGCCGGTTGTATGCGTGAAAGGAAGGCACTTAACCAAGCATTTCACCTTACATAAACTATTCCATTCAGAGAAACTTCTGATAGCAGCATATTCAGAATACTTCGTTAAGTTAAACACTTGGGACAATTTCGACAGTTCAGGCAAGGAACTTCATAAAAGAGATTGAATAAACTTTTCAAATGAAATAAGAAAAAAGGAAAAATATTCAAAAATAATTTGCATTTCCCATTAAAGATAAGTAACAGATTTTATACAGGCTGAAATAAATTTACAACTAAAGAACCATCTACATTTCAAGTTGCGAGACAAATCAAGTAGGGTTGAAATGTCACGCAACATGAAGGCTCACTTGAAAGGAACATTTATGGGATTTAGGGCATCCGGGATCTAGACGTATAGTGTCGTCAACCAAGTGACAGGCCGGTTGTATGCGTGAAAGGAAGGCACTTAACCAAGCATTTCACCTTACATAAACTATTCCATTCAGAGAAACTTCTGATAGCAGCATATTCAGAATACTTCGTTAAGTTAAACACTTGGGACAATTTCGACAGTTCAGGCAAGGAACTTCATAAAAGAGATTGAATAAACTTTTCAAATGAAATAAGAAAAAAGGAAAATATTCAAAAATAATTTGCATTTCCCATTAAAGATAAGTAACAGATTTTATACAGGCTGAAATAAATTTACAACTAAAGAACCATCTACATTTCAAGTTGCGAGACAAATCAAGTAGGGTTGAAATGTCACGCAACATGAAGGCTCACTTGAAAGGAACATTTATGGGATTTAGGGCATCCGGGATCTAGACGTATAGTGTCGTCAACCAAGTGACAGGCCGGTTGTATGCGTGAAAGGAAGGCACTTAACCAAGCATTTCACCTTACATAAACTATTCCATTCAGAGAAACTTCTGATAGCAGCATATTCAGAATACTTCGTTAAGTTAAACACTTGGGACAATTTCGACAGTTCAGGCAAGGAACTTCATAAAAGAGATTGAATAAACTTTTCAAATGAAATAAGAAAAAAGGAAAATATTCAAAAATAATTTGCATTTCCCATTAAAGATAAGTAACAGATTTTATACAGGCTGAAATAAATTTACAACTAAAGAACCATCTACATTTCAAGTTGCGAGACAAATCAAGTAGGGTTGAAATGTCACGCAACATGAAGGCTCACTTGAAAGGAACATTTATGGGATTTAGGGCATCCGGGATCTAGACGTATAGTGTCGTCAACCAAGTGACAGGCCGGTTGTATGCGTGAAAGGAAGGCACTTAACCAAGCATTTCACCTTACATAAACTATTCCATTCAGAGAAACTTCTGATAGCAGCATATTCAGAATACTTCGTTAAGTTAAACACTTGGGACAATTTCGACAGTTCAGGCAAGGAACTTCATAAAAGAGATTGAATAAACTTTTCAAATGAAATAAGAAAAAAAGGAAAATATTCAAAAATAATTTGCATTTCCCATTAAAGATAAGTAACAGATTTTATACAGGCTGAAATAAATTTACAACTAAAGAACCATCTACATTTCAAGTTGCGAGACAAATCAAGTAGGGTTGAAATGTCACGCAACATGAAGGCTCACTTGAAAGGAACATTTATGGGATTTAGGGCATCCGGGATCTAGACGTATAGTGTCGTCAACCAAGTGACAGGCCGGTTGTATGCGTGAAAGGAAGGCACTTAACCAAGCATTTCACCTTACATAAACTATTCCATTCAGAGAAACTTCTGATAGCAGCATATTCAGAATACTTCGTTAAGTTAAACACTTGGGACAATTTCGACAGTTCAGGCAAGGAACTTCATAAAAGAGATTGAATAAACTTTTCAAATGAAATAAGGAAAATATTCAAAAAAAATATGTAACTATGATATTAAAAAATATTTTTTTATATATGGCTGAATATATTTTATCACAATACATTAATACTAAGGTATATTCAGGAATACTATTCTAAATGTCCTTTAAGACAAACAAGTTAATTTTTGCACTCATATGATAGAATAGTTTAAAGGTGATTGTAGTAATTTAATACAAATTCCTTTTAAAATTTCAATGGTTCTCTATTATCTAGGCCTGTATTAAAATAAGCAATAATATACGACAAAAAAAGGAAAATATTTAAAATAAATATATAACTATGATACTAAAAAATTTTTTTTTATATATATATATCTGAATATATTTTATCAAAAGACACTGAATACTAAGGTATATTCAGCAATACTATTCTGAATGCTCTTAAGACTCTGCTTTATATACATGCCATAGGATAGTTTACAGGTGATTGCAGTGTTTTAATACAAATTCCGTTTAAAATTTCAATGAATTTTTTTTTTTTATCTAGGTCCGTATTGAAATAAGAAATCCATATACGATTAGTAATAAAAAAAAATTTTCAAAATACACCTACAAGATAAAAATCAAAACTTTCACATCATTTCATTTTACCTAACTCTTCTTCCATACCAATTGTTTTTTAAAAATTATAATTAATAATAAATAACTGCTAAAGTACATAAAAACAAGACATGAACTACTACGTAAGTTCTCTAGTTTAAGAAGATTTGTCACTTAAACCAGCCCAGAAAACAATAAGAATATAAACTCATTTTTGTAACCACAATTTTTCACGACAAAACTAGCACATGGTAGAAAATAATAGACTGAAGCAGCTCAATTGCTATAAATTTATTTCTCCCACTAAGATGCTTCTTTTTCTTTCTTTCTTTTTTCTTTTTATTACTTTTGGGCGGGAAATAATAGCCAAAGAAAACTTCGGAGACAGTGCCGAATGGAGCCGAAGCCAAGCGCGATTTTTGAAATTATTTACTGAAATGCTTTTTGGAAATAAAGATTCTCTTATTCTTTGACGGCCAACATGGTTTGTGTTCTGGAACGGAGCCCAAAATGTTGTTCCACTTATCGATTTGACATTCAGTTCTCTTCTACAGCTGGGTCTCCAAGTCTCCCAATTTTCTCCTCTTTTGCCTCCCAACACAAGACGATTTACCGTCTACAAGTTCCTCTAACACATAAACTACTTAAAATCTAATTCCTCCGAAAGGATGTGTATTTTAAACGAGGAAGGGAATGGTTCTTGCTATCTTGGATTGACACAGTATAGGTGGATTCGTTTTTAGCAGAAAGTAGAAATGCATTTTAATATCATTGAATTTCTTTCTAAAGCAAGTGTTATTGAAGGCAAGTGTTTATTGAACCTGCTATATATTATATCATATTAAATGTTTCAAAGGACAAATCATGGATAAACATTTAAGGTAGCATATTATCATTACTAGTAATTGAATGAACACTAATAATAAAACACTCTATGCAAGAGTGAGATGGAAACCTGCAGAATAGAAAGTCATATGTTAAGTAGTCTACTGTCTCTGTTACATAGCACATTTGTTAAAGCTTATTTTGACCATGATTTTAAATTATAAAAGCCAAAGCTTTTATATAATATATTGTTGGCTATTACATAAGGCCTAATTTTAAGGAAAATATCGGTATTCGTTACGCATTTTTAATAGCATAAACCTAAACAAAAACTAATTTAAATAATAATACTCATTAAAAATTGCGTAATATATATATATATATATATATATATATCTTTCATAAATAAGACTTATGTGATATGGAAAACTGTAGAGTAGAACGTCATGTGTTAAAACATATTTTAAACACGCTTTTAAATTAAAAAAGACAAAAATTTATAGAATATATCGTTGGCTACCACATAAGACCTAATTTTAAGGAAAATTAAGGAATTAATTTTAAGGATATCTGTCGGAAGGTTTATGCCATTGCAGGTTTAATGACATAAACCTAAACAACAACTGCTCCAGTACAGATTAAAAGAAAAACATTATTAAAAATTGCGTAATATGCATATTTTTTTTCATAAGCAAGACTTATTATGGACTGATTATTTAACAAAACAAGATGATGAAAAAAATATGCAACGTAAAATTTAAGTCAGTGAGAAATTAATGACTGCGTGCCATCAAAATTTAAATAAAAATCATAAGCGAATGAAAAGACAAACAGCAATATTGCCTTGCAAAAATTCATTTTTTAAATAAAACTTATACCCTTACGGGCTACAGGAAGCTCATATATGAAATAAGATTTGGGATGAATATCATTAATAAAATAAAATGTATATGTTTTAAAATGGAATAGATCTCAGATCCAGTAGAAAAAAGGGGAGGGATAAAAAAAAAACAACAGAAAACTTCATTTTCTAAATGGTTTACCGTCAGGATCCACTCCGAGAAGGTTCTACAAGAACACCCATGAAGAAAACATCAAGCACTCCGTGGAGGAACTGCTTAGACACAAAACGTGCTTTCCTCCGGGGAACCCAACGAATAAAAAGATGCTTTCACAACAGATATGCTGCTCGCAAGGTTTCTGTTTGACAGTAGGTAAAAAATCTGACGGCGCTTTAAAATTGATAAAACTGTTGGTTTATCTCGAATACACAAAAAAGAAACGCAGCGACTTGGAAGAATTAAGTGGATTTTCCTTGACAATAAATGTTTTAAGGCACAACGGATGGGGGAAAAAAATAATTTATAAAATACATCAGCATACACAGTTTATCGCACTTGTCATTTGAAAAACAGAGCAGAAAAATTTATCAAATCAGTAAATTATTACATTAAAAGTGTATTATAAAAATAATATTTACCAAAGTTTGATAATTAAAAATAAATGCAAGAAATTCAAATGAGCTTAGGATACAACTATACACTATATTATATTAAACTTTAAAAAAAAAAAAAAAAATTAAAAATTATTAATTTATAAATAAAATATTTTTTCAAATGGATTTATTCTCGTTTTCTTTTAAAACATAACGGAATAAAAAGTCAAGCAAATCAGCAAATCAATATGATCCCAGAACTAATACATTAAAATTGTATCGAATCTATCCAATATTTTATAAGAAGCAGATAACTAAAATAAATCGCAAAATAATAATAAAAAAACAATATGCTATATTTTTATATACAGTAAGTTCATCAACTATTAAATTTTTTTAACGTTTTTTTACTTCTGTTTTGCGCTTTTATCTAAATGTTACGCACTATGTTTCTATTTTACGGAACGTTCTTTCATGTAGAAGAAATTTAGTAGTCCATGAATTATCATTTTGATTAAAAAAGAATTAAAACGTCTCCTTAAATCAATAAATCTTTTAAACCGATCTGAAAACTACTTTAAAAATGCATATTTTTTGCATAAAAAAATAAGTAACTAAAACGACTTTTATAGTTAATATCGTCACTTTATTTTGAACCAGTCTACGCTTAACGATGATCAATATATTTAAAAAAAATATTTTTTTCGAAGGCAAAAAGTAACATAAGCCGTTAAAATTAGCTGTCGTAAAAGGGAGCTCCACTGCTTTGAATATACATCATTTTTAGTTAACGGCACATTAACTTACTTTAAAATATTTCATCCTTTTTTAGTTACTACGTTTAAACGGATTTATCCGCATTTTGCCCCCTGTAACGTCACTTATGGATGCAAGACAACATATAAACTAGAAGTAAAAAAAAAAAAAAAAAAATCGTTTATACTTTTATTGGATATTTTTTTTTTCCTTCTTATTAGGACACTTTAGGTATATTTATTGACCAAAATAAGATTTTCTGACCAATAGAGCACAGGCATAATGATGGCATTATATACATTTTGCTTAACTTTTGATAAAAAGACGCACATAATAACACACAAAACATTTGAAAATAGAAAGAAAACATTTCCAAATAGCATGTTTCCTTCCTTCGAAGACAACTATAATGATGGCATTATATGCATTTTGCATAAATTTTGATGAAATGACACATATAACACACAAAGCATTTGAAAACAGAAAGGAAACATTTGGAAATAGCATGTTTCCTTTCTTCGAAGACAACTGTTCAAAACCCGTACATGCACCATTACTGGCGTGAAAGGTTTAAGGAACAAAAAAATATATATATCGTTTCACTTTTGTACGAAATACATTCATTCAACTCAATCATTTCAACTAACAAATAATTTAAGTTTGCCAAGACCAAGTTCACTTCAAGCAGAAAAACAAAGAGAAAACAAAAACAAACAAAAAAAGCCCAGCTTATGGACCGTAGTAGAAAATAAATACGAAATCGCAGCTCACGGTTGGCAGCAGAAGAAAAAGGATTGTTATGTTTACCACAGAATTCAAGGAAGTGAAGCGAGAGAAAAAACATCTATTGTTAAAAATTGGAAAAGTTTGATAAAATAAAAAAGATGATATGTTTCTTAAAACACATGATTAAGTAAGTCTATCTAATTATAGTTTCCCACAATTTAATGATTCATCAGATGTTAAATAGGAAGTGGGAAAATTTTGTTTTTAACAAGTCCTCAGACAAGACTATTAGATTGCAAAGTAAAGCATGTAATTTTTTTTCTGTCGTTATACGAATTTAGTGTCAAATAAATTCACTTAAAATGTATACAAAAAAATTAGTAGGCATTATTTTACAATAAAAACTTATATCAAATTATATTTATCAATCCACAATTTTTTTAACTATATGGAATTCAAGAGCAATAACTGACTTTCGGCAATTGTAGGCAAAACACATTACAAGTAATGCCGAAATAGCAGATCAAAATCTGCGATGATAAGCTTTATTGAAAAGTAGTATTTGTAAATTAAGCACTATACAAATAACATCTTATTCATGAAGGTGATAGTAAGACGTCCAAATTCTACAATGATTCGAACATAGCATTTAAAATTTCATTTCAACTTATATCAAAACAGGGGGAAAATGTTCTTAAAAGCATATTTTTGTTATGATATATAAGCAAAGAAGATTATGGGGGAAAAAAAACTTCGTTTAATTAATCATTGATAGTTATAATCCTGAAAAAATATATTATTATAATCCTGAATAGAAAATAGAAACATCCTTATAGTTGCTGAAAAAGACAATTCGCTTTAAATATTTTACGAGCAACTAATAAAAAAAAACAAATTCAGCCATGAAAATGCCACAATAAAGACCAATTAAATACCCAGACCATCGCAGATAAAGCACAATCTTCTAACAAAAAACGGTAACAAAATGGCAGAAATAAATCAAAATAAGCAGCAAAATATGTGTAATAATGTTCTCCACAAAACGTATCATTTTGACATTATCTGCCCTTCAGACAGAAAGAGTTTAGATTAAAAGAGAAAGTCATGGTACAAGGGAACAAAAAAAGGGGGGAGGAACGCCGTACAATTTTTTATCGGCAACATCTCGTCAAAACGTACTTAAGCGAAGCAAGTGTCCGCCATGGTAATCCATAATCCTGATTTATATCTAATACCCAATAACTTCTTCGTTAGGATTCTTTCTCTACCGCCGCAGGCTCAACATATGCCGCTTTGGAAGGGATCAGGACGAAAATCTTTAACCACACGCGCAGAAGGGGAACAGCCTTAGTTGATTGAATATTTTGCCGCAGATTCCCCATTTCACTTACTTGGGTACAGCAGTATCTTAGGGAAATATTTAGCTGCTGGATCTCGCAGATAAAAATAAGTATTCTCTCTGGGGAGTGAAAAAAAAAAAATTTTTAAAGCTTGGAATAAGAAGCTTTAAAACGCATTGTACTTCGAGTCTCCATTTATTTATTTCATTATTTTTATCTTTATAAAGGCACCACAAAAGCTATGATTTCTAATTGTTGCAGCAATAATAGACAACGAATGAAAACTGGAAACTGTTTTCACAGAAAGCTCATGTCTAGAGTACGTTAGTTCATCTCGTTTATTATTATTTTTTTTAATTGGGTATTTTGGGTTGTGTTCTTTTCTGTCAGAAATATTCTATAAAGAAAATAATATACAACAATCAATAATATACCAACAATATTACTGATGGTTGATTGTATACAATAACAATTGGTAATAGTATTTATTAATACATTAACAATAGTATTAATAGTAACAATAGTATTGATGTAATAATATACCAAGAATATTATCACAGGTTCAATAATACCAACCATCATCAATTTTGTTTCCTGACTTTCAGATTAACGCATAAAATAAGTGCGAAATGAATTAATAATAATCTTAAATTTCATGAGCTTTGCATCATACTGATGTGATGATTCGCGTATAAATAAAATAATTGCATATTCACTTTGTACAATTTGTATAGATATATACAATAAATGTATTGATCAGTAAACAAATGATATTTTAGTTATACGACTGGTACAGAGAGAAAAAGTAATGTAAATTTCGTAAAGCTGTATAAACTTTACAAAATCACATAACATCGAAAAGTTGTAAACTATTTTGATGCCTTTTCCATTATTAATATATTTATTCTCTTAAAATAACTTTAAATATTCGGATAATTAATAATCCTTTCTTAAAACCAAACCGTTAAGGATTACATCAAACAGTATTAATTGTAGTTAATTCGAACATTTTGAACAAATGAAAGTTACATAATAAGACCTTTATAAGAGGATTTGAATTAATCACTCTGAATCCTTTCATGCTATTTATTTATTAAGTTATGTAATATCCATATCTTCAATGCAAATTCCATTGCCAATAGCAATATTGTTTGGAAATAACGTTTAATAACGTTTTATCAAACACTATCAAATTCTTTCATAAAAAAAGTGTAACAAATTGGATGCTAATATTGTGATAGAAATTTTAATAATAAAAAATATAATAGAATATAAAATATATTTTGTACTTTTACTTAAATTCTATTTCATTGTAAAAATCATTACTGATAAATACTTATAATAACCAAAACATAGATAATGTAGTTTTAAAAACTGGATTAGTTATTTTTTCCCATTTAAAACACAAAATAAAAATCCATTTAAACACATTAATGACAAGTTAAAATAAATCTAAATATAGATACAATAAGTTTTGAGATGAAAACTGCATATAACATACAAACGAAATAATATTATCTAAATGAAGGTATTCAATACAGACATTTTTATGAATGCTATACAAATGTTTCCACGATTATTTAATGGGAAAAATGCTGTGAGAAAATGCTACGGATAAAATTTAAGTTCAAAAAAGTAACTAAATAATACCCAATTACAACGATAATTAAACTAAAGGCTTCATATTTTAGAAGATGAAATAATATTCCTTTTGTTGAATAATATGAGAAACACATGTGCATTCTCAAAATGAATAAACATTGTAATAAGTATGAAAAATAATGGTTACGCCATAATTAACTCTCGAGTTGGTTGTTTACATTTTTCTAGCGGTATGAGTTAAAAATACATGAACCGTCAAGCAATATTATTCACTTCCGCGTAGGAAATAAAAAAAGTAAACTACTTTAAAACTAAATAGAAGTGAGGTTCATAAGCACTACTTTCATCATCTTCTTAACATATAAAATAGTTAACTTCAAAGTTATATCAATATTTCCCATTCTTTTCAGAAAATATAAATTTTTGAAATAATTATAATTGATACGGACGATATACATACTGTGTGCATAAGTATAAGATGTTATGAGTTGGTGATTTTTAAAACAATTAAATATCAAGTTCACAGATTGTAGGAAAAAAATTAAAGTACCTTACGTTTTTGGAACATAAACATAACATTACGCGAGACGAATACTTTAAAAATATTAAATGTTCTGTAAGAATTAAAATTCACATTTGACAAATTTCACCAATTTGCACAGATAATAAACTTTTGAAAGATAAGAAAAATAATGTGCCATTTTTGTTAGGCTTTCAAAGCTGCTTAAGAGTTTTATCAAATATTTCACTTTACAGTATTTTTTCGATTAATCTAACAATTTTCTACACATCTGATAAATGTAATTCTACACATCTGATAGATAATAATTAATTTTCTACACAGCTGAGAAATAATATTTATTTACTTAATGCAGCAACATTACACAAACTTTATTTTATCAGCTGCATCAAAACGATTAAAAACACAAAACCTAATAAGTTGAAATTTATTCTACACGATAAATATAACTCTACACATCTGATAGATAGTAATTAATTTTCTACACAGCTGAGAAACATTATTTATTTACTTAATGCAGTAACATTACACAAATTTTATTTTAACAGCTGCATCAAAACGATTAAAAACACATAAAAAATAATAAGTTAAAATTTATTCTACACATCTGATAGATATAATTCTACACATCAGATAGATAATAATTAATTTTCTACACAGCTGAAAAATAATATTCATTTACTTAATGTAACAACATTACACACATTTTATTTTAGCAGCTGCATCAAAACGATTCAAAACACATAAAACTTAATAAGTTGAAATTTATTCTACACAACTGAAAAATAATATTCATTTACTTAATGCAGCAATATTACACATATTTTATTTTAGCGTCAATACGATTAAAAACACATAAAACCTAATAAGTTGAAATTTATTCTACACAACTGAAAAATAATATTCATTTACTTAATGCAGCAATATTACACATATTTTATTTTAGCGTCAATACGATTAAAAACACATAAAGCCTAATAAGTTGAAATTTAAAATTGGCAAGCAAAAGAAACTAAGAAAATGGAAACAAAACGTTTTGTATTTCTTCCCCTTCCAAACAAAACGGGGGAAGAAAAAAAAAAGGGCCAGTGCTATAAAATCCAACCGATAGAAGGAAAAGAGGGGAAGAAAACGTTTCGGTTTTCGTTGGAGACAGCAACAGAAAAGAAAAATGACTAGGGCGGTAACAGATGGTCGAATATATATAGGTGCTCGATGCTTGGCTCAATAGAATCAGAAAGGTAACTGCAATGACCGTTGGGGAATGGGAACAGATGGCCAACAGATAGAGCTTATAGTTAAATCAAGATCTGAAGTGAATCTCAAGAAAACATCAGCCATAAAGATCTCATCGCCTTTTATACATTAATAGCCAAGCTTCAGACGGAGAGAGATTAACAAAAATAGCTCATTCACGAATTTCTTGCTGGATCTAATTCCGATTGACTTTATCAGATATTTGGAGTCATCAACAAGTAATGCACTTAGTCACATATGGTCCTCTATACAGTTCGTATGCGTAATAAAGATACGTCACTAAACCCGTCTGGCAAGAATTTCCTTTCTCACGACATGAAAAAAGGAGTCTATATAGAAAGTTATAAGGGAAACAGAGTCATTACAGCAACAACAAAAGAAAACGCATTGCTTAACTAGTACGAAACAGATGGAATTGCAACCTTCTGCAGTTAGGGGTTATCACAGAAAATATCTAATTTACTATTATTTGGGATTTTTTTTAGTTACGTGGATATGCGACTTCCACATTTACAACTAAATGGGTAAAAGCACCAACATATTTTTAATTTTATGGTAAATTGTTGAATTTATATAAAAAAGGATTTTCTTTGACTATAAAAAATATTTACTCCAATTCTGGGATTTATCTAAAATTATATGATTAAAGATATTGACTCGACTGAATTTAGTAAATCATATATTATAATATAAACAATACGTATGCTATAAGCCCTGCCTTGTATTTAAGTAAGAATATTTAAAATCGAAAATTTTCTTAATGGATCAAATTTCAATATGATAACAACTGTAAAAATAATTAGATTTTTATAAACCTTATGATATCTCGAGGGATATATTTTCAAGAATGTACCGATTCCTATTTTTCATTACTTGCAGATTCTTTCTCTCTATAAGTTCCAAATTATTTTATTTAGAATCATGTTAAAGGCATTAATAATATTAAAAATAATAAATTTTAAATATTTTTCACTTTTTTTTTTAAACAATGAGTAAGATTTTCAAAACAATATCGTTTACATTTGTTAAAAAAAAATTATTTTACTTTAATAATAATAATAATAAAAACTCACCACCAGAACAACATTTTTTTTTTTTTTTTTTGAAAGTTACAATTAGAAAATTAAAATATTTATTTTCAAAAGTATTAAAAATAATATAGCAAAACAAAATTATATGCTATTACAATTTCCAATTTCCATAGGTTTCTATCATAAACGATACAAATGAAACTTATGCGAGAATTATTTATAAGTATCTGAACCATGTATTCAGAATAACGATGGAAATTGCATTTAAGTGATTAAAATAAATATTTTCTGAAAAGTATGTAAGGTAATACTCTATTCAAACATAGAAATGGGCCATTATGAAAAAAAGGGTAAAAGAAAAGAAGAAATTCACAATTACCAATCCAATTTCACCAACAACAGCATCAAGCTATTCCACTCCAATCCATTAACCAAATTCAATCACTCAAATTTTAGCATAATAACTAGACAAAACGTGAAAATAATGTGCAAATGAAACTGAAAATTACAAAATTAAAAACGCGCGAGATCCACCAAATTCTTCAAGCAACAACATCAGACATGTCTGCTCGGCTTCAATCCATTAACTAAAGTTTAGTCACTCAAACTTATGCATGATAACGAAACAAATCGTTGAAATTTTTAGTAACAAGGATAAAACCCCGTAGAATGAGATTGCATTCCAGACGATCTCACTCCACCAACTCAACATTCGAAAGGGAATCACTTCGGAGATTACTGGATGAACGCTTTTGTGAGCAAATGAGAATACCAAACATGTGTGAAATACTTATTGTGGGGATAGGGAAAAGAATCCACATCTTTCACGTTCATCCGAATTTCTGAGCATAGCCAAGTATTGTGTTTCCAAAATGATGCGGAAAGACAAACCAGACGTTGGTAAAATATGTTTTAACGGTTTACGAACACTTTCATAATAATTAGAGCACAAAACCATTTATCTGTATGACTGGACTTGCATTGCAGAAATTTTATATGAAGTACCAATCATAATCAAATATTATTCAATTAATAATACAACAATAATACATTATTTTAAAGAATTCTTCAGTTTAATAATTCAGAGTATTTTTTTTTAATATATATTCAAGATTATTGGAATTAGAAATATAAAGCTATATATTTATTATTAATTTTTTTTTTTTTCGTTTTATATAATGGTATGTGAATGATTTTAGAATTTAGTACAGTTTATAAGTAATAAGATTTTTATCTCGTAAAGAAATTATTTTTATTATAAATATTGATGATACTATATTAATTAATTATAATGTACATAGAAAATAATAGACATTTCTTTATATTTTTCCTTCACTAAGAAATGCCATCAAAATATTTCCTTCAAAGATTTTTATAATGATAATTCATCTTCTAATTGAACGAAATTTAAAATAATGGTAATCAAGAAATTTAGTTATAAGGATTAAACAGTTGTGTAAAAAGTCTAAAAAAAAACAATTCTTGGTAATTGTTAAACATAACAATTCTTGGTAATTGTTTCATGCGTGTGTACGATTATGTACCGTTTAAAAATTTTCCAGATAAAGAATGATTTTGAAAATTGGAAAAGAAAAATATAAAAATGGGTTTAAAAAATATGGGATTTTTCTCCTTCAGTCTCTACAAACCAAAAGTGACGTGCAGTTTGCATGTACGAGAAAAACAAGCATATTAATCACAACTTTAACTGAGTACGATAAGCCAACAATGAGTCAAATAAGCCAACAACGATAAGAACATATTTTTAATGCTGCCGTTGAAGTACGCGATTCTTTAAATAAACGAAAGAAAACGCCGTCTCGAATAATGAGCAAACCAAATATTCAAACGTCAAAATTAGTTTATCTACGATATTTCGCCGAAAGATATATTTTATGTAAATGACTTCGTAAAGCTACTTGTAGAATGTGCATATTTGCTTTTCTCCACGCTTTTTTTTAAACATATTTTTTATTAAATAATTTGAAGAAACTTGATTAAAAAATAAGAAACAGAAGTATAGCGCTTGCAGTGATATTTTTCGACTCAGAAAAAATAATAATTCGTTTTACTTTTTAGACTTAACGCTGTTTCTACCAAGCCGGGCAGCTACAGCCAGCTGTAATCTTTAACTCAGTAAACTGATGGAATTTGTATTTTTATTTTCTACAAATATTTATTAAATAAGTCAATGAATAAATATTGGATAAAATATAAAGAACCTGAAAACAATTGAACTGAATTGTATTTCACCAATTGCAATACATAAAAGTTAGTTATATTTTTAGATATATTTATTTCAAATAAATTATATACTTTATTTAAAATAAGAGGTTAGCTTTAAAAAAGAGAAATTTAAATTAAAAAAGTGAACAAAAGTCATTTGCGATTAAATAAAGAAATCGCCTTTTGCAATGCCAATGTTTAGCATATCAATTTATGAATAATGCAACTAATTTATTTAAAATAAATTATAATTACAAATGCCACTTTACCGTATTTCACTACAAACACATAGACATATATATCCTTCTTATGAAATAAAATAAAACCGATGACTATTTCTAGGAAGTAATGTTAATTAAATTTTTAACAGCGGAATTGTAAAATGGGATTTGAAAATTTGAAAGTAATAAATAATAATGTATTAAACTAACTAATAATTAAATTAAATTATTAATTATTATTAACATTAAATTCTACTTAAAGTTTATATTAGAAATAAAAAAATAAAGTTAGATTTGCGTGCCTTTTTGGAAAATTAAAAAAAATAAATAAAAAAAAAAACCCTCTGTACGACGAAATTTTTGATTGCATATTATAACGAAGGACTAATGTGTTATCGTATTATCAATAATAAATAGAATAATCTAATATAAAAGAAGCCAATTAATAAAAAAGTAAAGAAATAATGGAGTCGTATATTTTTCAGTTAGAAAAAAATAGAAAATATACAACCCCTTTCACAAAGGCTATTTTTATCAGGGAAAAAATGGCTAATATACAACCCCTCTAAATCAATAATGTAAAATTCCTTCTTATTTTCCAGTCAGATGGAAAATTAAAGGAACAAGAAATTGAGGGAAAATACCCCATGATTCGACCACACGGTGCTGAACCTAATGACCAATTAATGACGACATCGGTGTTAATGATCACCCCTCCAACGATCCCCTAAAGGCCCTCCTTTCTATGACGTCACCCTAGTAGATGCTCGGCCCCTAATGAGCATCGAGTTCAAAGGAACAGGTTATCAGAGAAAAGGATCTGGATTTTATAACTAATAATAAAATGCAATTTCAGTGGTACATAAACGGATTCACTTATCTTGCCCTATACCATGGTGTATATATGAATACACACACGCAAGAGTTCGCATATAAAAAGTCAGTGCACCATCAGGGTGAATGAAAGGAAATAAACTGAAATTAGGTAGACAAGAAATGGGAGGAAAAAGTTGAAAATGTCCCAAGGTCATACATTTGGGACAATAGGCGAGAACTGGATGCATTCCGATATGCGTCATCAAGAATTCCCACGAAGAAAATGTGAAACCCGGGTCCTTTGTGAACAAAAAATGCCAGAAGAAGAAAAAAAAGAAAGAAAAAGAGTTGGAAGACGGAAAAAGAAAGAAAAAAAAACTTTCAGAAGATCTCAGGAAAAGCTGAGAACTACGTGAAGAAAAGAAAAACCCACCGCAGAGGAGGGAGGATGCGAAAATATAAATAAATAAAAATAAAAATAAAAAAAGAAATCTTAAGAGAACAAACAAATAAAGACAAATAGAAAGGGTCAAAACAAGAAATAGAAAACGAAGTATTTACTGAATAGTGAATGAATATGGTATACTGTTCGAAAGGTAAAAGAAGAAAAAAAAAATCACATAAAAGAAAACAAAATAATGATATAAAATAATCAAAGACTGAAAAAAGGAATCATAAAAAGGACCGATAAAGAAAAACAGAACAAAATCATATAGAATCTGAAATATTCGAATAGAATCCGGAAGTCGAAAGGATAAGAAAGTATAACAGCCAAGGAAAATATGAAAAATTAGGGCACAGGGAAAAGTATTTTACGCACAGGCGGCAGGAATTTAGCTTTAAGTAAGAAATATAACACCACCAAAAAGGTGAAAAATACATTCAAGTTTGCGCTACAAGTGAAATTTGTGTTTCAACTGTTGGTTGCCAAGACCAACTTTATGGAAGTGTTGTTTGGGCTTTGAGTGAAAACATAACAAAGATTTCAATATGCATGAGCGCATCAGTTTCTAATTGGATTTCCAAAACGTAGAATATACAACAAACACTTAAAAGCGCTTAAGTTGCACCTCAAGCACCCCATTAAGTTCCACCGTTTATTAAAAATGCAAACAGAAATCCAAAGCTTCTACGTGCTGAAAGTATCTGAACTTCACTTACAACATGAAAAACTGACTTACAACTTTCACGAAGAGAAAATTTAACGCTCACACATATTAATAGTAGGGATAAATAAAATAACTTATCTTAATATCCGTGAACATTTTATAGAGTACTTCATTTACGTACAAGTACAATTAATGCATTTAACTTTGATAAAATATTCTCTGGAAAATTCTGGAAAAATTTTTTGAAAAATTTAAAATTTTAAATAAAATTTTAATTTATCAGATATTCACATATTATAATTATACAGATATATAATTATTTATTTATTTATCAATTTATCCTTTTTAATTAATTAGAGAAAATTTTATTCCTTTCTTATATAAATATATAATGCATGCGGTACAGAAACAATTGTTGTGTACTTGTTCAGATATAAACTACGTTGGATATTAATCTAATAAGTTATAGCGACTCACGTAAATTTTGTAAAGCAAATTGAGGAAATTTATCTCAAAATTCACATCTAATAATAATAAAAATAAGCTTTTGTCCCGAATCATAGAACGGAATAATTTGTTGACAAATATTATTACTGTTACATGTACATGTCACAAATTGTAGAAATTTATCTTAAAATTCACCTGTCTTGATGGAGAACTGGTTTATTGACAAATATTATTACTATCGCATGTACATGCTACAAGATAATTTATGAATTAGGGGGAAATAGCATGATAAGATACATTTTTCAATACAATCGAAATATTCAATATATAGTGGCATATAAAGCTTTCAGTTGCTTATAAAGTTAAGAAAATGTACTGAATGATTGCACATGTTGATTTGTAGGTCTGTTTTCACCAATCTTATAATCAATATGCTTAATCAATAAAAAAATATAACTGGTTGAATCATAAAAATTTTGTTTTAGCAATACAACCCAACTTTGATTGTTATGATACAAAAGTTAAACCTTCAGAATTTAATTAAATGTAGTACATCATTATATTACGCAATGTGAATAGAACTCTTAAAATTTGTTATAAAAAATATTAAAAGCTATACAAAACCAATTTTTTCCCTCTTTAAATAAAAAATTATTGGATTATTATCCGTCAATTAGTTAAATATAAAATCTGCACCCATTCACAAAGCACCCATAAAAAAATCAATGGATAAAATAAAAATAAACCGTCGTTATTTGTTAAGATCCAGACACTCTTAATGGAAGTTCAGTATTCAGTGGACACCAACTCTGTGAGTAACAAATGGGAACCAAAGTCGTCAGGCCATCTGCTGACGAAATTAACGGATAATTATAATTAGCAACAGCCTCGGATAATTTAAATTAATCATGTAACATTAATTATAGTCGACGTCGAAGCGATTGGTGAGTATTCGCTACTTTACTTAAAGCAGCAAATGTTCAAATTGTATAAGCAGAAAAGATAAGAGAGGTGCAAGTGTGAAAAAAAATACCCTCCATGAAATATCGAGTTAGTTTCTTAGTCAACGCTAATTAATTTACCCGAGACTTCTTTCCAATATTCAGTGTAGAAAATGTGCGAATAAAGACGAAAACAAAATACCACTACTTTTACATGGTGGCAGAGAACTCCAACGGCGTGTTAAGGTGATATATATTGTCCCTAACACGGTGATGGTAAGATTATCACGATTATCAATTTCTTACGTAAAACATACGCATCATTAGGGGCACTCATGTCTGAGGATATTTATGGTGTATTTCGTCTTTTTGAAGGAAGACATGAATAATAGTGATTTGTAGCAAGTTTTTTTTCTTTTTTCGTTACTTAATTTTTTGGGGAGATTTTGAAGATAGATTAAAAATAGCAAAACTGAAGCGAGAAGCTATTTCCTCATACCGTGATGAAGAATAAATGGATGGAGACAAAACGCTAAGGATTATCTTTTAATTCTCGCATCCTTCTTAAAATCAACATAAGCTTTAGAGTTTTTCAGTGGAAAAAAGTGAAGATTTATTTATTAAAAGAAAATTTTGCTCCGCTAACAGTAGCACATCCAAATCATTTTTCGGCACATCGTCTTTGAATATGGAACTATTTCCGTGTTTAGAAACCGTGACAGGATTATTTTTTTTAAAAAATAAAAACATTTCAGTATCTTTTTCAGTTCTGAGTATCCGACTTATGATTACAAGAAAATATATTTATTTAATTCAATTATGCTATATAAAAAAAATTAGAAATTATTATGATTAGAAATTACTTATTAATTTAGAAATGAATTTTGCAATACGAAAAGCCACAAAAAATAATTTAATCAGTAGATTAGATTTCAACTTTGAATAAAATGTTCTTCTATCCAGACATTGCGTTGCATTAAAAATAAGGTATTTACCAATACCAGTAAGTTATATGAGCAAATCATAATAATTCACATATAAATAATAAAATTAATACAGCCAAACGTTGATCCTTATTATAAGTAATGTTTTGCTTTGCATTAATGATGAAGGAATGATGTTGTCTTCCGGAAGGACTTTTTAGAGAAAAAAAGAAAATCTGTGAAAACTCCAAGCAGAAAGTCTGACAATCAATGTGAGATGCTTCATTCACCTTGTCGCAATCATCATCGAGTCACCTTGTCTCTGAAAGAAATGACTACAACAATACTGCCAGCGGATTCAAATCTCACCCCTTCTTGCATGCCAGCTGTGCATGTTGCCACTGGGCCACGACTCGGGTAGATCACACACTTAGAACTTTAAATAAATTACTAAGTGACTAATGACATAAGTGATTACTTTGTACATGGAACAAAATTTTAAAGGCGATTACGTTTTGAATCAAAACGAAATCATAGCTAATTAGAACACGTATGCACTGCTCATTTATAGAAGTTTGAAAAATTAAACAATAAATTTAAATTTAGAAAATATTTTTCGATAGGAAATCCTTAATTTTCAGAAATTATATCTGAGACCTGAAACTTTGAGGAATTCGTTTTAAATATTTCTGTTAAGAAAATGTTTGAAGAAACTTCAAAATATATTAAACGAGACAACATTTTACAAGCGATTACGTTTTTAATAAAAACGAAATCAATAGAATTAGAACATGTGAATATGTACTGCTCATTTACATAATTTAAAAAAATAATAATAATAAACAATGAATTTAAATTTTGGTACTCAAAATATTTCTTCCTTTCGATAACAAATCGTTACTTCTTTAATCTTTTTCTTGGACTCAAACGAGAGGTTGGCAAAATTTTAACGTGGGGCAACAAAGAAGAAAACTTGTTATCGAAATATTAGTTTCAGATCCATCAAAATATTGTTTTCGGAACTTTTCAAAGAAGAGGGCATTTTTTAGATAAATGAAATAATAAAAAAATAATTTATGTTATAAGAACAATTGTGGCGAAGAAAATGTGTTCTTCTGTAAACGAAGCAAATTATTGTTGCAATGAAGGCAATTTTAACATGTAATGTTAAAGGCTGTGCTGCTTCAATTTAATAGCCTTTATCTATGATACCTAGATGATAAAAATAGGTTTTTCTCTTTTAGTACAAAACAATTGTTGTGAAAACAATTAAAATCGAAAATTTATTCAATTTTTTATATTGAATACTTTAATAGAACTAACAACAAAAAATAGTAAAAGCAATACTGTGATTGCATTTGTCGCTTATGAAATAGTTCGCAATATTGTACTTGTTACATTGAATACAGTGAAAATATTATTTTACAGGTTAAAATTATTATTCAAACAAATTAATACAAAAAATTCAGTTCAAAACAATTGTTGTGAAAACAATTAAAATCGAAAAATTATTCAATTTTTTAATTCAATATTTTAATAGAACTAACAAGGAAAAATAGTAAAAGCTCTATGTGATAGCATTTGTGGTTTCTGAAATAGTTCGCAACACTGTACTAGCTACATTGAATACAGCGAAAGTATCATTAAACTGGTTAAAATTAGTATTCATACAAATTAATACAAAAAAATTCAGTTCGAAACAATAGTTATGAAAACAATTAAAATCGAAAAATTACTAAATTTTTTTACTTTACTAGCATTATCATATTTTCTCTTGAACAGAAAAATGTATTACTAATCTTCATTACTGCTCATGATTAGTATGTAATATTAAAATAGATTATATAAAATTCTTATTTTTATAAAATAAAATTTGAAAATTTGACGTCCATGTTTTTCACTCGAGTGCATATTACAGAAAGAGGAAGAAGGCGAAACCTTAAAATTTTAAACACATTAATTTTATTCTAGCAGGTTTAATATGAGCTTAATAAATAGCACATATAATTTGGACATTACAATTAAAATTATTTAAAATAATAATTAGGCCATAATGTGATGAAAAACATATTGAATGATTTAGCGGAAGAGTAATTTGAGTTTTCATTAAATGTTAAACAAATTGTGAAGATTAAATATAAGCAATTTTTTTTTAAAAACTTGCTTATTTACAGATATTCTAAATGCAAACATGGGCTTTAAATTAATTAATTTAAAGCAATGAAAAAGTCATAATAAAAATAAAGGCAGGAAAGATGAGGAAAATATTTTCTATTTTTTGAAAAAAAGTTAATCAGACGCTTTTTGATTTGTTGTCTTTAAGATTAAAGTTAAGATTTTAAACCTTAAAACCCCTGAAATTCATTAAAAAACAACATTTAATTATTTACATGAAATTCAAAACCAGATAAGCTAAAGCGAAATATTAAATATAGTACGAGTCTCTACAAAAATGAATTTCTGTATCCCATTGTAAAAAAATCTGTTTTAAATAAAATTTACAGCGGGCACAGTAACAACGCATTTCCAATAATGCAAACAAAATGAAAAGCTAATTTTCAAGATAGAGTTACTGGCTACGCAGTTTCAGTTGAAACGTATGAAACAACTTCGCTGCAAAAAAAAAATTATTACTTCTCCTATGAAATTCGAAACACGTTTGTAAATTAAAAGACTTTCGACACATATTAGATTTTAATTTAAATATAAATGGTAACAGAAGAAGCAGCGAAAGCTTTTGCAAATATTCATAAAAACCAGGCTTAAAATTGTGAGGAAAATTAAGAATTAATTAATTTCTACGTATATTGAAAATTTGATACGACACATCTTTTAAAAATTTTCCAAACATATTTTACCAAGCAGGATTACGTTATCCAAATTGAAGTTAAAAACTAAAAAACATGTTAGCAAGAATATTTTAATTCAGGGAAATATAAACCAATACCCACCACACCGTAGGTGACTAGAATTACAAGAAATATACAACAGTTATTCATTTTTTAAACAAAGAAAAATCCAAATTTTCATAAAAGATAAACGTGGAACATGATTTAAAAATGATTTCTTCTTTTTCAATTCCTACTATTAGTTCACACTCTCCCTATATATATTTATATATCTTGTTCAAATTTTCAATCGTTAATAAAATACTTTTTATTTATCCACTCAAATTCAAATACATTTTTTTAAACTTGTAGTGGATGACACTTGATCTTAATATAGCTTTTTTCAAATATTAATTCATTAATTAAATTTACTTAATTAATTAATTTCAGTTTGATATGGGAGAAAAAATTTCTCTTATATAAGATATTCAGCAGGATATAAATTTAGGAATAAATACCGTTAGTGGCGAAGCGTGTAGATCGCTGGAAAAAAATTTCTTTTTCACATCCTTTTTTCATTCTGGGTTCTAGTCTGAGTCAAGGAGGGAACAAAAGGGAAAATGAGACATGTGAATAAATTAATGAGAGAGATGGAAAATGTGTATGTGAGAGAGAAAGTGTGTGTGTGTGTGTGAGAGAGAGAGAGAGAGAATTTTTTCTTTGTATATTTGCTGATATATAATATGTAGATAGAGCATAATGTTATTGTCAAAAAATTCCAGTCACGAACATCAACAAATTGAAAAATAGAAACCATTTCATTAATCAATTTTTTTTTTTTTTTTTTTTGTCACTACTGAGAAATTGAAGTAAATATATATTAATCCAATGTATTATCAAGCATCAAATTCTTTATTTACCTATTATTATTTATTTATATACATATGAAATAATTATCTTATAAATAACTTGCATTTTAGTATTTATTTGGGCGGCTTGGCATCAGTATATGAGTTGGAGGGCTATGGAAGTCTGTACATACTTAGTCTGATGAAATTTTTAATTAGCTGATAAGCAACCCCTCACCATTACCTAAGCACAGATTTTGTTACATATAATGAGAAAGTTTTGCTTATAATTATCGATCCATACAAAATTACTTAATTGCACTTCGCTGTTGTAATATTTAGAAAAATAGTTTGATTTTCCAGAAAAGCACATCATATACTTAATGCATTAATTATTCTTGTTAAGGAAAGTAATTGTATCTTTTCGTTTTTTTATAAAATAAAGAAAACATGCACGTCTAGTTTTAGCAAAATGTGAAAACTTTAATGCTATCAAAATACTAATTAATTCATAATGATAATGAATTCCACTATTTTAAGACGTCTGAAAAATATTTCAGCACATTTTTTTTTATAATTATTTTCTTTCTTATACATATTTCTCATATTTCTAACATATTATGGCTTATGTTTTTAAATTAACTGTGTACTTTATATTTTGAAAGTGATTTTAAATTTAATTCACATTCAGTATTATTTAAGAGTAATAGAACATCGTGTCAATTAAGAAAATTGCGTATATACATTGGATAATTAAAACAAATAAGAAGTAGAAGGAAAATAAAATTTCTATTTATAATGATAGTTTATTCGTTATTGTTATATTTCATATCATTGATAGTTTTTATTATATTTTCGTAAGTGCTTTGTATAATCTTGTCAGAAGTTATTTAGATCTTTAAATATCAGTAAAACAAACAAGAATGAAACAATATATCATTTTATAAAATATTACATCAAAATCTCAATGAATTTAAAGAAATACGTTTGAAGATGATATTAAATTAGGAAAGGGAAATTAATTAAAAATGATGCTTTTGATTAAAATGATGCTATTAATAATTTACAAAATCCAAAAATTCAACAGTACATTTTCCCATTAAAATTCCATATCACGAAATAAAACAATTTGTCAAAGAAACATATCAATTTTAACAGAAAAATCACATCAGAAGCAATTGTGGCATCTCCACGTCGCTTTAAAGAGCAAAACAAACATTTTATATATTAGAAATATATTTAATACTTCCCGCAATGGAATCTTTAATGTCGGGGAACGAAAAATATTCAAATAAATTACCAAAATCAAGAAGTATCTTTATTCCATCATTTTGCCCGGAAATCAAAAACTTTTTTTTTTTTTACTTTTTTCATATCGCGTACCTGTGAAGAGAGACCAAAATTATAATTAAAAGCAGCGATGAAAGGCGAAAGTTATTTAGCAACACCGAAATACACAAAATCGATGATAAATTTGCTGACACACCAAACTAATGAGGATTTTAATCGACAATCTCAAGAAAATCGATAAAAACGATTTAAGTGAGATATCGAAATGGAAATTCATATCGACTGACGCTTGGGACGATATTTCTCTGGAGCTGTCTCACTGATTACGAAAAACCATTTTTTTTGTTCAAAGGAAAAATTAACTGGCACACAGAAAAGACATGCAGGAATTTTCCCAAGATTCTGAGGGGAAAAAAAAGTAAATATTCGATTAAATGTGGAGTTTGATGATATCTGAAAGGGATCAAATGCGTGTAGTACTTTTATATTCTTCTTCACTAAGGTTTTGTTTGGGAGGGCGATTTATAAACCAAGATGTATTTGAAGCACATAAAAATAAACCTCATAATTCCACTCGTGGGGAATGCTGGCATTTATAAAAATTCTAATACGAGATTTAATCAAATTTTTCGCTTTATAATTTAATTATTTAATATAAAAATTATCATTTTATTTTGTTTTAAATAATGTAAAATTTTTAAATACCGAAAATTCGTATTATGGAAGGTTTATGCTATGAAACAAGCAGATGGTAAATCAATCTTACTCAACAATTCTTATTTGTTGTTTTTAGAAACGAAGATGTGGGAATGTATCTAAGCTTTTCACGTAGACAATCAGACTGCCTGATGGACTGAGTTAACCAGATTTTTCCACATACGACATGCAAATCCAGGCTGTTACTACACAGTGTCCTCCAGTAAGGCAGTGATTGTTCATCTTTGAGCAATCTGCCTTTGTGGACTGCTAAAAGCACAATAAAAAAGAATACGAGGTCCCTAGCTCATTAAAATAACACACATTCATATTCATTCCATTGCTAAGAACTTCAAAATATGACATCATAGTGTAATGTTTTAAAATTAGCTTATGCTAATTAAAACATTATTCGATGTATATACATCCTTAAAATGAAGGTGTTCCCTTATATTACTGTTTGAAACAGTGAATAGATATTAATTTGTTTATACTTAATTCTTATGGAATAAAAGACACGAACGCACTTATGGAATCAGTTTATGTTGGTCAGCCATCTATTATTATTTATTAATTGATCGACCCCATCTTAATTGTAATATTAATACAAAAATTAAAGGAAGCTATTATACATTACAAAAGGACACAGATAACTTTATTCAATTAAAAATTCTCAACAAAGATTTGGACGGAAATTAAACATTGGAAACATCAGAAATACGTTATAAAACTATATATGACTCCTGGGGAAGATATCATCTTCTGGTGAAACACTTGTACTATCTAGAACTTTTATAACGACAGTAACCTAACTATTACTAAGATGTCCCGAAATCAATAGCTATTAAACTAAAAACTATATAAGACTCCTGGTGAAGGTATCATTTTCTGGTGTAACACTTATACTATCTAAAATTTTTATCAGGACAGTATCCTAACTATTCCTTAGATGTCCCGAAATCAATAGCTATTACCTAACCAGCCGCCGAAAAATTTGCATAATCAACACTTCCAAACTCTCTAAACAGATCTACAGATCTATAATCTGTCTGGAGGAATGACGCAACCCTTTTCCACATATTGTAGGGGACACGCGCGTTCGATTGTGTGATCGCTGCAACCCCGCAAATAAATGACCAATATCAAGAAATCGATACATTCCTTAAAAGCAAACCGGGATGGTCTTTTTTTTTTATTTTTCGTTTTTTCCTCCTCCAAACGACAAGAAAAAAGGATTTGCAAGAAAATCTTTTGTGTTTCCAAACAGGAGGTGGAAAAAAAAATCTGTCTGTCAGCCCATAGCACCAAAAGGTATAAATTATAAGACAAGAATTATTGATTTCACTAAAAGCATACAAGCAAGATAAAAAACGATTAAAAGAAAAAAGGTTGCCAAATTGTTGTTCCATGTTCAGTAGTATGGCAACACACTAGGTTTCCAGTTTGAATTAATTGCCAAACAAATTTCACAAAAACACCCAAACGTTATCAAATTTTGTATTCTACGCGATATATTTAGTAAGTTAGAATGAAAGGCGAGTTCTAACCTAATAAATAAAGCTGATAAAATAAAAATTAAATATTTTAATAAATCAACACAATCATGAAAAGAAAAAATAATTTGCTATATGATATAGATAATATATTAATTGTACAAACAATTAATTGAATTAAGTTAAAAATCTGACCAAGAAAAATTGTAATCGAGAATTCTAACATAGGAACAAAATTGTTCCACAACATTATACATTATGACAAATGCAAAATGTCAATAAGCATAGACAAAGAAAATAAAAGGTAACAGCATTGATGAAATCTAAAGCATGACTGACATAATGGCAGTGTTCAAATACAGTATTTAAGAGAAGCTTTCGTAAGAATCGAATTCGTCAAAAAATTGCTTGATGAGGTTTATTAGGCACAATCTCAATCATACAGCATTATGAATATCAATTGTAATATACAAACTTGAATGTTATATATGTTATATTGCTTAACGTTTTAATACAATAATTTTTAACAATACAAAACAAGTTTAAATACGGATAGTACCAAGCTTAATTAATAGCCTACTACAAAAAAAAATTATAATATACATAGAGCTTTTACGATAGTATCAAATAAAAAGGGGTAATTTGCTGCAAATTAATGCTGCAAGCTAGAGCGACAAATTATTAACATTTATACCATAGAATACTAGCTATCATTTTTCAAAACAAAAATAAAGAAATAAGAATACAAAATATAAAAATAAGGTAATGAACAAGCCTGCAATAATTCATTACATATCAGCGTTCAGCAGTTAGTTGTAATTAGCAATTTCCTTTATTTTTATACAAAAATAAGTATTAATACTGGTGATTAAACAATTGATTTTTCCTTGTTATTCTTGATTAATATACACACGCCTGCAGAAACAAAAAAGGGTAATTGATCAGTTTCTTTAGGAAAAGTTGCAGAGAATGGGGCAATGCAAATATTGAACAAATTAAGAAAGAAAATATATGACACGATGCATGCAGAAGCAAAATAAAATTCCGCGCCAGTTTCCAAATAATTTGTAAAGGATTACTTATTGTTAACAATTCCTTTAATTAACGATATTTGTTTAACACGCCAGTAAAAATTTAACTCATCGTTCACATAAAATATTTTCAAAGGCCTATTAATAAATAAATAAATCGTACAGTCTTTTTAATACATTTTTAATATTTCGTATAAAACACAATTAATTTAATTTGACTCGAGCTAAACGAAGACAGCAACAACCGAATCGAATTGCAAACAGGCAAGCTTAAAATGTGTCATACATTAAATTTTAAATTCGATTGAATTAACACACTTGCTGTAAAATGTCTCCAGAAAAAAATTAATTTCGATTTTTTTAATTATTGCACATTATTTATTATTACTTTTATTTTTATCTTTTTAAATAAAAAGTATAACTTTTTTAAGTACACATATCAATCTGATTATAGTGCTGTTGTTTCCTATTCCACTTGGTAGACATCTGCACCAAGCCCACGATCCCGTATGAACTCATAATTGAAGGGAAAGCGGCAGCTTCTGTTGTGATGGAGTACTTGTAGGTAGAAGTCTGACTTGGCTACATGACGCTGACTTTTTTAAGTGGTAGGGTTATCAACAGTCATATGATAACCGGACCTACGACTTATTGTGGATTCGGAACAACTACAAACATCCATGGCATCGCCGAGATTCGAACCAGAAATGGCACTGAGTGCCAGACACTCGACCATTCAGGCCCATCTGATTACAGTAAGTAATACTACAGTATATACTCATAATAAGTAACTCGTATGTATTTAGATATCTTACAAGATCTTAGATAATGTAATAATATTAGATATGTAAAACAGCCTACATAAAAAGTTATCCTTTGAAATATAGCTATAAGTAATAACACAACAGCTATAAAATACAATTTCAATATTAATTACATGAAAACACAGATTCGTAAAATCCTATAAAAAATAGCGATTAAAATAAAGAAGAAACAAAAACAAGAGGAGCTGGTAAACAAGTTATATAATCGATTAAAATAAAATAAAAACCGAGAGGAAATTGAAAACATGTTATATGTTCGATTAAAATAATAACAATAAAAAAAGAGAAACTTGAAAACATATATTCGATTAAAATAATTTTTAAAAATTAAAAAAAAATAACGAAAAGAACTTGAAAACAAATTATATATTCGATTAAAATAATTAAAAAAAAAACGAGAGGAACTTGAAAACAAGTTATATGTTAGATTAAAATAATAATAATAATAATAAAAACGAAAGAAACTTGAAAACAAGTTATATATTCAATTAAAATAAAGAAAAAACAAGCAAACGAGAGGAACTTAAAAACAAATTATATATTCGATTAAAATAATTTTAAAAAAAACGAGAGGAACTTGAAAACAAGTTATATGTTAGATTAAAATAATAATAATAATAATAAAAACGAAAGAAACTTGAAAACAAGTTATATATTCAATTAAAATAAAGAAAAAACAAGCAAACGAGAGGAACTTAAAAATAAATTGTATATTCGATTAAAATAATAGTAAAAAAATTTAAAAAAAACGGGAGGAACTTAAAAACAAGTTATATATTCGATTAAAATAAAAACTAAAAACGAGAGAAACTTGAAAACAAGTTATATATTGTTAGCTTCTATATAAAAATAAACTCACGTAACATTTAAACCCACGAGTCTACTTTCGAAACTACACTCTCCCAACGAAAGAGTAAACAGAGAAAATGATGTCGCTAAAAAAATAATTTCAGAGAAAGAAATCTTCAACAGAACGCATATACAACTTCAATATGTTCTTGAAAGCACGGAAAAAACGAAAAAATATAAACATGGGAAATGAAATATTTTGTCCAGTAACCCTCAGGTCAAATAAATTTTCACATTTAAGCCCCCTGTCCGGCCATTTCCGCAGAAAATTCCCACAAGTAAATGAAATCAGGCCTCTATTTAAAAAAATAATAATAAAAACGAACATAAAAAAGAGTTGAGAGGGAAAAAAAAGAGTTGTTGCCCTTCATACCGGCCATGCACCGTGCGGGAACACAACCCAAAATTGCTTTCAAATTTTTCCCTCTTGCCACTTCAGATTTCGGCTGGCAACCACAAAATTTCCCCGCAAAAAAATACAGAACAAACAAATGAAAATAAAAAAAAAATAAAAAAAAACAGGGGGAGTTGTCTAGAAATGAGCCTTATGAAAAGAACTAGGCAAAAAAGAAAAATAAATAAATAAGTAAATAAATAAATGTATAAATAATAATAATAAAAACGGAAGGAGAAAAATACTAACGCTAAAATTGACTTTCTGGCTTTTTTCCAGGCAAGTTGTGATAGCTGGAAATGTTTGCATCATTATTACCAAACGTTGTACCAGGAAAAGAGAAAACGGGCACAACAACAACGAGATAGAAAGAAAAAATAAAGGGGGAGAGAGAAAAGAGGTAGGAAGGAAAAAAAAAAATTAAATACTACCCCCGGCGTATAAGAAGGGGTTGTCAGACCCTCTCTTTTATTACCGTTCATTAGCAAGCGCACCGTAATCATTCTGAAATATTTCTCGCCTCTTGGATCTCCTTTCCAGGGCTTTTAATGCAAAATATTGTAAGCTAGACAGAAAATTACTTTCCTTTGCTTCAGAATGCCTCGCTTTAATATCCAGAATTTTTTCGAGGTGTTAGCAGTTGCCTGGGCGTACAATAACGTCAGTGGTAGGCGGGTTTGAGTTGCCAGGAACTTTCCAACCCATCTCGGTTAAAGGGGCAAAAAAAGCATTGTCCCGCAATCCAAGTACAAAGTAAGGAATTGTTGAAAAAAGGCCGGATTAATAACGTTCCGGACTTTTGGGAGAATCCGGTAGTGGCGTCTAATTATTAGAGCCTGAGGAAGAATGATTCATAATCGAATAACCAGCAATTAAGAACTTTTATTTTAAAAACTCCACAAGTTTATTAACAGCAAACCAAGGAATTGCTTCTCACTAAGGTGGAAGGAATTTTGGTTTCTTCCCGATATTCTTTCCCCCAAAAGAGTCGTAAAAAGACAATTCAGCAATGCTAAAAATGAATCTACTATATAATTATATAGCAAGCAGAACTAATAAGAAGAATTAAGCAGAAAATTTCAGTCTTAATATAATTATTACGATGATTTTTATGACGGTGCTAAGACTGTGGTATTATCAATCAAACCAAGAATTATTTTTCCCAAGAATAGATATATTGAGTTATTCTATATATTTAAAGGAGTATGCGTTTGTGTTCTATAATGTCATTAACATTTCTCAGTCATGGTAAACCATTATTTTCTAAAAGTGTTTAGGAATAAAGCAGGAGAGTAGCTTAAGTTGTCGAAGATCTCGGTATGGTTATTAGGTTTTAAGAAAAGAGAATGATGATGGTAAAATTACCATCCTATAAATTCAACAGCACGTCAAGCTAAAATTAATAAGCATTACAAAAGATAATTAGCACTACAAAAGAGAATGGCATACGTTTTTTAGTTGCATCTCATTTTAAAATCGACCATAAAAATTTATAGCAATAAATGAATAAAAGAAATTTCAAGTTTTCAAAAAAGCAAAATGTTCATATTGAATGATAAAGCTTTGACTTCCAATTAATTTAAAAACAATGCATTTCTGTAGAAAAAAAATGTAATCCACAAAAAATTCTTACGTTGTAAATATCAAATTTTAATTCATTGATTCAACATAAATGACGAAGAAAGAAAATTATGCTTATGAGTTTGGGGGCTTAAATAAATAAATACACAAATAGAAAGTGAAAGAAAATAAACAGCTATCTACCTTTAAGATTACTTAAATACAATCACATATGCACACACACATAAAAAAAATGAATTTAAAATATTTATTTGCATAAATAAATTTATGAACAGGTACGTAAAATATAAAAATATCTGAATTGCTCGCTTTTAACCAAAAGTGAATGTCATCAATGCGAAGAATTTCACTTTTATGAAACATTGAAAAAAAAAATTAAATCTCTAATTATTCAGGGATAATTTGTCATCATATCGAAAACAACCAAACGTTATTATCGAAGCAAAAATTTAGTTCTCATCATTGAAATCTTTGAAGAATTAACTCCTATAAACTAAGCAGAAAAACAACCGTTAAGCTCGCAATTATTTTACTTATTTTCCAATCAAATAACTACACTTTACACCTCTTAACATTCTAAATTACATAACCAAAGAAATTTAAAGAACCATGAGAGGGATAAAAAAAAGTGCAATTACAAGTCACATCAAACAAAATACTTTAAAAATGAGTTGTTCATGTTTTTTAAAACACACTTTCTAGAAACTGAAACACGAAAATACCTTTCGACGAAGAAGTGGGAAAAAAAAATAAAGCATATAAAAGATGCAAGGCACGCATTGTTGTTCATCTTTTAACGTGCATGCTCAATTTCATTCTTGCGTTTCAAAAAATAAAATAAATAAACTGGACTTGATTAAGAGGAGAGTGGAGCCCACTGTAACGCCGCAGATAAAAAGGGAGTTCTTACACTTCCTCGCTCTCAGAATTTCGCTCTCTTTCAGAACGGGCAAAGCACATTCCCCCTTTTCTCTTCTTCCAAGGCAGGAATATTTTCCAACCATTTCTTTTTATATATTTCTAAAAAGTTTTCATTCTTTTCTCAACTGATTTCTGGAGCATGAGAGGCCTCAAAACTCTCCGGGGACGTTTACAACCTTAAGGTATATCGGAAACACAGGAGAATCGTTTAAAAAGCGCGGAAAAGGAAGATCAAAGGAAGAAAGAAAAGATGCTTCGTCATCAATAAAAGAGAAAGTTGGCTTTCATAAGGTGAGCTGGAAACTTTCGATATTATAAACTCGAACTAAATAATTGATGGGCTGCATATGACTGGAGGTACACGGAATTATTTTTCGAACGGACTGATCTCCTCTCTGGTTCACGGTAAAATAGCGATACTGTGGTTTACTAGGATTTTTCTCCCATTCAATGAAATAGAAAATCGCAGACAAACCTTCTGATGAGATTTCGAGTTTCGTATAAAATTGTCTGCGTCCATGTGCCATTGAATCTTGATGATGTTTCTCAATACAAACTTTCAGCAAGTCGTAAGTTTTTCTTTCTTTATATATCCATTACTTTAAATATTATTTTTGGAGGGATTCCCATTTTTTTTTTCTTCTAATTCTTTCAAATAGGATTGATTTTTAAAACTTAAAAAAAAAAAACTTGGATTGATTTTTGATTGGATTGATTTAGGAAACAAATTGGATTGATTTTTCAAACTAACTACAAAAGAAAAATTTATATTTTCTTTTGATTATTATTTTAAGGAACTGTCAATGTTAATATTCTGCAGATAAAATCATATTAAAATTGCAAAATAAAAGTAATATTTTATTACATTTTTTATGGAAAATTTTTTTTAAAAATTTAACTACTAAATTTTTTTTATTATAAATTTCAGCCAATTAAAGCAATCCATCCCATAATAAAGATTTGACTACCTAATTGCACCTAAATATGAATTCAGAGATAAAAGAAGATTCAAAGCTACATAGGAAATAACTATTGATTATTTTCGGATTAAATATAAATAAAACATTAAGATTAAGTGTAGTTTTTCAAATTTCATCAAATAATATTAAATCCTGTATTACCATAAATTTGCTAAAAGGTAAATGTCACAAAATCCAAATAAAGAAAGTTTGTTTTTAAAAGAGTCGCTATTTTTATACAAAACCCCCATCTTAAGTCCGATTACTTGATTGAAAAGATTAATAACAAATCAAACGATTAAGTTACTACAATAGAATAAGTAATCAATTAGATATTAAGTACGGGATTGGTTTCTTCTATATTTATATATTCATGACTAAAAAGAAATGTTTTTTGAGCCTGGTAAGAGATATTGATCCAATTTAGGTGGGGATTAAAATAAAATAAATTAAACATAAATTACTAGAACTTTAAAATTTGCTAAAAGGTTTAATGAGCAACAAGACTAAAAAATCCACGTAGTTCAGTACAGAACAGTTACATTACTTTCATAAGAAAAAAATGATATCAGAATTATCTCTCTTATTGGAAAACGTTATTTTAATGCAAGATTTTACAGTAAACGCTAATTGTGTAATGCTTTAAATTAACTTGGGGTGTACTTCATGCTATAATTCTGACATTTAATAAACATGAATAAAATTGCATGTAAAGAAATGTTCCGAAATGAAAATAGAAGCAATTATTTGAATGCAATTAACTAAATTTTGAACACAATAAAAAAACACAAAATTTTAAATGCATTTCAGAATCACAGAGAAAAGAAAAATTATCAGTTATGCAGAACATAGGGCATACATAAGATGTTTTTAATGTTATAGTATGATTGGTTCACATAAATAAATTTATTACATTATTTACTAACACACCTCTGACAATTTATATAGTTCATTTCTTTTGAGTGTATTTTTTTTTTTTTTTTATGTTTAAAAACACAATGAAATTTTCAGGATCGGATTTAGGATCGGATCAGGATTTTATAAAATTACGCTGTTATTTTATATCGATGTTTAATTTTTACGAAAAATAAGCATCTTTATGTTTAAACCTCTTTAAAGCTTTTTTGAGTTGTTATTTTAACAATAGTATAAAAATTATTAATTCAACATTAAATTTAATTTAAAAATAAAAAAAATTCCAATAAATAAAATTTTTAAATAGAATTCCTTCTGGATTCAAAAATTTTATTCAAAAGATTTAAATTATATACTCTGACAAAATTATGTAATGCATATTAAACACCTCTCAAAAGAATTTTTCATTAAAAGAAGAAAAAAAAAATCTTAAAATATTTTTTCACGATCACATTTTGAGAATAGTTTCCTTATATAATGTCCATATATGCTTTCAAAATATATATATGTATAAAACAGTATTGAAAAAAATTACGGTTTTAATGCAGTAATGGATTATTATCATAACAGAAATCCAGAAATTAGTATAATTTAACATTCTTCTATAAAAGTTGCAAGATAAAGGTATTGTTTTATTTATTAATAAATTAGGTATTTTATTAAATCTTTCTTAAGAGAACGTACCCAACATTATTAATAGTTTGACAAACAATTGTTTCTTACTCCTAGTTCCTAATATGGAACTAAAAATTAATGGTTCTAAAACAAAAACAGTTATTTTAAATAAATAAAAATTAACAAATATGCTGTTTTCTTTTGCGTTTTTTATTATTTATTATAATGCAAGACTAACTTGAATTTTTTTTAATCATTAAACAAAGATTCCCACCTAATACGTTTAAAAAAACCGAATAATATACAAATAGAAATAATATTTTTAAGTCTGTTTTAACTTCACTAAACAAAAAAAAAAAAAGAACGATAAAGATCAATCACGTAATTTTTAACCATTTTTTTAAATATTAAAATATAAAATTTCCATTTAGCATAAACAAATAATACGCTTGACCTCTGCAGGGCATTCCAAGCATGCTCATTATGATCCAAAGTACTTCATTACTAAATCTCAGTTTATAAATAGCTGGAGAGCCACACCGATTAAGTGAATGAGAGACGTCTCTATTAATGAAGTATGTGGCAGTCAGTGAACGAAAATACACATTGGCCTTGAAAACTACCAATTGACGCCCATCAACTCCGGAAATCAAGAGCACCAGTTGAGTTTGAGATCTGTGGGCGGCCAAAGAAATTGCTCAACGTCCCACGACCTTCCTCATATCTGTACAGCAAATAAAACACAACCCACGCCACTGATTAACAAGTAGAACTCATGCCAACTGGACAAAGGGAAGCGACCCTGCCCCACAGACATGATTTACTGAAACGTACACGGTGAATGACAAGAGCTTTAAGAGCTAATCGGTACAATGATTTTTTGTGAAGAGCTTTATCTCGCTGAATGGACCGTCAATTTGTCTATACATCTGAAGCTTAATAATCGTCATTATACTGGAGCTCTGAAAGACTTCCTTCGAAGATTGATGATCTATTTGTCATGTTAACAGCTTTAAATTTCGTGCAACGCCGAAGAAAAGGAAAGGCAAGATTTAGGTCCCTCAAGCTCAAAGGCGACTTGAAGATAGACTCAGCTGAAAAGACTACGAAACAATTTCGCAAATGGTAGGATCGGGATTTAAAGGAGACGCTGATGGATAACAGTCGATAGATTCACAGTAAACAAAATCTTGAAGACTACTCGGTTTTATAAAATGTTTTATTTCCAGGAAATAAATGGGTTTTTTTCTCCCATGCTTAACTTAATGATAAAGCCATTAGTCACATAAATTCAATAAAAATCGAGTTTTCACAGCATTGTCATGTCAAAAATCTACTCTGTTCCCAAGCATTGTATGCAGTTTTAATACATTGTGTTTCCTGCATAACAAAAATATTTTATACCATTGATAAGAACAAGTTTTTATACAAATGTTGAATAAAAATTCTTTAGTTCATATCAGAATATGCAGAATGAAAAAAGAGTGATTATGCATTTATCATTTTCTATGATATTTTCAGTCGACCGCGCTAATGTACTTACTATGCATTTGCATTGATGTTGAATATGCATGATAAAAAAATTTATAATACTCACATCGTTTCTAAAAAAAAATTTATTTGGGGAAAAAAGTCGTCTTATTTAATATTTTCGGCATAAAATCTTTGAATTATTAAATGGCTACAGAACAAGCGACTTTATTTTTACGTCCTTACATTTACTTCCAATTACAAATGAATGAATACCGTGCATTCTAATAAAAGCGCTGTTGATGAGCACTATATATTCTAACCAATAACATTACCAATATTATTAAATCCAACAATAGCTAACAAATCTTAACAGCAATTATTTTCTGAAATAATTTTTATAGACAGACCTAAAAAAAGTTTATTTCCATCATTTGTATTTATGAAAGAAAAATATGATTATTATACGTCAAATTATTTGCGATTACAAATTGTATCGGAAAGAAAAATATTTGATGCCTTACAAATCGACGAGAAAATTTTTATACTATAACATTAATAGGAAACTCATAAAAGCGTGTTGAAATCATTAACTATTTATGATTCGTTAAGAAAACTATTCTGAAGTTACCAACTAATGAACAAAAAAAATTTACGTGCCTATGAATATACAAACCCTGCAGACTTGCTACTAACATTCTTTAAATGTGTTTAAAGTACAGTCCCTCTCTATTCGTAACAATGGTCTGGCATCAATAAAATACAAGATTATACTTGCATGAAGCTTTTTTATTCTACCTTTTCAGTATTAAAAAAATCTTAGAGGGGAAAATTCTAACTTTTAACGCGGAAGGATTAAATTAATGATGAAAAATCACAAATGTAACGAGTTCTTTAATGAGGAATTATCGTCCCAGGATTTTTGGTTGAAAGATTTTTGGAAAAATATAAGATGGAAATAATTTACGTTTTCCTCTTAATCACTGAATTATTGAAGCTTGAGGATCAAATTACTGAAAGAAAAAGAAAGATTCTCATACAAATGAAGTAATCAGATCCTTCCATGAGACCCTACAGTAAACCTCATTATTTCTTTTAAAAAAGTGTTAAACAAGCGCACGATCATAAATTACATGAACAAGAATCATCAAATCGATTGTTAAAAGGGGAAAAATTATAAATTAAGTCGAGAACAGTGCTTAATTCTTTATCTCGATTTTTTGCAACCAACATTTCTGAAGACAATACAGTCTATGCATATGATACGGCACTAAAAATAATTAATTTACAATTAATTATGTATTTTTTTTTAGTATAATACAGTGGAGATCAACTTAAAATAGCTAAAATAAGTTCAAAATTAATATTTAACTAGTTTTAACTATTGTTATATTGAGAGAGCGAGATGTAATTAAAATTGTAAGATAATTAGAATTCAAAATTGTTAAAGATATTAAAGTAATTAACATTTTTAAGAAACGGATAGAGAGATAGAATGTGATTAGAATTGTTCAGTGCCATTTTGGTTGATGTTATAAAAAAATCAAGAGATAATTAAAACCAATACATAACATAAATAAAAAACATTTCATGGATTATGGGTATCTCATACTAATGTATATATCTGCAGTAGAGTGCAACACTAATAATTATAATAATGGTATTATGATATCACAACATTGTTTCACTAATAATGAAATGGTAAAAATACTAATTATTTCATTATAATTACCCAATTACACAAACAAACTGCTCACAGAAGACAGACATTTTCATTCTTATCTTCTATAGATGATAATAGCAGTATTAATTTTATTTAAATTATTGGATTAAAGAGATTTTTATAGCCATGTGCAAAAACTGTTGAGTAAATACCATTCTGGCTAACATCGTAGCTGTAAATCAAATAAATTTGACATAATACATATAATTCATAATTTTTTTTTAAAAATGATTTCAGCAGTAAACCTATAACTTGATTAAACCAAGCAAGATTTAAATATTTATAATATATTATCTAACAGCAAGAAGAGGTCCAAACTTAGTGAAAAATAAATTCTAAGATGACGAAAACATATGAAAGAAGGTAGGTAATAAAACTTCTAGTTAATAGTTAAGTAACGGGTCTCATCCAAAAAGCTTTTAGCTTTTTGGGAATAAAACATATAAATCTTAATAAATATTCCACTGTGTATGTACCATTCATAATGCATTATACTCTACCACAAAGAAAACCACATTCTTCACTCTCTCTCACAACTGGAATTAAATTTTAAGCATGTGAAAAAATAATAAACTTTAGAATCTGTATTATTTAGATTTGTATTTATCTTTGTGCATAAAATAATTCAAATAAAGATTTCTAATAATTTTGAATAAAACTCGTAAAAAACAACCAATATGCAAGTTGCATTGAACAAAAGAAAAATATTAAATAATGTTATCCCGCAAACTATTTAATGTCTCTATAACAATGAAAAAAATGCTATTGATCTCATATTAAACAAGTTGCCAATGTCTTATGGACCAAAAAATAATCAGATAAAATGATAATCATACTAAAACGTTAATTTCTGAAAGATTGGCAGTAAGCCAAGAAAACTATCTCAATTGGTTAAAATATTCTTAAAATGTACCTTGGTTAATTTTTTCAAATGCAAATCCAAAATATTAAAAATTCCCTCTATTTCAATACGTCAAAAAATTAATCAACCAACCACACATAGCTTCATTTATTTTCCCACCAAGCATTTTTTCTTTAAACCTTTTGGACCCACAGCTAAAAATCAAAAATAAGTACTTAAACAAATATTTAAAAAATTAGTGACCTTAAAGAGAACTGCTCTTCTTTTAAATAACCTATTTTTGCTAATGCTTATGGAAGTTTTTCCCTGTGGGATACGATATACTCTAGAGTGCCATTATGCAAAAACTTCTTCATTCTGTTAATGAATTTGAAGACCACTCTGTTACTTTTATTAGTATCAATTAATCAAAGCCGATTGGCGATCATTAATAAACAGCAAAAACCGCATTAGATACATAAATAGCAAAATTTTTATTATTAGAAGTTTGAAACAAGTAATATATAAAAAAAAAAAATTCAAGTCAATTCCTACTTTTTTTCACTATATTGCAGAAAGTCTTTTATAAATAATTTTTATTCATTTTTTTAAGTTTATCTGGCATCATCTATTGGTAGATATATGCAACTTAAATCTAAAAAAAATTTTAATTAATTAATTAAATTTAATTACTGAATTAATATTTGAAAAAACTGTATTAACATCCAGTTTCATCCAGTGTTTGAACTTGAGTGGATGAATAAAAAGCATTTTATTGATGATTGAAAATTTGAACAAGATTTATATAGGGAGAGTGTGAGCTAATAGAAGGAATTGAATAAAAACGAAAAAGAAGCAAAGTAGGAGCGAAAAATTGTTAAACCAATCAACTAGCAACTGCTGCCAGCTACAAAGATTGTAGTAGCGAACCGGCAAAAGAGCAGGCAATTATCGCGGTATGAGAACAAAGGCAGGTCAATGTCGAGATTTTAACGGAATTTTGCATGCCTTGGCGATATAATTAAAGGGATGGAGAGCTCGTTTATTGACAAGGACACGCCTAGGCGGTTGGTTGCAAATCATGACGGCACGGTATATAACGTGAGAGATTACCATTTGTCATGGACGGAAACTGGACAAAACAGAACACTGCGATTCGGGCTCAACCCTTTTATTTCGAGTTATCGCTACTTCTATTTGCACAATTTATCTCCCATTTCGGGAAATAAAAGATTTTTCGTACATGCAGCAGATAGAATAGTAACTAGGATGGGGGACAAAGGAAAACGAAACATGTAAACCGCACTATTGGTTTTGAGAGGGAGGTGATTAAAAAGAATGCTTGAAGATAAATCGCAAGCAATAACGCTTTATTTTATAAATAATTAGGCATGGATGCTTATTTCATAACATTTTTGTGCAAAAATAAGTAAAACAGTTGATGCGCTTACCCAAGAGCAACTTCTGAAAATAAGAATGCATAGCAATAATACTGTTTAATCGAAAAGTAAACTAAATCTAGACATCTAAAATAAACTAAATCTAGACATTTAAAATAAAATAATTCTAGACATACTAAATTTTTATCCTTATATGTAAAACTTATTCTAGACATCCATTGATTATATTAGATTTTCTTAAAAATCTAAATAGTTTTAATTAAATGAAGATTTAAATTGTACTGTTATCCTATAAAATTTGTACTCATTTTCTTAAGTATGTATTAACTATGTAAATGAAAAAATACCATTCATTTCATCTTAATCAAGTTGCATCTTAATAATTTTCATCTCATCTCATCCGTTTATAGGAAATCTACTACACATATTAACACGTTTTAATAAATGCATTTAGTTTTTCAACTACTCAACATATTTATTAAAAATCTAAAGAAACATATCATACTTTCATCTCGTGTCCTATATGAGTACAATAATGACATTATAAACTTTTTAATTTTACGTATTTTACTGATGTATCTTTCTATAGTTTCTGTTAATCGAGTAATAATTCATATTACAAAGAACACACCACGAAACATGGCAATGGTCTTAAAAGGCATGTTCTATATTGGAAAAGTTAAAAAAATTCAGTAAAAACCAACAAATATCTCCATATAAGAGTATATTTATATTAATACAAAGTAAAATAAATCTTAAATAATCAATATGACTCTAAATAAATCACGTTCCAGCGCGTGGTGAGGTGTGATGTCTTAGTAGCCTGCCACGCGTTTGCGCGGGAAGAACTGCATGTGTTTTTTTAAGAATTGGGAATTTTTAACTATAATTGAATTTCATTGGGAATTTTTAACTTTAATTGAATTTCATTGGGAATTTTGAACTGAATTTTTAAAAACTGAATCTTTTTTTATCTGTTTGCATATTATAGATATGTAGCCTTCCATGTTCTATACCGCAGAAAATCTGTACTAAAAATTTTTATAGACAACCATTCTGAAGTCAAGTCATATGAAAACAGTCATTTTCCCAGTGGTGTTACTGCAACTAAAATCTAAAATTTTAAAACTCCGCTTACACCACTTCCATCGCATCGAGAATTCCTACTTCAGCATTCAATCCACAACAACTCGCAGACGCATCACGAGAAGTTTCAACCAGATGTGTAAATGTCACCCCATCCTATGCAATCACCTAAAGTTTAAAAATACAGCTCCGCTATTTATAATAATGACTGGCTTCACGAATTCAGTTGATGGAAGAACTGAAAACGATTCCTCGACTTGGAACTTTTTGTACCCTTCCCTAAAGAAAGAAGCTTAAATAAAAATTTTTGTTCACCGAAGTTAGACATTAAAAAAAAAAAGGGCGAAATATTTTCAAAATAATCCCGCCTGGAGGAGGCTAAACCACACCATTATCTGTCGAGTCTGGATGATGGCAAAAAGGAAGAATCAAAAATGCATACTTTATTCCAAATGCCCGCCAAAATGATCCCAGAATGCATAAATATTTGGGCAAATAAGAAGCTATCAAACAAGTCGCATTTTTACCACGAATATCTAGTTTTAGTTGGGTGATATAGTTTAAAGAATACAGAATGTTCCAAAAGTCTACATTTCATAATTTAAAACTTTATATGTATAACAGGAAAAAAAAAAAAAAAAAACCTGATAACTTACCCTAATTATTATTTTTTTACCACACGTAGTGTTTTGACAAATGTCTCTCACTTAGTTTTTTTTTTTTTTTTTTTTTTTCCCCCCATACATCTTACAAATTGGTAACAGATATTCAACGGCAGTATTTCTAGGTGCAAAAAAGTATTTAAAAACCCATGCACTGATAAGTGATTAATGTTTTAAAACTTTTTTATATTTGCAATAACTAAAAAAAAATTCGTTTTTTTTTTAAGGAAAGGCTGGCCAATCGTCTCCAAAGAATGTCCCACGCGTGTTCTACAGGATTTAGGTGCAGGAACCTTGCAGGTCAATCCATCGATGAATATCTTCCCTCTTCAAGAATTCTGCGACAGCTACTGTACGATGAAGTAAAACGTTGTTGTCATTGAAGAGAAAGTCCGGACCAATATCACTTCTAAACAGACGCATGTGAAGTAAGAGAATCTCGGTACAATTACCAAATTATCTCTTTGATATAAAAGAGTTAGTTAAGTTTTATTTTCTGAAGCCGGGCAAAGTCGGATTATATGTTCTAGCCAACTTTATTTTGTACATTTAGCCAACTTTTGTACTTTTTACTTTTTTTATTTTACTTTTGTACATTTTTTAGGCAACTTTTGTGCATTTCTTTTTTTTTTACATCAATATTTACAATAAAGTTATTTCATTATTAATTGGACAATCATTTTGACTTACTCTGTATTTGCCGTAGTATAAGATAAAAAAAAATATATATTTTTTTTAATAAGTTTGGAAAAAAATAAAGATGCGCTAATTCTGATTTTTTTTTTTTTTTTTTTTTTTTTTTTTTTTTTTTTTGTCCTTCTTTTTCTAGAAATTTTCTCTGTTTACCAGTTAACAGATTTAGAAGATGATTCAAGTAGCTGTGCAGATAGTGCAGTAACCCTGCAGAATTTCTTATTTTTATGAAGGTAATATGTGTGTCTTTCTTGGTTAGGTTAAACAAGTATTAAAACTAGATTTACTTATTAATTTATGATTGAAATACTGTAAATACAGTTTAATATGATATAATAAAGTTTTTTTTTATTTTTTATCTGAAGAAATGCGTACCGAAAGAAGGTGCATCTCATATACGGCAAATACATTGGTTATAATAAGAAAGCAATAAATACACAATATTATTTAAAGTCAAACAAGTTCTTTCTTACCTGTCCAATAGATGTCAAGTTTGGCTTTACACCAAATATGATGGTTTCTATCCAAGAACCTGAAAATGAGAATAATTATTAAAAAAAGGCATATAATAGACATATTTACACAACATTTAAAGTTTAATTTAAAACAGTCTTTTTTTTCTTAAAAACTAACATGGATGTCCTTGTCAGTCACATCTACGTTCATCTGATGAAAGAAAATAGCATTTTCATTACAGAGTACCATAACAGAGCTTTCTCCTGTGCAGAGATAGTTAAATAACATTAATAATTTACCCGTATTTGAATTAAAACAATTGGTGTAGCATACAGTTTTCAGTAATATTTTGTATCATGGGAAATAAAAATATCGTAAAATCCAAATGCTCTTTATATATTGAAAGAGATTTAAAGTAAAAAAAACGTAATTTTAGTAAACTCCTCGATACATTTTTTTAAAATTGCGGCTCAAGATTAAACAATCACAGTAGATTGCATTATGCAGCTGAATACTTTAGATGAATTTAAATTATTAAAATTACGAATATCTAGATAAAATAGCGGTTCTTTTATTTCCCTTCGAAATTTCCCAAAAAATTTCTTATATTAAATATAAGTAATGTGGATAATACTGAATTAAATATGGGCATTGCTATTAATATTTGCATTTATTAATAATTTTTATATGATAGGTTTATTCTTTTAAACAATTAAAAAAATATTCAAAATACAGACTAGACACCACCAAAAATTCCATTCTTCTTTCTATAAAAGAAATAATATATGTTTACGATTTTAAATAAATAGTTTCATGCGATATCATTATTGCATTAAAACGTTAGTCACGCTACATTGAAATATAAGTTCAAATATCTATCATCGGAATTGTTGGTGTTATATATTGTATGCAAACTAATATTACTTCCAATTAGTATGTATTTGCTTTTAGATTACTTTACGTTTCTAAAAAAAATAATTAACAAATGATAAGCAATAGCTAACGGACATTTGATTAAAATGAGAATTTCAACTATTTTTTCAATACAGTGGACGATAAACCTTTGTACAACATTTAAACAAATAAACAGACATACTTTTCAAAATTCCTTGTATTTCATCGCTTTAGATTTAAATACAAATTAAAAATATTGACAGATAATCAAGGATTTCCCTTTTAAATTTTCAAAAAAGATTTTTTAGATTAAATATAATGTGGATAATGTTAAATTAAATATGGGCATTATTATTAATATTTTTATTTAGTAATATTTTTAATGTGATATATTTATTTTTTAAAACAATGCAAATTATTCAATAAAAAGATTTCGAAATAGATACCTAGATAGACTACACACAATCATCTTCATTCTTCTTTTTAAAATTGTACTAAATAATAATAATAATAAGTTTAATATAGATCCATAAAACCAACTTCAGGAGCTATGTCCTTTTCTTTGAATAAAATATTAGGAGAAAATGTTTGCTGCAGTGTTTATATGCCAATCTTTTTTCTTGCACACAAAGTTTAAACATCGCAGAAAACATCTGAAGTGAAAATTCCTTGTCAAGAAAAATGGCAAAAGAAACAGTTTTTCTCGTCTTCTGTGTTGCCTTGTCATCTTCCAAAGAAAACATACTTATGAATCAAAATGAAGGGTATGTAAACATTACTGAGAAAAAAAAATGTTGTGGAACGTTCAAAAAGATTGAAGTTCGAACGAAGTAAGCAAACGTCATGTGCATCAGAAAATAAAAATGACAATCAATATTCGGAACTTCGATCAAAGAAAAATCTTACAGAAATGTAACATCCGTTTTGAAGTAGCATTTTTTAAAATGCATGCAATACTACTGAAACCAATGAATAATTTTAAAATAGCAACAAAAAAATTTGCAAATCAATCACGTGAATCAGTTTAAGTATTTCGATTTGAAAATTGTTCTAAGAAATGTGATGTGAATCCATGTTTCAGAGTTTTAATAGTTGGTACTTCAAATAGTGTTGCATTTTTTTGAAAACAAATACGTGTTAATGAGTATCACATATAATAACAACTGTAATTAGATGATATTTGTACAACATTGAAAAAGAAATACTTTTTTCTTAAAAAGTATTTCTTTTTAAGAAAAATTTGATTTCCTTTTTTCTTAAAAAGGAAATCAAATTTTAATAAAAACCGAAATTTGTTTTTATATATTTCTGTCAGATTTTCAGTAAAAAGTTCAGTCTGGCCCCTTTCAAAAATAACAACGTTATTTTGTCTACAAAGAACACTTCGAATGAATTAGTGTTTATCATCATCGTGGATAAATGAAATGTTATTTTTAACATCGATCATTAAGATAAGTACTCGTTTTTTATACGCCACAAGTAAACAGTTCAAAATTTTTACATCAAACTCTTTCTTATTTAATAGGCTTTATTGTCAAAATAATTTTTTTTTTCGGTCAAATAAATTATGAATCCAAATGTTCAACAAAGAAGTTAATAGCTAAGATGAAAATTTTCAGAGACTAAATAAAATGGAAATAAATATTTAAAAAAAAATATCCATCTACATGTGCGAGAAGTACTTGTTTTAACATAAACCAAGCTATACTATTAAAAAGAAAAATACATTACAAATAATAACACAGTAATTGAAAATTTCAGAATAGTATAGCAAAAACATTATACTGGAAATAAATATACATATCCCAAAAGCTCTGTCAAGTTATTGTTTTAAAAAGTAGTTTCAGTAAAAATAAAAAAAAGATGTCTCTAAAGAACATACCACTTCAACCAAATTTATCCTGTTCGTGAATAAATTTTTAAGATTATTATTGTTCTTTACAAATTATATTCTGTAATTGTTCTTTATTATTGTTGTTATTCACATTATTCTTCTTCATTTCATGGTTTGGAAAAATAAAGATATAATATTCTAAATTTTATTTCAGAAGAATTTATTTAACCTTTGTGAAACTTAAATTCATTTCGTAGATTAACAATGTTTCTGTGCAATATATAGAAGTGCTATGAAAGAAATCGACAAGCAAATTTAGTTATTAATCCAATTTAAAATATTTTACCAACACATTTTCATCCCATTAATTGACAAATATTAAAAATAAAAAAACTTAGTTTGAAACAAATAATTGTTGAACAAAAATTTCAGCAATGTAAACAAGTGGTCAAAAATGAGCACATTAGTGACAAGTATGATTCTTCTACCCACACACTACTTTGTAGGAACCCTGTTTGAACAGTTGACGGCTCATGTGAATCAGCGAAAATGTTAGATGATGAATGACAAATGTTCAGCCCATTCGATCACTGCCAGACACCTGTGGTTGCAAAGAGACACCCACGCGCTGATCGAAGCAGCTGCCTTGCAAACAATGCAATGTACAACGATGGATGACAAAAGAGAGAACAGCGAATTTCTTTTCAAAGAGCTGCCATATTACCACACAATAGGCAAACCTCCGTAGTACAGGTAATAGCTAGGCTGTTATCTTTAAGTAAACGAGTCTTCTCTTATCTGCAGAGTGTTTAGCAAACTATGCTTAGCGCCAGAAAATAATGTACATAAACCCAAGTTTCCAATGTTTCACTTCAATTTCAAACAAGGTTACGAGTTTTGAAACTTAACACACTTTTATCCTCTAAAAGAAGATCTTACTAATTGGCTTAAAATAGATTATTCAAACAGAAAAACCTATGTTAAAACTGCGAGACAGAAAGACAGAGGGAGATTTTGTTATACTATCTTAACACAATATCTCATTCTAATCTTGTTGGTGTACTCTTATACTAATATAGCTATAGTATGGTTGATACTGCAAGTCTATAAGCACACTAAAGATTTTAAACTTTTTGTTCACACTTCTTTTCATTGTCCCTTTGTATAAATATCACGCAATATCATTCTGATCCAATTTAAAAAAAAAAACAATAGTTGGGAAATCATTTCCCGTGAATTTTGTTAAAATATTTGTCGATTAAATCACGAAATTACCAAATTATTACTTAACTTTAATTAACTCTTTAACTCTTATTACTTAACTCTGATAATCACACAAGTAAAATAACAGGAAAAAATTAATCAAGATGAGAAAATTACACATAATTCATGCATAATAGTCATACATAAAAATTATTTTTTTTACCCAATTTATTTAGTATTTATCGAAAGAATCCTTAGCACTCTAGGTAATTAAGGTGAGTATAACATTTCATTTGCTGTATATAGGCAAACGAAAATTAAACAAATTAAAACAACACTAAACATTATTTTCACTAAGCACTTAATTATAGGGTTCATATTATTACAGGATATTTAAAACTTTATATCAAACGTGTATACAATAACAATTCTTTTTTATAAAACTAGAGACTAAATAACTAAATAATGATTTCGGACAAAGACATGCAGGTGAAAAAGACTAGCTCTCATATAAATTTGTTGAAATCTAATAAACAGAGAAATTTCACCTATAACAGTAACAGAAATAAAAGGACAAAAAGAAGCCAAACTGGAATTTTTCGAAGAAATTTTGCTCCTGGAAGCAGTTAAGAAGGTAAAATTGCTTTTCGTCACGGCAACACAATAGCATTTAGGATGCTTTTGTGCCTTTAACAAGTGTTTATGATAGTGTAATACCACATGGCTGACAGAATGGGTCTCAATAAAAGGAGAGTATTAACCTGTTAGTAATCAACAATCCAATTCATTGTGCTTAGGCCGAACGAAAAGAAAGATAACATTACACTAATCCCTCAAACAACCTTCAAGGAATAAGAAATATAAGATACTGGAGAAAGAAATCGGAGAAAAATTATGGATAGACCATCCGTATTATTTTGTTCTATCAATGTATTAATTTACTGAACAAAATACACGCCTTTATATAAACTATTCTATATTTTTCTAATCAACTATAAAACTCAGAAAAATAGACTTTTTGTATTTGGATAGTGTTTGGATTGATATTTAGTATTAATATCACATCTTGCTTGCAGCTTTACAAAAATAGATGTAGACAAATGAAAAGCCTTTCTATATGAATTGAATATTTTCTAAACCTAACACTCGTCAGAATTTCTTTACTCAATGGTTTAAAACATAAAAAACATCAATATTCTTTTTTCAATTCCTACTATTAGTTCACACTCTCCCTATATATATCTTGTTCAAATTTTCAATCGTTCATAAAATACTTTTTATCAATCCACTCCAGTACAAATACATTATTTTCGAACTTGTAGTGGATGACACTTGATGTTAATACAGTTTTTTCAAATATTAATTCAGTAATTAAATTTCATTCATTAATTTTAGTTTTTTTAAATTTAAGTTGCATATATCTACCAATAGATGAAGCCAGATAAACTTTAAAAAAAAATGAATGAAAATTATTTATAAAGGACTTTCTGCAATAGAGTGAAAAAAAAGTAGGCATTGACTTTAAATTTTTTTTTTTTTTATTATTATTTGTTTTTACTCAGATAATAAAATGAAACAATGATACTTGAATCCTGTTCATTAACATGTACATTTGCTTATAATTTTAAAAGCATAAAGTATATTTATTAGAAGGTATTTTCATAAAACCAATTATGTAAAACTTGGTATCCTAAATTTTAAATCAAATGTAATAATTCTGAAGTGATGTGATTCCTTTTTTAAAACATAAACACAATAGCTTAGTCTTTATTTCTTAATTAATAAAATGGCTCCTTTCAGCAATGTTATGGAAATTGAATGCAGAAACTGGAGAAAGAAATTGCTAAATTAATTGCCAAATAATGGGAAAAGAAAACAATATAAATAAGTAATTACACATGTTGTGAATATTATTATTATGAATATAATTACTTATGAATATTAGTACTATTAAAACAATGTTCTTTGCTTCAAGAAAAGTAATTGAAATGGGAATTACGTCAAACAATTTATTACGGAAAGTAACAACGTGTAGGGTAAAAAAATATGGGTCAATATGCATTAAAATACTTGCGAAAAAAATGTTACAAAAAGAAAAAAATATCGTATTAATTTAATATTAAATAGCGAGGGCCAGAGAAGTCAGTAGATAACGCATTGGTTTTTCGAATTATTAGATTCAATTCGAAACCAGGACCGAAACTTCTATTTCTATTCAGGTCATGGGTACAATAAATTCGTAGGCCGGCAAATTATTCCTAGAGGAGAAGTGTACAAATCACAGATGTCCTTGCTAGAGGTGTTAGTTCCAAATTGTGATACAAAACTCTTCACATTAAAAAGTAGTGGCGCAATATGGATGCAGTGTAGCAGACCCATCGTGCTCCCCTTGATAAAGCTGAAGCTGTCACATGTCTACCGTTCTAGCAATAAATGATTCGTGACGAAGTGGTTAATAACATATTAATAATGATTATTCATTCTTTATAAATCACTTCTACCTCACAATAACTCTTTTCAGTATTTAATCTATCGTTTAATACACAATTTCTTACTCTATCCAAAAATATTTATCTATTTTATGTATGTATGTATAGAGAAAATATACACAAAGAACACTTAAGACGAATATGCATAGAGCAAATATATATATATACATTATCATTGTTAGCATTAATGGCACAACAGCCCCATGGTGGGGCAAGGCCGTCTGTTTACTGGCAGGTTTCGAGACAGGAGATGTTTTTCTTTTTACTGGGTGGGGTTGTCAGCCCGACGCCCTACTGTCATATTAGATAAGAACCAATGGTTTAAAATGGATTCCGAATCACTACAAGCATCCATGGCACCGCCGGGACTTGCAACGGAAACCTGTGGCACCGAGCACTAGGGCGATAGTCACTCGGCCATCATTATATATATATATATATATTCTCTATGCATGTATATTTTTGTTCAAAGCAGTAAAAATAAATCATAAGACAACAAAAATAATAAAATAATGTGAAATATTAAAATTCTATGTCTTAAAAATAATGAATTATATAACCAAATTAGAATTTAATTAAAATTATGACTTTTAGTCTTCAATTGCAAGTAACAAATATATTTAGTAAAAATATTTATCCAATACATTGCAATAAGGAATCTAGCAGAAGGTCACACACAAATTAATCCCAAGAAAAACAAGCCAAACACCAGCCACTCGGGAGCATCACGGCATACGCGCAAAACATATTTCTTCTCCGGCATATTATGTGTAATTAAAGGATCGCTTTCAAAATATGAAAGAAGCTTTAGACTCATCCATCTAGCTTTACAGAATTTCTTTCACATTTTTGCATGCAACGTCGATCAAGAAGAATAGAAATTTAGCCGCTTGTCGGAGGAATCGATTGAATCTCAAGAAAGATCATTTCGCTTTCGGATTTTCGGATTTTTTTTTTTCTTCTCACGACTCCAAAATTAAAGACCTTCATGGTTAAACGTTGTATCTTGCACTAAAAAAAAAACTGCATCTGTTTGCATTTGGGGATCTTAGTCATAGTCTTTAAATGTTCATTGTTTACAAGTTTTGGATCTAGAGTGAAGAAAATTATTTGCTTCGAAAAGTAGAGCAAGCTTCAATCTTCTGGGATTAAGGTTAAAAATTAGAAATAAAAACGCCTTCCCGAGTTTTAAGCTCTCACTGTGTTGTAACACGTCAATGGGTGGTTTTTAAAGCGTTAATGAGTAAAATATTATGTATTCATTTTTTAAAATTTTGATTTGGGCATTAAAATAAGCTTTAAAAGCTTGTCGTCTACAGAGAAATATTAAATAAAAACAAAATTTTAGGATTTAGTTAGAGTATGAAAGTAATCAATCATTCCAAATCAGTGACACGAAAGAAATGATTTCTACTTTTAAAAAAGTGAGTAAAACTATTAAAAATAATATAAACATCTACAAAGAAAGAATATAATAACTAAGATACTGTATTGTTACTTTAAAACACATTTATTTATGTCGTTGACTGACATTAAGAAAATTAGGACAGGGTTAAACCTAGCATTTGAATGAATATTTAGTGTTTATTTTAGAGAATAAAAATTGCCACAAAAATAGAACAGTTTCTTCTTCTCCACCAAAAGCGCAACAGCCCCATGGTGGGTCAAACCCTTCTGCCAAATTTCAAGACAGGAGAAGTTTTTCTTTTAACGGAGGAGTGTCGTCAGTCCTACGTCCAATGCTCTGCAGTTATATTAGACCTATGGGGACTGAATGGTCGAGTGTCTAGCGGTTGGTGCCACAGGTTTGGGGTTCAAGTCCCGGAGGTGTTTGTAGTGGTTCGGAATCCCATTTAAGCAGTAGGTCCCAGTCTCATATGATTGTAGAGCGTCACGGAGCCCAATCAGACTTCTCATCTACATCATTCCTAAACTATATAGGGGCAACTCAATTCTAGGCACAGTGATATGATGTAGTGTGGTGTGATGCAGTAGTAGTCATATTAGACCGGGACCTACGATTTAAAGTGAATTTCCAACCCCTGCAAACATTAATGGCACCGTCGGTACTCGAACCGCAATCTGTGGCGCCGAGTGCCAGATTAATAACTGAAAACGGTTTCTGCGAGCAAAAGTGATTTATAAAGAATGAATAATGATTTTTAGTATTTGTATTCTAATGTTAGTCATTTCGACACGAAACCTGAGTACCGAGCGCCAGTCACTCGGCCATCAGGTCCCCCAGAGTTTCAACTTTATTTTTTCATTTATAATAAGGTATAACATGTAAGGGTAATTTTGTATTTGTAGCTTTGTTAATTAAAATTGAATGCCTCGTTTAAATCTTATTTTATTATTACGAATTCTGATAGTTAAAATTTTGACTAACATACCATCCTATATAAAGTCGTCGATTAAGTGGTCCCTTGGTCTCCTGACAGGCTCACTATAACAAGAAATTACTGTAGCTTCAGCCTTCAGATTTTGACAAAACTTCGCAAATTAGACCTCATTTCCTTCAAAAAAAGAGCTCGATAGTTTCTAATCACAGCAATCATTTTCCAAATTAGGCGTGAATTGCTATCCAGGGAATGAAAGTTGCGTAAAAAAATAACATGAAATGTCCCCCTCTGTTACTAAGCGTTAAGATCGCGACTGTGTCGCTATTCATTGGCGACGTTTAAAAAGACGCACTCGTTGATGACTGTGATGAAACGAGAAGTGCTTATTATTATTCACCGCCTAATTAGAAAGAAGTGCGCAACGTCATTTGATGTTGCCGCAAATGAGCAGAGGCAGGAGGGCTTTCCCTGCTTTAGACCTTTTTAATACGGCCATAAAAAAGTTGTCTTTAAATATCCCCATTGCAAAGCAGCTGCTGCGACATCCATGTTATAAAAGAGATGAATATAAAACACATGTTTTGGTGTGGGAGTGAGAAATCAGCCCACTTTTTACATTATGTTGTAAAAGAACTCGATCATTTGATAATTAGTTTTCGTAAAAATTAACGCCGATTTTGAATCTATTTTTATCTCAGTAAAATGATATTCAGAATTTTAGATTATTTTTTTCTTCATACATTTTCTCAACAGGCTTTATGCAATGCATTACTTTGAATCCTGGCTTTTGAAGGAAAGGGGGAAAAAACCCAGAAAGCTTCAAACTTATCAAATACATAGAAAACTTAAATCCTTTTGCACAGATAAATAAGTAATTCAATCCTTTAAGAACCATATATTCCTGGCGTTCAGTGCCATGGATGTTTATAGTGATTCGGAATCCATTTAAAACAGTAGTTCCTGGTCCAATATGTCTGTAGAGAGTTGGACATAGAGCTGACAACCCTACCCCTTAAAAAGGAAACATCCCCTGCCTCGAAATATTCCAGTAGGCAGATGGCCTTGGCCCCCCATGGGGCTGATGCGCCAATAAATATTTAGTTTGGTTTGTCCCTCTACGGTCATTTTGTGCACATTTTAGACTAATTAGACCGGGACCTACAGTTTATCCGAAACATCCATGGCCCTGCCAGGATACGCCAATAAAGAAGAAGTTACCATATATTATTGCAATTAAAGGTAGACGGTATTTCTCCTAAAGCAATCCCCAATAATTATTTTATATAGTAATTTAAAAACATGTCTGAGTTATTTGAAAACAGAATTATGATGTATTTGCAACAAAAAAGTAGATATCAGCTAGTCGAAAATATGTAGTAATTCCAAGCTCATCAATATAGCAAAAACATAAAATTAATTTTAAAATCTACCAATTTATGAAATTAATTAGTGTCCGTTCAAGTTAACTATCCAGTAATCATTCATAGTTGAAGGAGGGGTATTATTGATAGAATAATGAATAGTGATATTTTTTATTTAGTTACTAAAGACATACTTGAAAAACTGCTTTATAGTAGCCCCTCGTCATACTAAGGGTGTATTTTTTATTCCTTCAGTTTTATCTCACTTTTTATCGCGCATATCAGGAGACATGGGCGATATAATATGGGGATAATATATTTGAAAACTAAATTTTAAAAAAAGGGCAAAGTGAGCTTTTTTCCCACACCCTTTTGTAATCATTTTACTACATTCTGTAAAAAAAAAATCATTACAAAATTTTAATATTCTAAAAATTGAGATACAAGCAGCGATTTAAAGCGCGCTAAAGAAAAATCACAAAACTTACGTAACTCTTTACTTAAAAAAAAAACAATTTTTCTTTGCACTTTTTATTCTATCACGATGTCAAAATTGAGTAAGACTGAAATCAAAGAAGAAGAAAAAACTTCTAAAATACAGCCTTGAATCGGCTAAGTCCCCCAAAATCCCCTTTTGTCGGGGTAAAAATCTTTTCAGTAGTGATTTGCCCCTCGTCTTCTCAGCCGATCAAGCAGAAATTCATTTAATATCGGTCTTTTAACAAAGTAGCAGCTGAAAATGCAAGTGGGTTATGAAGAGCAGAGGCCAGAATGCAGCGAAGGTATACGGAACAAAGGATCTTCTACTTGATGGTGAAAGAGGGTTCCTCGTAAAGCTCAATTCTGAATGGTATAGTATTAAAGATGTCAAAGAGACAAATATTCAGGAGAGTGTAGTTTCTTTTTATGGCTGGAGTTCGGATTCAACTGCCTAGGAATATAGCCGAATGATGCATCAAAAAGATGCACCGAAATTGCTTAGAGGAAATTCAATGATAAAAGAAAGCTTTTCCAATCTCTTGTTGATCTTGCCAAGGTTATTTATTCAGGAATTTTAACCCCTAATCACGATAGTGTTCAAGTGTCTTAGTAAATTTCAATGTCAATAGCAATAAGCAAAATCATATACCATGATAATTTTAAAAATATAAAAATAATTTTATTGGATATGTTGCTTTACATGCTAGATTACTTAAATCAAATATAAAACTCACGATTTTGTTCAAGTGTCTTAGTAAATTTCGAATGCTTAGAATTAATAAGCAAAATCACATAGCATGATAATTTTTAAAAATATACATATTTGTATTAGATATGTTGCTTTAAATGCTAGATTGCTTAAATCTCGAATAGAGAAAAAAACTCGTCGAAACTCTTAGAAAATAAAACTCGTCATTCTCTGGTGCCTTTAGACACATAAACTGATATTTTGATTTATGGTCAAAAAATAAACTTATGGTCAAAAAATAAACTACTGCAATATAAAATCAACTTCTTTCAATTAAAGTTAAATAAGTTTTAATGGTTGCACATTAAATGGTTATTAGAAATTATTATGGAAATTTGATAAGCTAGAAAGCAATTATCTAACTTCCAAAGGAAAAAAAAAATGGTATAAAACTTAAAAAAATGCTATATGCTTTATGCTTTATTAAACCTATTAATGAAAAACAAATATATGCAAGAAATTCTTTAATAAAAGCATGATCTTCATTTAAATTAACGAAGATAAATGATTTTTAAATTATGAAAAATAATAATAATAAACATGAAAACAATACTTTTTTGTTCTACAATAAAAATCCATTCTTTCATTTACTGAATGCAAGCTTTTAGGAAGATATAATATCCAGGCTATTCAACTAAATGCTTGCTAAAACCGCTGACTAAATTCCCAAAGTGAACGAACAATACAGGGCGTGAAATTGAATTCGGCAATTATAAAGTAAAAACATTAATATCCGTACTGCTCAATACCAATAATATCGTTCCCAACTCCAGACTCATTAAGTTAGAGGGGCCAGCAATGCCTAAGATGCCCTCGTATTAATTAAAATCGGAGCTAATCAGCCGTAGTGGGCACTGTTCAAGAATTCATTAATCATGATAAGATAACTCACGATAATGATCTGTAACGGCTGATCGTTAATCATGAACCATATTGATGATTCAATTCTCTGGAGCGATGCTCCGACACGATCAAAAACTTTTCTAAAATAGAGAACAAACTGCAAAGAGCGCCCAACCCACAGATCAATGAGCAATCACTAATAATTGTGAATAGGGAATTACATTATTAATATACGTGGTTCAGTAATCCCACAGTTTAGCTTAATTAGTGGAAAAAGGGAAATGGTAAGAGTCATGTCCAGAATACGCCAATTTAAAAGAAATGGAAATAATAAGAATAAATAGTGATTCGAATATAAATGAGACAAACACATGCATTCTTTAATGCAGGAAATCTTTCGTTAAATGAATAGTTTTCTTTAAGAGGACAATATTAGCAATCTTTAACCAACATTATTACACTTCTTATAACTATGATTGATAGGTCGGTTAAAAATAATTCATTTGATTTAATGCAGGAAATCTTTCGTTAAATGAATAGTTTTCTTTAAGAGGACAATATTAGCAATCTTTAACCAACATTATTACATTTCTTATAACTATGATTGATAGGTCGGTTAAAAATAATTCATTTGATTTAATGCAGGAAATCTTTCGTTAAATGAATAGTTTTCTTTAAGAGGACAATATTAGCAATCTTTAACCAACATTATTACACTTCTTATAACTATGATTGATAGGTCGGTTAAAAATAATTCATTTGATTTAATGCAGGAAATCTTTCGTTAAATGAATAGTTTTCTTTAAGAGGACAATATTAGCAATCTTTAACCAACATTATTACACTTCTTATAACTATGATTGATAGGTCGGTTAAAAATAATTCATTTGATTTAATGCAGGAAATCTTTCGTTAAATGAATAGTTTTCTTTAAGAGGACAATATTAGCAATCTTTAACCAACATTATTACACTTCTTATAACTATGATTGATAGGTCGGTTAAAAATAAGTCATTTGATTTAATGCAGGAAATCTTTCGTTAAATGAATAGTTTTCTTTAAGAGGACAATATTAGCAATCTTTAACCAACATTATTACACTTCTTATAACTATGATTGATAGGTCGGTTAAAAATAATTCATTTGATTTAATGCAGGAAATCTTTCGTTAAATGAATAGTTTTCTTTAAGAGGACAATATTAGCAATCTTTAACCAACATTATTACACTTCTTATAACTATGATTGATAGGTCGGTTAAAAATAATTCATTTGATTTAATGCAGGAAATCTTTCGTTAAATGAATAGTTTTCTTTAAGAGGACAATATTAGCAATCTTTAACCAACATTATTACACTTCTTATAACTATGATTGATAGGTCGGTTAAAAATAATTCATTTGATTTAATGCAGGAAATCTTTCGTTAAATGAATAGTTTTCTTTAAGAGGACAATATTAGCAATCTTTAACCAACATTATTACACTTCTTATAACTATGATTGATAGGTCGGTTAAAAATAATTCATTTGATTTAATAAATCAAAGCATTAAAAAATACAGCCAATTTCTCAAAATATATTGCTCAAATGATTACCGAAACTAAAAGTCGAAAGTCAGTCAAAAAGTGCTCATCAATATGAATTGATAAATTTGGGTATATACAAGTATATAATAAATTAATCAAGGAAAATGTTCAGAATGAAGCTATAGGTGATAAACTCTTGAAATACATGTGAAAAAATATGTAGTAAGATTTTAGGAGTAAGCTGTAAGATTTTCCACAACATATTGAATCAAACAATGGATTATCAACTCTTGCTAATATTTTTTTTTTTCTAATGCAGCTGGCAAACACTTAGACAGTTGTCTTTGATGCCTTAAGGCAAGAGCTGCACCGGCGTTACTCACTTAGCACTACCCAGGAGGTGCGTTTAGCTTGAAGATAAGCTACAGACGCGGAGTAACACTACCCCCGCAACGCTCTACGATCCTGTTAGACCGGGACCTATGGTTTAAAGTGGATTTCGAAGCACTACAAACATCCATGGCACAGCCGGGGCTCAAATCCGAAACCTGGGGAGAGCGCTACCAGAGCGCTACCCACTCGGCCATCAGGTCCCACTCTTGCTAATATATCATTTGGTAGAATTTTATTTCAATTAATACACGAATTAAGCAAAACAGGTGCATCATTCATAATATGAAGCTCCATGATGTACAAATGGCATATTCAAACTCAAAGAAATTCCGAGGATCAAAATATACTTAATTTATTATAAAACGAGCTTTCTAGTTTATATAAAGTATCATATTCAAATCAAATGGATTACACTGAGTTTTAATATTCTCAGTAATGACTTATGTGTTACATATCTTGCACATTAAATATAAACATCTGAATCTATACAGACGAATTTACATTATCTGAAGTACTGGTATGTAATACACAGCTATCATTAGCCATTTCAATATGATATTTGTCTGAAGCATCTCGACATTTGAGGATGAATGTGACTTTGCATATTTATTAACGAATTCAGCAAAATTATTGCGCCAGTTTAATAAGACGATTAAAAGTTTCAAATCATTTCTGCAGAAATATTGATCACGTAAAGCGACATTTTATATTAGTGTGCACATTGAATTACTCTTTGTGCATAATACATTTCTTATTTAATTTATAACATTTTATTCTTAAAAGAAACATCCCCCAAAGCGAAAATATAAAGTGAAACGGTAATTAAGCTACGGGGAAAATTAAATTATAAAACGCAGGTGAATCAATTTTAAGCTCAATGCTCGTATTAAGACATTAAAAAAATTAATTAAACACTACCGGTTAAAAATCTCAAAATTCCGACTTCCATCCCAGGAGACTCATTCCACTCAGGAGAGAAATAATAATAAGATCCATCGCATTAATTGCAAAATAAAAATTAATAAAACTCTTTAAACAATGGCTTCCAAGCCAAAAAGATTTTAAAAGATGCGAAGGAAATCCTTAATGCAAGTAAGGCTATACAAAGTAACTTCCGGATGGGTTTAATTCAACGACAACAAACCGAACAGAAATCCATTTTTGGAATATTAAACCCTTGCGAAAACAGGGTATCTAGGCTGGTTCCCCAAAGTAAGTCGGAAGACGAACAAATACAGCAGCAAGTAAGGAGGAATCTTCAAAATATCAAGATTTGCGCTTCAGTGGATAGCTAACTATTCCCCCCTGAAATAAAGAAAACACTTTGTTATTTTAATTACCTGCAGCAAATGCAAATATCGCACGAGAAAAGTACTTATCTTGGATTATTTATAATCGCCAAGATTCCTTTTAATTATTTAGGATCTTCCTTCTTCCAACCAGGGACAAAACAAAAGGATTTGATGTGGCTTTAATTATGGAACCAAATCGGACACTTTCCAAAAATAAAATCAAAGTGATCATTATATTAAGTAGCCTTCTCGAGTAATAAAGTCTTTTTCATTGTTATTTGAATTTATTTAAATGCGTGTACATGAAAACGCTCGTTTAATCAAATCGCTGTGCATTTTAAGTGGAATTTGAAACAAATACGTCAGTTGCTGCATTTTTAAGTAAAAACAATTATATTAACGCAATGTGCTTATTCAATAAAGAAAGATTAAAATTCCAAAACAATTTAAATTAACATTTAAAGTGAATATATAGAAACATAATACCTATAAATATAAATTAATTAGCTTGGTTTGATGCTCTATGTTTTTTTTTTCCTCCTTTCTTTTTTTTTCTTGGTTTTTCCCCCCCACACTTTGTGCTAATTAGACCGGGACCTATAGTTTAACGTGGTTTCCAAACCACTAACAAACATCAATGCCATAGCCAGGATTCGAATCTGAAAACTGTGGTACCAATGACCAGAGCGCCAGCCAATTGGTCATCATGTTGCTGTATAGAAGGTCTATGCTAATTATTTATGCGCAAATTAATGTTCGAAATCTATTAGATTTAAATGTTTCATAAACTCTTTTGTACAAATATTTCTACAAATACTCTTTTGTACAAATATTTCTACAAATACTCTTTTGTACAAATATTTCTACAAATACTCTTTTGTACAAATACAAATATATCTACATGCATACCAAAAACTTCTTACAGGAATGTTAATAAAATGGACACACAATATCAAATAACCATTGTCTATGTGAAATTTTTCAGCCTAATTACCATTAATTTTTTTTCAGCAATAATAATGGCAACTAACACATATAATTAATAATTAATCTATATTCTTTAAAGTCAATGGTTCTCACACTAGGGTACACGGTACTTTAGAGAACCGCTAAAGGATCATTTATTTGAAATTTTGGACTATTTGTGATTACCCCATCGGTAAGATGTCATTTTCTAAATGATATTGCCTATGATTTGGATGTTGCACTAATTCAATTAAAAATATTTTTATTAATTGTATCTTAGATATCAATTGTAATTAATTTAAATTTTAAAAGGGTCCGCAAACAATCCAAAAAATAAAGGGGATGGCACAAAAGAATTCCTGAAAAAAATTGAGAACCACTCTTTTAAATCCTTTTAATAATGCAAAATATATAGAACCAATATCCTGCTTATCTTATGTAGAGTACATTCCTTACAAAAAAAGAGAATACCACTACAAGAGAATTTTTAGCATCTCCGGAAAGTTGTCATGTTAACAAAGAGATAGATAGATATAGGATTCACACTTAATAAAATAATCTTCTAACGCGCACTTTAAGGGTGGTGAAAAAAAAAAGAAAGAAATGCGCACAAAAATTGATAAAAAGTTGGTTCTGAAGTTTAATATCCTAAGAACACATTCATGTAGTCCCCCCTGTAAGATGTTTTTTTCAAAATGATTTAGATTATAATTTGGATGTTGCACCAATTCAATTATAAATGTTGTTATTGACTTTATCTTAGATGTCAATTGTAGTTAATTTAAATTTTAAAAGGGTCCACTAGCCATCAAAAAGATTTAGGGGATGCCACGAAGAATTCCTGCAAAAAAATTGATAACCACTCTTTTAAATCCTTTTAATAATGCAAACCATAATGAACCAATATCCTGCCTATCTTATGTAGACAAAAAAAGAGAGTACCACTACAAGAGAATTTTTACCATCTCCGAAAAGTTGTCATGTTAACAAAGAGCTAGATAGATATAGGATTCACACTTAATAAAATAATCTTCTAACGCGCTGTTTAAGGGCGGGGAAAAAAAAAAAAGAAATGCAGCACAAAAGTTGATAAAAAGTTGGTTCTGAAGTTTAATAGCCCGAGAACACAAGTTCATATTCATCCATCGAAAAAAAGCCATTATTCATAAATCTGTTCTCGGCTTTAAGGGTTGAGACACTTCACGAAGTTTTATAATTAGATTTTGAGGTGAGAGTCCTGACGCGAATAGGGGGATACATATCGAGCAGATGGTAGGGGGAGCTCTTCCAGCTAGACAAATGGAACCCCCTCCAGCCACTTATCTCTCCACCTCACAAATCAAAAATGCTCCACTATCAGAAGGCTTTCTTGCCACCCCTCCAGATGAGAGGGATTTAATCGTTCTAATCAGCTGAACAGATGTCAGGTAAAGAGACGTAGATCCATCCACAAAGGCTGTTGGTGAGACCTATTCCAAAACACAATAGGCAGTTTTCAAGTTTTAAAAGGGACAATGAAAACTCAGCATTCGGCCAGTCCTTATCCATATGGGGACAGTTTCAAACATTTTGAGATTTCTTTTTCACAAAATAATGACATATGTTTGTGAATTTTAATAATTTAACATCTTATGCGTAGATGGCAACTTCTAAACCTCAAACATCTGTAATTCATTGAAAGAGACAATTGTAAGAGAATACTATGTTTTTTACGAGGAATACAGCAGGGAAATGAAATACAGTATGGGGGATAATAAGCCTTTATTAATTGCAAACACTTTTTCGCTTATACAAATTATGAAGAGTAATATGTACTAAAGTTCATTAAAAGCTATTTATAATAAAAAAAATTATTAAAAAAACAATATAGTTAAATAAGAAAGAAGCATTTTGTCTATAGCTTCAAAACAAGGATAGCAAATTAAAATTGGGAACTTTTTAGAAACCTTTCTAGGTGTTTCTTAAAATAGGAAGGAACTCGTCTTACAATTGGAAAACTTAAAAAATTCGAAGTTTCTTGGTGTAACGTTGATTGGGGGGTCATACCACTTAGTAGACAGCAACATCTATACCAAGTCCAAGAGCCCGTGTGGTCTCATGGAAGGAGGGAAGGGGGCGCAGCTTCTGTTGTGATGGAGCACCCGTAAAGAGAAGTCTGACTTCGCTCCGTGACGGTGAAGAAGGGTAGTGCCTTCCGGGAGAACTTTTAGGGTAACCGCATTTACATATCGTATGGGAGAAAACCCGGAAAACTCCCGTCAGTTAGTCCGACGAACGAGGCAAGATACTGAACCTAACAAACGCCATCGACGCTCCTCGTGTTTTGAAACAGTGTCTACAACAATGCCAGTGGATTGAACCTTCGCCCTAATGCTCACCAGCGGCGCGCGTTGCCACTGAGCCATGAGTCGGGCAAAAAAAAAAATTATTTGTATTTATGCATATATTTTACGTGTTACACAGTTTTAAAACGTTATTTCCAAATTCAGTTGTTTTTAAATATTGTCCACTCTTCCCTGAGGTCACTTACCACTGGAATGACAGATACGTAGCAGATTCAACATCACCCAGAGTACACATAACGGGGGGGGGTGCTACACTACTCACGGGATTTGTCACTGCAGTTTAGAACGTCCACCAAGTGTGGCACTCTACTCTTCGGTCCACACGAAAGGACTTTCTGGCTCACGGATTAATTGGCTGTACCTCCGACAAAGTCGTGCGGCCTGGTAGCCAAGTGGCTAATGCTCTGGCCTTTGATATCAGAGGCTTTAGGTTCGAATCCTGGTGGTGGCATGGGTGTTTGTGAGTGGTTCGGAATCCACTTTAAAATGTAGCATCCGGTCTGTTTAACTCTTGTGTGCACAAAATTAATGTTGAGCGACAAACCAAACCATACCGACAAAGTCGCTTCTTATTCGACATCGTCTGTTGGGCTTCGAACCAAGCTCCCTTAGTCAGAAGCCCAACAAACTATCTACCAACCGCTCAGTTCTTATTTCCATATTGTAAAACACACCATTTGAAAAATAGCACCAGCCCCAATTAAAAATTTCGTCCAGAATGAAGTCTCTAATAATCTTCCGTTAAAAAATGCGTTTCCTTCACAGTCGATGAATGCTTAGTAAATTAAAACGAAGAAATGATGATGCGCTGAGTATCGATTATGCAAACTACGCTGCAGAGTTAGTTAAATGCTATCTCATGCATAAAAGGGAGAGAAAAAAAAAACGCAACTACATGTCTTGTGTTTTCAGTTGCCTAAAACGCTGTATATTTAATGGGGAAAACAAAACAATTAAATTGCTAACGTAACTAACTGATCTTTCTGAAAATTGATTAAAACTGGAAAGCCGATTGCAGAAATTTAAGAAGTATTAATTAGCACATCGAAAATCGAAATTAAGTCATTGATATTGTAAACTCCTTGTATAATTAATTATTTTTACAATTCTGTATATTTAAACAGATCAATAGTAGTTCTTTTTATTCACTCCTTATAAGAGCTATTTACAAATGCCAAACTTTACAAAATGGTTTTGAAGGAAGTAAAAGAACTGTTGTTAATTCAAAATTCAATAAGTTATATGATTTTTTAAAAATCTAATCTAATTTTTAAATGTTCTGCCTTAAATATAAGATTTAGCTTACAAAGATGATTCGCTACATAGACGCTTTATTCATTTAAAAAAAATATTTTAATATTATTAATTTAGACAAGATGTAAGCCTTTCGCATCGATAGTTCGACTACTACTACTACACCACACCACACCACACCACATCACATCACATCACAGTGCCTAGAGCTGAACTGCCGCTTTACAGTTTGGAAATGTTTGAAAATTTACAGTCTGTTTGGGGTCTGTAACGCTCTACGGTCATATGAGGCCGGGACCTATGCCTTAAAGTGGATTCCGAACTTCTTCTTCCGAACACCCATGGCACCACCGGGACTCGTACTCGAAACCCACAAGCCTAGCCACTTGGCCATCAGGCCCAACACTGTATAGTTCGACTCCTTAGTGGGTTTTATCCAGTTTTCATTCATACGACACGCAAATGCAGAACAGTTACCAATAAAAGTCCTCCCTACATCACCCATCAGTGGACTCTTTTTGATACACATCAGTGGGACATGAGTTCCATCAATTTACAGGAAAAATAATAACAATAAAACAGGAACGTCATTAATACGGCAGGTTTAAATTTTCCTTACTAGGAACCACTACTCGCACGCCGTTCTTCTATTCTTTGTAGCCAACCTATAAAAATAACTTTTTCGAAGAATGTTATTTTTAAAGCGAAATAAAACCCCTTTCAAACACGAAATTCTCACCAACGTTCAACCAAAGTGAACCCCCTCCCCCTCACACAAAAGCAACAACAAAGGAACATTTTATTCGTCGTCCTTCTACGGTCATACTAGACTCGTATAAACGTAATTCGTATTTTCTTTAGCAAGAGATACGAGCGCAACATAAAACATGGTCAAAGCAAGAAGGGAGGAAAAAATCTCTAGAGTGTAGAGGAATAAAGGAAAGGGTCTTTTCCTTCATCCCAGGCACAGGTTACAACAACTGCAATTGGTGTCGTATAATAGCTAACTCAAGCTTTTTTTTTTTTTTTTTTTCCTCAGGCTACGAGCCCCCAAAATGTCTCCGGCAAACAGCTAAAGGGCTGCGAGGCCGGACATCTTGGTCGTAAAACAAGCTACCGGCGCTGTTAAGATACGAAGACCCCCTCCACTGTTGGGTGTTAAGTAACCTGATAAGGGGCTATTTAAAAAAAAATGCCACAAGTCGAAGACAAGCTGCAAAACTGAGTAGATAACAGATGATGGAAGGTTGTTGTGTATTCAAAAGAAGAATATCAGATGAAAGATTCGCGAAGTCCTCAAGATATTTCAAATAATAGACGTGCTTCAAAGATATAATCTACAAAACCAAAAGTAACATTATTTTCTAAGCCAAAAGTCCGCATTTCTTACATAAAAGTATGAGTATAAAGCGAAAAGTATGATAAAGCTTTTATATTAGAAATGCGGGCCAATAAAAAAGAAACTCTGCTAATACGAATACCTCTAAATTATTAATATTGCTAATTTTTACACATATAATATAACCATTAATAATACCCGACAGGAGAAAAGTAAAGGTTATTGCCGTCTGTCTTTTACTTTGGCATTTCACGCACAAAATGTACTGCATTTGCGTCTCCCATGAGACATGGATGTTTGTCAATGGTTCGGAATCCACGTTAAATTGTAGGTCTCGGTCTAATTAGTCTAAAGTTTGCACAAAATCGTGCAGCGAAAACCAAACCAATCTCTCATGAGAGAAAACTCGATAATTGTTCACCAACTAGGTAATGCCAGATGAGAGATATTTATACACACTGTCACAATCATCAACTGGCATTCTTGTTTCTGAAGGCAGTGGCTGCAACGCATCCACTAGAAAATTCAAACAATCATTCTTTTATACGCTAACCCGTACGAATTACTACAGTACCACGAGTTGAGTTCAACATTATGTGTAATAAATGCACATGCAATAATTTGTTCATGAAAAAGGCCACATTTTTCTTTTTTTAACTATTTTTTTTTCTAATGCAGTTGGCAATACAGAGACAGCTGTCTTTAAGCCGTTAGCAAGGGCTGCACCGCTGTTACTCATTTAGCACAACCCAGGGGGAACGTGTAGCTTGAAGATATGCTATGGACGTGACCCCTACAAAGCCCATATTAGACCGGGACCTACGGTTTAAAGTGGATTCCGAACCACTACGAACACCCATGGCACCGCCAAGCCTCGAACCCGAAATTTGTGATACCGAGCGTCAGAGTGCTAGTCACTCGGCCACCAGGCCCCTTTTTAAACTACATAAAATGTGACAAAATATAAAATGAATACAAACGTACAATACTTTTTAAACACTAATAAAATAAATGCGAGTCTATTTTAAAGAAACGTTAAATGCGTAAGTTTTTAAAGAAACGTTAGAAACAAAAACAACATTTAAAACCTATTAAAAATTAATTTTTCTCAATATTACAGAAAAACAAGTAATATATATATATAAAAAGACATAAAGACAATTCCTACTTTGTTTTTCACTTTATTGCAGAAAGTCCTATATAAATAATTTTCATTCATTTTTTTAAGTTTATCTGGCGCCATCTATTGGTAGATATATGCAACTTAAATCTAAAAAAAAAACTAAAATTATTTAATGAAATTTAATTGCTGAATTAATATTTGAAAAAACTGTATTAACATCCAGTGTCATCCACTACAAGTTCAAAAAAAAATATATTTGAACTTGAGTGGATGAATAAAAAGTATTTTATGAACGATTGAATATTTGAACAAGATATATATAGGGAGAGTGTGAGCTAATAGAAGGAATTGTAATAAAACAGCATTCCCTTCTGATTTTCTTAAAAATAAAGCTCTTTCAAAGAATTAAGCAATAAAATCCGTTATGAAACCCAAAAGAATCTTAAGAGGACACAATTTTTGTGAAACGGTACATGTGTCTTGGTTCTACCCCTCTTACCTAACGCGAAAAGACGTCTCAAGGCTATTTACATTAGCCAACTCCACTGTCCTTCAGCTTTTGCAGCGATGGCGGTCGTTAAGAGACTGGCTCTTCCTCGTAAATCCCTTCATCTGTTTAGATAACTGCAAACTAAACCACGTCGAATAAAGAAGCTCAGAGATATATAGACAACAATATTAGGTCAAGAGTCGGCTCCATAAAAAACGAAACAAGCGAAAGCTCTTGTCTGTTGCCCTTAATGGTTTTCACCAGCACACCGCCAGGTAATACAAGTTGATGTGTCACCGTCCGGTTGGGTAATTTGTTGAATCTCAAATGAGCGGCGTTTTTGCCGCTTGTCGAAATATCTGCAGAGTGCAATGGAACTGAGATCATATTACGATGAATGTGGCGAAATGTGGAAAAGATCTCACAGCGGAAAAATCAATAAGCTCATCTTTTGAAGGAAAAAAACAGTTTTAATTTCTATTTATAGCAAAACAAGAATTTTTGCATACGGCAAAATGTTTTAAATACCTTTTATTTTATAAGAATTAATCTTTCAATCAATAAGAAAGATTCGGTTTGGTTCGTCGCTCTACGGTCATCTTGTGCACAGTTTGGGCTAAACAGACCGGGACCTACAGTTTAACGTGGATTCCGAACCACTAACAAACATCCATGCCACTGTCAGAATTCGAACCTGAAGCCTGGTATATCAAAGGCCAGAGTGCTAGCCACTTGGCTACCAGGCCGCTACTGAATGATAAAAAATGCAATTTATAGCCACATGATCTTTTAATAAATCGCTTCTTAAAGTAATTTATGCAGTAAATTACAGTTTAGCTTCAAAACGCTGGAGTACATACATCAATAAGTACAGCACGAATTATAGCTGGTTTTGAAAACCGAGTTCCCAGAAGAAAATATTTCTTGGCCGAGAAAAATTCTAAACTACGCTTAGTTTTTGCAGAAAAATCTACACTATGGTTGTAAATTTTGGAAAAAACTTTTCTTTGACGAGAGTTAGTTCAATATTTTTGGATCTGACGGAGCGAGAAAAGTGTGAAGAAAACCAAACATTTATGAATTCAAAGGATCTTTTCCAGCAGTGAAATATGGAGTTTCTTCTCTCTCTTACATGTTTGTTGTTGTATGGGTGCCTTTGGTGAAAGAAATATGATCATTATTCATGAGATCATATGTACATAGATATATTAAAGAATAATTTATAATGAAATGCTACAAAAATCAGACTCATTCATGCCGATAATGATTCCAAACATACAGTGTTAAAACACTACGCACACTGTATGTTTGGAGCCACGCCAAACCGTATATTGAGCCACGCCAATATTTCTCCGATATCGTCCACATTCGCTGGAAATCAACTCTATCGAACGTTTGTGAAAAATTTTAGAAAATAAAATTAAGATTCCTTTCTACAAAAAGTGATCTAAAAATTGTTCTCCAAAAAAAGAATGTAACTTTATTTCGTATAAAATTGCTTTATACTTGTTAGAATCTATGCCAGGAAGATTGCAAGCTATTTTAAAAGCCCAAAGATATCCAACTAAGTATTAATTGTAAATTTTAAGTAATTTATTTTGACTGTACTTATTTTTTACATTGTTAGAAAAATAGCTAATTTGAATTTTTTTTTTTTTTTTTTTTCTAAATACGTGAATGGCTGATTTGTTTTAATGAATCCTAGCAGGGCAAGGATGTTTGTTAGTGGTTCGCAATCCACGATAAACTGTAGGTCCCGGATTACTTAGCCTAAAGTGTGCAAAAATTGACGGTAGAGCGACAAACCATTTATTTTAATTAAATGAAATGTAAAATACCACATAAATATTTGTATGTGTATTATGTTTTGTTTAAAAATTTTACTTTGATTGAAATTTTAGGCAATTTTTAATAAATAAATGTGTGCAAATACTTTCTACCCAAATTGTATCTATATATTTACCTGATAAAATATGATTTCTGTGATGCACAAAGCAGTATTAAATCGAATATAACTTCTGAATTAATAGAGCTACAAGAAAGAATATAAGAAACTTCTTTAATTTACGTATTACGCTATACATATAGGTAATGCTATTATGGCTTTGTCAAACTCATTGGATTTGTGAAAATTTTCCTTGTCCATTTACATTTTGATTTATATATATATATATTTTTACTTATATATATATATATATATTCAATTCAGTACAAAAAGCGTTTTTATTAATAAAAAAGTACCTACATGAAGTATTTAACTAAAAGTTAGAGAAAGAAAGTGCAATTAAGATAATGAAATCAATAACAAGTGAAAAACGTTTTAAATTAAAGATAATGAAACTGAGCATTTAATAGGATGAGTTTTAGCGCAAAAACTTGATTGGAGATATTTGAGCAAATCTCGCGAGTTATAGAGCTAGTAATGAAAATTGACAAGAAGGTAAATAAATTAACATGGTGCTCTTTGGTTATCAGCAAATGAAAGAACTAAGGGTTATGGAATTTGCTGTTGGCAAAGAAAACAACAGAAAATAAACGGGAAGGCTTAATCCTGATTGAAACTCGTTGATTATTATGAGCTAAAGTCAGTTAATCCCACATAATGGACTTTGTTCAGCCTTTGTTCGGATTACTGCCGATTACTCAAGGAAGATTAGGCTCCACGCTTAAAATGAACCTATCGGAAGGACAAGAACATTAGGTAGAAAAATAAATCCTACGATTACACATAGAATGATTATGTTCAAAGTATAATCATCGATGATTATTTTTTGCTAACACCCAATAATTATAACTACATTCACTATTAGTTATATTTAAATATTAATCCTGAAAAAGTGGGACATTTTAGCAGTAAAACCCATGAACTACATTGTTTTATGTGGTATAATATTTAAATATTTATATCTTCCTTGATAAAGTTTTTCTTTCCTATAATCACATTCTCTATCATAAGAAGTGAAAAAAAAAAGGAATAACTTAATTATAAACTAGGGAAACAATAATTAAGAAAGTTAGCAGTTTAAAATTATATTTATATATAAAAATAAAAGTTTAAGAAATTATTTTTATAAATCATATAAATATGAATGCTTTGATATATATATATATATATATATATATATATATATAACTCTATTTACAAAAAAAAAATAATAATAAGGATATAAATTAGATACACAAGTGCAGTTCACTCGAACTTCGGAGATTTTCATTGCTTACGAGTCAACGACGAATCTAAACACCTGGTCTGCGACAACCTTAACTCACTATCACTTCACTTACTATCATCAACACTTAACTATCACACCATGTGATTCACGAAACCACAAGGGATTCACTTTGAAAACAGACCTATTCAGTCACTTCAGAGAAAAAAATAAAAACACTTCTGGTCGACTCGTCGCAAAACTATCCCTATCTCTCTCTTCTTCCCCAAAAATCTCCTTTTAAGACAATCCGTCAAGAAAGGATTCTCGTTGGAGTAGACATTTCTCGGCTCGTAGTCTATCACCCATCACATCATGGTATATCAACTGGTTGATATTCCATCTATAATTGTTTCGCCATGTGAAGGTTCCGTTCGTTATTTTCGTTAATTTTCTGGGTCTCATTTATACATGATACATGATGAATACCTGCTATCAGATATTCTCATTAGAGCAAAACACTAATTGCATGCAATATAACAATATGAGTGATGGGTTTTGGTTAATGGTTAAATTATATATATTTAAAATTATATATGTTGGTTTAATGGTTAAATTATAGGTATTTTTCAAATAGCATGCATTCCTCTCTCCTGGGAATGAAATGTCAAAATTTTTCTTGTGAAAAAAAATTCTACTATACATATAGCAACTTTAAAGTTAAGTTGTTATATATATATATATATATATATATATAGCAACTTTAATTATAAGACATGAGAAACAATTAGACGGAAGACATCACGTACTAAAACAAGATGCAGATATCTGAATGCTGAGGTTGGATGAAGTTTTCGCTAGACAGACAAGAAATAAAGGAAAGTTTTTTCGCTCTTCCAGTGGGTTTGCAAACCTTGATGGGGATGATAAAAAAGATACGGAAACAATTTCCCCAACTCAGGATTGAGAGAAATCTCAGTTGTTCATCCTATTAATACAGCCTATTAATCCTAATATATATATATATATATATATATATGGGACGAACTATTTTAACAGCAAGATGGTAAATGGCTCCTAAGGTCCTGCCATTAATGAACAAATATAATGACAACTGTTTTTTGAAGATTTCTTTCTATTACTTTTTATAACTTCGTTTAACCTTTTATTTCTTTACTTTATTCTTGTCTTTTATCTTCCTTTCTCTGATCTCCCTCCTCTTCTTCAGCGGACTTATTTCCGATTTAACACTTATCGCACCATTTCGCTACCAAGTCCGTTTCAATTCCATTTTGGGGAAAACCGGGAGGAAATGTAAAGAAAAATTAACTTGAGTTGATGTCTATCTGGATGCAAGAAGATCATTTCATTTCTTTATTATTACATACTTTTTTCTCTCTATCTTTTTTCCCACCCTTTCTGTAATAATTGAGGTACAGAGAAATGAAATATTCGTTTTCAACCTTCAGACAAATAGCAGTCTGACAATGATTATAATTGGGCGGTATTCCAAGACGGTTAGTCGTTTTTTCATATCCTGGCAGTTCTGATCCTGCAACCTGAAATCCTAATAGTATTGGTTCAAAGGAATTAAATGTATATTTAATATGAACTTATCCATTAGAAAAGGTGGCTAGACTTGTCCGCTAGAAAATATTTCACTCAGGAAACAATCGTTTGGAGTTTTTATAAGAGGGTAAAGCAAAAGAGATATTGAAATAAAATACCAGTGTTCTATATAAGATAAAGCAGGCATCATCAAATTTGCGACTCTAAAATTTAATTGAAAATAAAATACCAAAGTTCTATTTGATATTTTTTCTTCTTCTCCAGTGGCGGTTCTTCAATGGTTTTATTGTACTTCTAATACGAATATTCAATTGGCATGTACAAGTGCTTCAGATTCAATACAAAAAAATTAATCGGGACTATATATGGACTGAATATCGGGTATATATATTCAAACCATCTGTGTCAATCAAAAATTTTCATAAATTATAACACGGCCAGTAATTTAAAACTACAAGATCCCTTTCAAAACTTCCATGACAGCATTTCCAAAAGAAAGGGCTTATATATATTCAAACAATCTGTACCAATCAAAATTTTTCGTCAATTATAACACGACAAGTAATTTAAAACTCCAAGATCCCTTTCAAAACTTCCATGACAGCATTTCCGAAAAAAAAGGCCTTATACATATTCAAACAATCTGTACCAATCAAAATTTTCCATAAATTATAACACGACAAGTAATTCAAAACTCCAAGATCCCTTTCAAAACTTCAGTGACAGCATTTCCGAAAAGAAAGGCCTTATATATATTCACACAATCTGTACCAATGAAAATTTTTCGTCGATTATTACACAACCAGTAATTCAAAACTCCAAGATCAAAACTTCCTGACAGCATTGCCGAATAGAAAGGTCTTAGGAAGTGTCAATTCAAAAGAACCGGCCAGGCTGGATATGAATTCAAATTACACCTTTTCTCTCTTTAAAACGGCGCTTAAAACACCCATGAAAATGATTCCCAATTCCTTAACATACACAGCAACAGGATGAGGCATACATAGAAATCTAACGGCACGCGTTTGGGACTTGAGCTATAAAACCGTGTATTATGGTATTGGATGGAATGCTCTCGAAACGTTAATGGGAAATTAACGAGGGGTGCAACCAACTTCCTCGGTAGCCAGCTGTCTTCCGCCTGATGAGACTAGTCTGCATCTTTGACCAAGCGCCCGGAGCGTTCCCTTTCACTTGTGTAGAAAGAGAACAAATAGATTTTACATTTTGAACCCCATCAGGCGTTAAATTTGGAAGCGCCCCTGGAAATTATAATCGGGAGGAAGCACACTGTTGCATCATTTCGATTTAAATAATTTGGGAGGGGAAGAAAATAAATTGGTTCTAAATAAGGAAACGTAGACACCCTCTCCAAAATAATTTCGTCTTCTTAGAAGAAACTCTCGGAAGATGACTTTCCAGTGCATTCGTTCTTCTTCTTAGAAAGCTTTTATCGGGAATTTAAAAGAGCTCTTGGATAATGATGAGTATTCAAAAAGTATTGTTATTTAAAGAAAAAAATGTCGCCAGTCATACAATGTGGGAAAACTTTGAGGACAAAAATTGCTGAATATAATAAATATGAAATGAATGATCGTTTGGGACATGAGGAAGAAACATAGAGTTGAATTTAACTAAATAATTTTATTAGAAATCTAAATCACAATATGAAATATTTTATGCGAGCAAATACATTCCTGCAATATTTCATTTAGATTTTAGACAAATGAAATCTTAAGTAGAGGTGGGCAAACTGTTTATGAATCATGAAATGTGACACGTTTTTGAAGTACAGCGATTGTGAACATGTCATATTTTCTTGGTTTGTGCAATAGTGCTACATCATAATTTATAACTTTTTATTATTATTCTGTGTTGAACATCAATGTGGGGCTTGCTGGCTGAGCGACTAGCGCTCCATGCCACAGGGTTCGAGTTCCGGCGGTGCCATTGATGTTAATAGTGGTTCGGAATCCGCTTTAAACCTTAGATCCTGTTCTAATAGGACTGCAGAGCTTTGGGCGTAAAACTGACAGCCCTACCCCGAAAAAAAAACATCTCCTGTCTCTAAATCTGCCAGCCTTGGCCCACCATGGGACTGTTGCGCCAATGAAGAACATCAATGTGCCATGAGTTGCACAAGTATACCAAGACTAGGCCACTAACACTCAAATCTGTTTTATGCGGAGGTTTTTTTGTGCGATATATAAAAAAAAATTCCATGAAATGCATGAATAAAAATTAATTCAAAATAGAAAACTAAAGATGACTGTCAAAATAATATGCAAATTTTTTTTAAAAAATCCAACAGATTACCCATCTGACATATCGATACATCATCCGATTACTACGAATGTTATTACATGAGACGTAATGGTACATCGTGAGATTTTGATTTACATATTTTCTATGTGGGACTTTTTTTATGCGGTCCCTATTTACTGCACAATTTTTTTAAAATGTGTTGCAAACAATATACTTTATAACTACTTATGAAGTTTCAAAATATCTTATACATTTTTTTTTATTATTATCATTTTTATTTTATTTTTCCCTGTGTGTGTGCAGTTTCTAATCTCCCGCTCAAAAGTAGGTTTGACTGCATTTCCATGGACAATTTCCCTACATTTCCGTAGAAAATCCAGAAACTGCTCCCAGGTCAAACTGATTATGAATGCACGATGAGTACACAGGCTGCCTTAATCACAGTCTCTTCGTTTCTGTAAGCAATGACTGCATCGGATACCGACAAAGATTCGAACCTGGGTTCCCCTTACCTTTAACTGCGCACCTATCAAAAAATTGTTTATCACTAGTGAAAAATGAAAATTTCACTTTACCAAATAAGTAATACTAACGCGTACTGTAATCGCAGCCAATCATTGAATACAAACTATTGCTCACAACCAATTTTCATATTTAACGTCCATGCCATCTCTTCTTAGCTGGTTTAGAGATTAAAACATTAGATAAAAGAGGCAATAAAAAGGACAGTCAAGATATCACCGATGATGACACAGTGGGGGAAACTATAAATACAATCATTTCAGCATTTTATATTAATAGTCACCACACTCATAATCATGATTCGGCTTCAGAAGCCGCAAAAAGTTCGGGGTAGATAACATATATTAAGTTAGCGTTGAGTTGATTTAATCGAGTGAATGATGCATCAGTGCAGCTATACAGACAGAGACTAATGATATTCTTCACTGAGGAACATTAAGGTGAATTTTTCATGCTCAGAAACAAAAAATCAATTTTCTGGAGTAGAGCGTTTTACAGAATGGGTAAAAATAAATATTTTTCGCATTGTTTTGCGGATGTTTATCTATTATAACTTGTTTGAATACGTATACGTGCGTTTTGGATTCAAGATGATGAATTTTCGTTATAGCTACCTATACATTTCCTAGTTATTTACCCGAAACACTTTTAATTCTATACAATCCCAACCATTTTTTGTTGTTTTGCATTCAATTTTCAAGCACATACGTTAGAATTGTAATTTAAAATAAAAATAGATTTTATTAAAATATAATCTCATTTTTTAAATTGCTTTTCATTATTCTTGATGGTTCGTTTGAAGTTTTAAGAAAAAGCAACACAATTATGTTAAATAATGTAAAAGAGATTCAAGGGGCCTGAATCAAGGTGTCTGGTGGTCGGTGCTACAGGTTTCGGGTTCCAGTTCCGGCGGTGGTATGAATGTTTGTAGTGCTTCGGAATCCACTTTAAGCTGTAGGTTCCGATCACATGTGGCTGTAGAGCGTCACGGAGCCAAGTCAGATTTCTACTTACGTGTGCTGCATCACAACAGAAGCTGCCCCCTTTCCCTTCATATGAGTCCATACTGATTCGTGGGCTTGGTCTAGATGTCTACCAAGTGGGATAAGAAACAACAACAAAGAGATTCAAAACTTGATAACATTTTTTATTTTTTTTTAATATCGGCAAAAGTTAATATCATCTAACACAAACTGAACATGTTTGTTGTTGTTGTAACTCATCCTCAGTGTCTTGCAGCGCGGAACGGACATCCCATGAGTAGTTTATTCATAGATGGAGATAAAAGGTCAACTTCTGTTGTGATGGAACACCCGTAGGTAGAAATCTGACTTGACTCCGAGTCGCTGAAAGAGGGCAGTGTCTTTCGGGGGGAATTTTAGGGGGAATACCCTGCATTTGCGTACCGTATGGGAGAAAACCCAGAAAATTTCTATCAAGAACCTGACTAACGAGACAAGATGCTGAACATCACAAACGCTATCTACTCTCATCGTTTTTTCAAAGAATGTCTACAGCAATGCCGCCAGCGGATTGAATCTCCGAATGCTCACAAGCGGCGCACGTTTCCACTGAGCCACGAGTCGGGCTGAACATGTCTTATTTATGTATACAAAACACTCTTAATTCAATACTTACGTAACATTTTTTTTTTTTTTTTTTTTTTTTATCGTTTTACAATAAATTTAATGTAAATGTGCTAAAAATATAAATTTCTAAAAGACAAAAAAATCAAATTAAATAATCTTAATCTTTTCAAAATCATTTAAAAATACTTTTGTTAATTCTCGTTTAATTAAAATTACATTTCTTAACTAAAATCCACTTAATGAAAAGATTCCGGACGATTAAGTTATATTAAATGGAATAAACTAAAATCGATAAAGGGTTAAAAAAAAACACAATGTTAAATGGAGCAGAAAATGACACATTTGAACGTACACAATTGATTCCAAATTCGAAAAAAAAAAAAAAAAAAATTAAAAACAAAAAAATTTTAAATTAATTTTTAAAGATCAAACTAAAAAAAAAAAAAAAAAATTAAATAAATAAATAAAAATAATAAAAAAAAATTAAATTAAAAATTTTAAAAATCCACCCCTTCAAAGGCACCTCAAGAACGAAAACCCATTCCTCCCACCACCCCAGTTCTTATCTTAGGAATAAAAGAAATTGTGTCGTCTGTTCGGCAAGTCCATCCTTCTGAAAAGAAACTGCAACTTTACAGAAAAGAAGAAGATAAAAAATACATATATCGCGTACGCTTGGCCATGCTGAATAGCTGGAAATAATGAAGAGAAAACAGGGGTGAATAACAAAGCGGAAGAGAACTAATTTCGTCCTTTCTTCTCACACTGCCTAACAAACGGGGCACAATGGAAAGTAAAGGTTTTATCACTTCAAATACGCGAGCTATAATTAAGAATGCCTTCCAAAACTCCACACTGGTAACTCCCAGAAGGGTTTTTAAAGAATGGGAGGAATGGTGGTGTCATTATGAGATGACTTTGCTAATGGATGGTAAATTAGTGATTGGCATTGTGGCAGTCATTTCGCCACGCAGTCAGTGAAAATGAACGACTGCTGCACAAAATTGAATAGAGATTTTTTCTGCCGGGCATTTCCTTTCAATAAGGCTTTCATTAAGAGACTCAATGCTAGATTTGTTATCCAAGCTCATTTCCTTTATTAATACACCATGGCAATACTACTGCATCCTGTCCACTTTAGATCAGTTTTTAAAATATATACGATAATAAAGGATATATAGATTCAATAAAGATTTTTATAAATTATTTGCATCAATTGAGCATTAGCTATGTTGACTATATTGTTGGCCACTGTCAACTCTTATATCAATATTAAAAAACAGGTAAGCAAATAAAAGCCATTTGAACCCAACTAGTGGCAGTATGAATTATTTGTTTAAATTGAAAATGCAACTAGAATACTTTCACTGTAATAAGAATAAAATATTTTAGTATAGTTCTTATTTGTGTAGATGAGGAGGCATAGATACTTATACTTCTTTATGTTGCCCCAGGAACACGCTAATTTGTTGGCTATTTTATAATGAACAATACATTTTTGGTGGATCAGCGTTGCTCCCAAATGCAGACTATAATTATTTTACTGTAACTACACAATAATACCACAACCAATACACACCACAACCACACGCTTCAATATAATTCCCATTTGTGTAACTGATCCGCATTTGCATGCCAAAAAGCTTGAAAACTCCTATAAGAAAGTCCAATTGTTGACAGGAAAAAATCACAATCGCAACGGAATGGTGTTTTTTTTTCCCTTTTAGAAACAGTGATAAGTAGCGACTGTAGTAACTGGCTACATAGTGATTGTAATAAAAGCCCTCAATGGACATTGAACCAGCTTCAGATTGCAAGAGATTTGGTTTGGTTTGTGGTTCTACGATCATTTTGTGCAAACTTTGGGCTAATTAAACCGGGACCTACAGTTTAACATGGATTCCGAACCACTAACAAACATCCACGCCACAGCCAGGATTCGAACCTGAAGTCTGTGGTAGCAAAAGTGAGAGCGCTAGCCAATTGGCAATCAGGTCGCTCAAACTGCAAGAGGACCAAGAATGCACTCTACTCTGAAAAATAGCTTTTCAAATATTTCATTGAGTTTCCTTTATAAATTATGGTACAAGAAAATGAATTTTCCTCCTTAATTAAGATTAACCATAGAAGGTTTCCAACATTAACACAAAATGAATTCACATAAACACTATATAGTCAGCCTTATGGGAGTAATAAAAAAAAAGAATTCATAAACTCCAATTTACATTCCCATACCATACTGGTTACTATCATTTAACACATTACTATTCTCTAACTGGAGCATAGTTGCATAGATTTGAATCTTTTAATGTAATATAATTGAAGCATAGTTACATAAATTTGAATCTCATATGGCCAGTATATTATCTTCATATCAAGTTTCTATAGTTCCAATTTTGTTTCTTTGAAAGTTATTTGAATAACTGAAAACTTCCGGAAACTCTATGTATAAATCTTCTTAAATGAGTCTCTATATGCATGGTTTTCCCGAAATTATCATTTTATTTCTACTTTTCCCGTCAAAAATGATGGATGAAGGTCCCGTTGTACACATTCATGTTCAATAAACAGTTTGCTGTGAAAGAGTTTTAGCGAAGTATCGTAATCTTTTTTCCGATTCACGGCTTCCATCGGTTTTATTTTAAACAGCGTTCATCTGACTTCTTCTAATAGAACATTAAACTGAAATAACTTTAAAATGAATAGAAAAAATTTATATAGAGAAAAAATTATAAGATATAATATATAAGATCGATGATATTAGAGTCGATTCAATTACATTTGAAAAGTTGGGTGTTTTTTTTTAAGTTACATACCAATGATGAATCAATATAAAATTCTTGATAAACACGTTAAAATAGTATTTTAACTGTATATTAATACATATGAACATTACAGAACAGAAGCAATGGAGATAGTGGAAAATAAATATGTCATTTGCTAACTTAATTACAAAAATTGGAATTTCGATATAACATAAATTCTTATCTTTTGTCATTTATTCATATTTCTCTAATAAAGCTTTGAAGATGTTTTATTTTTAAACTTAACTGGATCAGCATGATATTTACTCAAACTGAAGAAACTCGGTTTGAATCCCAACGAACACCATCGAATGTTCTCACCATGGCTAAATCGGTATGTCCACGTTATATCTATAGGCCAGAAAGTTTATTAGTAGGGTTTGATGGGGTGAGTGAAGAAGAAAGATAAAGGTGCCAGAGCAGCCTGATGGTCAATTGGTCTTTGGTACCACAAGCTTCACATGCTTCCCGGCGGTGACATGGATGTTTGTGAGTGGTTCGGAATCCACTTTAAACAGTAGGTCCAGGTCTAATTAGCCTAAAGTGTGCACAAAATCACCGTAGAGCGATAAAGCAAACCAAACCAAAGGTGCCAGAAAACAAAAGGCAAAGCAGCTCAGTTTGCGTTCCATTTATTAAAGTGTTTTAGCATGCTTATTAGGATTAGCGGCACACACTTATCAAGACACACACAACATACTTATCAAAAAACACACACACAAACACACATATATATTTCCGCCGATGGAAACTTATATTTTATCACTGTATTATCTTTCATTGTTCTTTGAATGCAATAAGAATAAAAAATACGGAACATAATTTATTTTTTAATAAATGAGTTTAAAACCCTAATGACCAGGTCTTTTTAACAAATTTTACTTCATTTATTTTCCCACTGCTCAATTTCTGACGTAAATAGAATTAGTCATAGAAAATTTAAACCCACAAGAGTAAAAAAAAAAAAAAAAAAATCATTGAAAAATTCACCGTTACGATAAATCTCAGGAAACGGGAAACACGGAACTTCATCCGTTAAGGAACGGGCCCAAAGAAAAAAAAGAAATTAATTTTCTTTCAAAAAAAAAAAAAAAACTGTAATTAAATTGTACCAGTTAAAAACAGATTAAGAAACGCATCTAAAACAACTTAAGCGTTGGGCCAAATAAAATCATAACAAAAAAGTGATTGAAAAAAAGGGGCATTAAGACGGTATATTGAATTTATTTTTCTTCCCTAACTAACCTCGAGTCGATCAAAGCGCATTAAAATTTGATTTTTTCCCTCTTGCTGTTAAACGCATGAAGTACTCCAGATCGCACTCCGCTATGGTAAGCTTAACAAAAGAAAAGAAAAGAAAAATCCAATGGAAGAAAAAGAAAAACAACTTTTTCAAATTCAAAAATAGAATAGAACACTAATGACCATTAATTTTTGCTTTAATTGAGAGAAAACTTTTTTTTTTTTCCCTTCTCTATTTGATACTACAGTGGGAACTTTAAATATGTTATAATCTCTAATACACTTACTTTTTCGATTATTAACTGAAATAATGATTTAAAAAACTAAGTAAAATAATAATAATACAAAATTACTTTTTAAAAAAAAGTCGCTTAAGTGCTTATCATAACACTATATTAATTAAAACATTACCAGATGAAGTCCCCTTCAATTAAAAAAATAAAACAGAATGCTCTTAATTAACACTTACTTATTTTATTAATTTAATTCTGTGCAAAGAGTCTATTAATATATAATGTGTGGGAGATGCTTAATTAATATTTCGGAAGTATTTTTGTTTTGTTTTTTACGAGTGTTTGAACTGGAAAAATTAATAAGGTATAAAAATATTTGCTGTGTTAATATATTAAGTAGCAAATGTTAACATTTTATTTTACCAGATTTAATATCACATATATCTGGTTTTGCGTAATTAAACAGAATGTAATTAGTAAAACTTAAGGTAATGTGAATATTATCAACTTTTTTGTCGTCCTTTTTAAAAGCTAGATATCACGTTCTTTTATTTTTATCTAATTTCTGTACTACTATTTAGAAGGGAGAAAAAAACTCACACAAAACAAAATTGATTTATTTTAATTATTAATTTTTATTGGTTTAAGTAATTTATACATAACTGTAATACATTTCATATTTTAATTATATTATAATAAAATGATATTCTATATTATATTATTTAATCTTATCGCGGCATAATTTTATTATTGCAGTTTTTATGAATTCCTAAAATTTTATATAGATATGCTTTGGAAGTTATAGATTGTTCTTTAAAAACTAACCTTTTCTAAAGAATATACATTAAAGTACAGATATCTGAAAGTTAAACCTATTCATGAAAAAAAATCAGAAATAAGAATTTAATGCTATTGAAATTACGTTTACGAACTCTTATTTATTTTTCCACCAAATCCTTTCTTCCTTTCACGTTACATTAAAATCCCTTTTTATGGTACAAAAGCTTCTTCCAAAGTGTCTGGTCTAATCCCAAACCTAAATAATTTCAGACAGAGTATTAACCAATTCCAGACATGAGGTCTACAACAAATCACGACTTTGTTCCGGAAAAAAGAAAGCAAAACAATTAAGGCAAAGTTCTGATCATCAATCAAAATGGCAGAATAAAACTAGTAGAAATGTTTACAAACTTTACGAGCTTTGCATCCGCAGAGTACGTTCTCTTTTTCACAGCTAAGTTCTCGTTTAGGATCAAAAAAGATAATTAAAAAAAAAAAAGTGCAAAACCTCTTTTCAAAATGCTTCTTTCTTCTATATCCCCAAACCTAAATCACAACTTCAAATACTTTCAACCAATACCACTGACGAGCCCCATAGCAAGCCAAGATTTTTGCTGCGAAAGAAAAAGTTTCCAGGCAAGGTTTTGAAACAAAACCCATTTAAGAGGAAACGCTGCTTCACTAAAGAGATTTCCCTTGCCTGAGCGTCAAAAGATCCTAGAAAACAAACACATCTCGAATTCTCTTTTATGTTTGCCACTACTACCCTTATGACCGTGGCACCGCAACGTGTACAACCATTAACTGCCAGGCTCAACCAAAAGTGAAGTATTTAAGGGGAGACCGGTAGTTAGAGTAACGACTTTCGTTAGGCGCTATCACGAAGTACTAGCAAAACGAGAGGAACAGCTGACCGTTTTCGACAAAGAATATCATTGTTATTATTTGGGAGCTGATATTTAGGGCTGCAATATGTTTTGCATTCTCTTTTATTTGCAGCTGCCAGTTCAAGTGGATCTGTAAGGTAATAAGTTCATAACTTGATCATCCCTAAGTTTGTTGCACTATGTGAGGGAAAAATATAGAAATTAATTTCTTCATTTATTTTCATTCAACACGTTAGTTTGTTACAAAAATTATTTCATAAATAAATTTATTGGATTATAATAAATTGTTGTTGTTTTTAAATGCTGGATACTTTGACTTAAGTCATTCGCAACCATAAGAATGACAGACATATAGCAGTTTCAGAGTTACCCAGGAGTGCTTGCTACATTTTACCCACATTTTAATAAATTTAATGTAGTAAAAATTATAACGACAATTTTACATTATTATTCATATATTTCATGTTAAAATAATTAATGTATATTCAATTTAAGCACTAATCCTAACACATTAAAGATATTTTTTAACAAAATATAACAGCTTTTTATTATATTGAAAGTTATCCTATTCATTACTATAGAATGTGGCCAAATTTTAGAATCAGTATATATATGAAAATGTTAAGAATCTTAATTTATTGATCTATGAAATATCTATTTTAAAAAAGGAATTATTTACAAGACAAATTTTATGCAAATATTAAATTTTAAATATCATTCTTTATAAATAAATATAATATTTTTGTTATATATATATGCGAGAACCGACTTCCCTTCAAAGTTCTAAATTGCATTTTGGAAGTTGTATTGAAATAGTTGTCAAATGACTTATATCGAAATTACGCTTTTTACAGATAATTTATCAAATAAAACAAAAACAATACCTAATTCTGTAAAAGCATGTCTAGACAAGCTGCATATCTAACCCACGCATAGCAGATAACTAAATTTAATTATCATGATCAATTTAAAAAGAACTCTTAGCTTTAATTTCGCTAACTCAATTTCATTACTAATACATTAATATATTATTTCATTGATATTACAACATCCATTATCAATCTCTTTGATGTATATGTGTAGAGAATCAACTTGACAGAAAATTATATTTATCGTCAAAATCTCTCAACTAATTTAAAATATATGAAGTTAATTTTTTTGTACGATAATTTCTAAAATCAACTAACAATTATTTTATTTTTTTAAAGTCACATTATCAGTAATAAAAAAAATTATATAGTGTACAGATAAAAATTTTAGAATAAATACGAATATGTTTACCTTGATAACAATCAATAACAAAATTTTTGAATATAGTTACAATGACTTAAATTTGAAATCTTACCTATCCATGACCTATATATTTAATTGGATACGCCATAGTTAACGTTATTGAAGTTAAGCAAAAACTCTAATATTTGATATTTACATTCAACAATACAAATGATTTCCGATGAATCTTAATTGTGTTTACAGTATCTTAATTTGAAACACAAATCATTGATGTCCACAAGTGGAAAACAAGCTTTTATTCATGAGCAGTCGTTATACATATATGAATAACGATACCTGCCATAATTCTCTACCGTCATTCATATTTACAAGCCATAGCATGCATTAAATCTTATTTAATACATTCCCTATAAAATAAAAAAGCACCTAGTGTTCACTGTTTCATGTAGAAAAAAAAAGTTATCTATATTATTTTTTGTTATTTTATGGAGAAAGGTTTTCTTTCTTTTACTACTGGAATTTGGTTGTCCAACTCAATCTGTTTTTAATCTATCGCCAACAAATATGCATGAGCATTTTTATAGTACATCATTTTATGCAGTAAATACGACAACATAATTCTATTTGATGGATACCGCGTACAGTATATCATTCTCTGTTATTAAATTATTTGATCGACATAAATATTGTAACTTATTATAACATCACAGTTCGATGATTCGCATTCCGTAAAGCAACATGTCAAATTTTTGCAAACAACTAAATATCTCCGAATTCTTTTTTTCTACCAGAAAATAACAGTTTCTTTCAAAAATTTATTTAAATTAGGCATGCATTAATTCACGTATAAAAATTAAAAGAAGCTTTACAATGCCTACGATTCATTTTCAGTCGTGAACTTCAAGGATTTTGAAGCCAATTTCAGTTACTTCATTTTTTAAACGAAATTAAAGACATTTATTGTGTTAATATTTATTATATTACCATATATTAATATTTTAACATTTTTTCGAAAGACTCTATTTGTTAAAATAAAATCTAGCTGTATTGATATTTCTGGTCAGTATTATTGTGAATTAGAGCTTTTAAAAACAACTTTCATTAACTGACACCTAACATAGTTAAATTCTGCAGAGATGTTTAGAATGGAGGCATTGAAACAAATATATTATTCTTTTTAAATCAAGATTTTGGAACAAATTTTCTTTATTATTTATGTATGTTCCTTTTCCGCTCAAAATTATCCGTCCAAAAAAGAAAGGTAACAGTGTTTACAGTCCATGCGATCATTTATTATAAGTCTTAAAAAGAGCAAAGACCAAGATGATTTTAAGAGCGAAGTAAGTCCCTTTTGTTGCAACATTCCAGCTCCTAAAAGAGCATTTTTTTTTATCCTTCTTCTCAAAACAAAACACATTAAATGAAAGAGTTCTTTACACAATCCAGAATTAAGTGTGTGTGAAATATCTCGGAACACTGCGTTGAAGAGGTCTTCCACAATTAAAATGCCATCTCAACAAAGGCCATTGTAAGCAAGCCACAGTGAATCTCTGAAGAACAACAAGGATGCCGAGTTCTTCTCGAAAGAATTTTTAAAAAATGAAATGGCTTTTGTTTAAGAATTAAAATGGCGTTCTAAATTATTATCAATTTAATAAAAAATTCGGAGATTACGGAGGAATGGCATTAAACACCAAGTTTTACAAGGCGGTTTTTATTTTAGTCGAAGAACTTCATTGGATTTTTAACAAAGGAGCAACTTTTTTATGATGAATTTTATTTTATTTTAAACTTAAAGAGGTATTTCTTCAAACAAACAGTCCTGAATTATATAACACTGGCAAAAAAATATTACAAGGTAATAATTTCGATATGATATTATAACTGTTTAATAGAAAAAGTCTTAACAAAAATGTATTTCAAAACAGATGCATAAAATATTGCGGATATAGTGTAATAGAGAGAAAAAAAAACTTTATAAATAAATGTATGAATAGTTTTTTTAAATAAATATATTTAATTAAAAATAAATTATACATTATAAATGTATGGAATCCATTTTGAAATAAACACTTATTGCCTACAGATTTTAAAGTATACGATATGAAACAAACTTAAGTTCTTCCAACTATATCGTTTTATTGAATGCAATAAAACACCAACTTGAAATTATTTCCCAATTACCTGAAATTATTTAACAAACCTGTGTTTATTTCCCAATTAATTTAAAATGTACAAATCTTACAGTCAGTACTCGATTCTCAATTAATACACAAACGCAACAAAGGTACAATACATTCTGATTTTTTTCCCTGCATAAAACTCATTTGTTAATGTAGTGCATAACTAATTGCAGGTGTAAATCACTCAAATGAATAGTTCGTCTACCGTTTAAATAACAGTTAGCCGGAAGGTTACCATGACGAGAACTGCGCTATGATCTAGTGATAACACAGCTGCGTTTAATAACTAAGACTGTAAGGTAAACTAATTTCCATAATATTTGAAATCAAACATGAATTTAAACTCACAGATAGGTAAATGGAATTAAATTTATAACTTTCATATTATGTGTATTTGGAAAGTACGTAAATTAGCTTAATTAACAGTGTTGATATCAAAATATTATAACATGCCTTTGAAATTGATGGGTGAGTGATGAAATTAAATTTAACAGAAACTTTGATGACACAGTCTAGACGCTATGGCAGAACAAAAGGGGAAAAGCAGAAGTTTTGAATTATCTATAGCAGATAATTTAGGATAAAAAAGACAACTAATTGGTTATAACTACATGTCCAAAAGAAGGGATGATGCAATGCAAGATGTTACAAAAATTCAAAACGAAATTTTTGGAGCTTAAAAATAATAAAATCGCAAGAACTTAAAAAGAATTCGTTTTTAGAGTAAAACAGGTTGATGCAAATTAATTACATAAAAATTAGAATTATTACAATGGGCTAATTAGTAGAAGACATTAATGAGTTCCTCGTGAAAAAGTATTGACATTTCCGTCTAAAATGTGAAAAACGTTTCTCCTATTAACTCATTTCATTTAATAAATAAAAAATTTTTTAAACAATAATAGATTTTGTAAGTATAATTTCAATTCACAAAAAATAATACTGCTCTCTACAGAAATGTTTTACGGTACAAAAAAAAAGTGAGAGAAAGAGAATAAATTTTATATTTTTAAATCTCTACGCATAATAAATTGGTTCGCATCTAAAACTCTCATAAATTATTATTTCCAGTAAAAGTGCTTCAAAAAAAGTAAGATCAAATGCTACTTTTCAGTGGCACAAAAGAAATAGTGAATTTATAAGCAAATTAATTCTGGAATCACTTCAATCGGCACGAAAAAAAAAATATATAAATTGACGGCTATTTCATTTGACTGCAATAAAATGAGCTATGCAAGAGACGATTTTCCCATTCTTTCTTTTTTACATTCAAACCCTAAGCGAGAAATGCCATCATACCTTCAAAAATCTCCGAAAGACCTCACACACAACAGTATTTTCCATAAAAATCCTCTCTCGAACTTTTTTTTTTTTTTTTCTTTCTTTCTTTTTCTTCTTTTCTTTTCACTGTCTCCTATCCCTTCCTTTTTTGGATCTTTTTTTTCTTGCTCGAATAAAGTTCCCAGGAGTTGGAAGAAAAACTCTAGGGTAACATGGGCAAGAAACTTCCATTTATAGAACTGTAGACCGAACGGATGCGAAGCTAGTAGCAAATGAATATGGGAAAAGGGGGAAGAGTTGAAAAAAGTCCGTGAGCAGTGCACCAGAAGATTGTAAAAGAAGAAAGAAAAAGAGAGAGGGGGTTGGAAAAATAATAAAAAAGAAACAATGACGTCCCCCGAAGTTGCGGTGGCCACGGTTCAGGGGTTTTTGGAAGGGGGCTGAAGAATGATGAGCACTTTTCGCAACGCACCCCAAAAAGATAGGATTAGCAGAGAGAGCCAAAGAGACCTGTCGCTAATGAACCTTTTATCCTAATTCTTTGTTCACCGCTTAATTAAAGAAGACTTTTCAAAGTTTACGGTAATGAAGGCTGAAGTATGGCTTTCAAGACACGCGATTCATTCTAGGTAGCAAATTGAACGCACAGTAGAGTTCATAACAAACAAATAAAAAAAAGAAGGTATTGAGTTCCTGATTTCCATACCACCGAACACGGAGCACAATGCTTCGAGAAGGCGAAGGAAATAAAATTCAATTATTTCGATCACCACCACCCCCTTTTTCCCCCGTAGAAATATTTTTAAAAGAATTTTTACCCACGTTAAATTACAGAAAATTAGTTTCATTACATAAAAGAAAAACAATTCTCCTGGAAAAATGTGTAAAAACTATCTTTATATTAATTTGGAATTTAATACGGCGTATGAAAAATACTCAATCTCTTATTCATTGTTTGATCGTATGATGATTAAACTGATAAATCTATTGTAACGATTTTATGTCGTAAGACTTTTTCAAATTACAATATACATTCACTAGTGTAACTTAATTTAATATACTTTTGTTCATATAATACATTTTTGACATGAAGAAAATCCTTGATGAGCTAAAATTTTCCCCGGTAGTATAAAAACTAAAATCTGTTACATTAATGTATCAATTAATTATTTTTAATGAATTGTCTTCATAAATTTCGTTCACAGAAGAATATAATATTTCCTTTTAGATAACAAATACACATCGTAAATTTCGTATATTCATCTCGCTAGCCCATCTCTTTTACAATGAGTTCAAAATTCTTTAAGGTCCTATAAGCTTATTAACTATCGCTGGTATTTGCAATTAGTGGTTCAAACTAACAGTTTACCCCTTGATAAATCGTAGTGCGCTAGATCTTTTATAAAGTGGGGTCTTCTAGGCAAAACGTTTGTTGTGAGATGAATTCTCAACATCATCTATCAATTACAGCGCATGCATATCTATCTTCCTTTCATGACAAATAGTTCAATTTTCCAAGTTTTAGGAATTTGTTGAAAACACGGACTAAGAATTCCATTTTGCTTTCCAGTCACGTTTAATTATCTTCTCTACATGGGTGAATAAAATTCTTTCCTGTACAGATGGTTAAATTCATTTAATGAAGGAGTACTTTAACTTTACGAATCATAATCATTATTAAATATTTGATAATCAATAAATGAAAATGATGCAAATGTCCATTAACTTGAATCTAACATACTATAGTATAATACATTAAAGAACTGACTTGTTTAAAAATAATAGTAAGAGAAATTAAACGCCTTAATACACAATATCAATAATTAAAAGTTGAAAATGTTTCCTTTTAACAGTTTTAATTAATTCTATTTGACTAAAAAATTGTATATTCGATCTATAAAACGGCCAATTAAAGTTTACTAAAAGTACAATCAACATCTTTTCAAACGCCAATAAAAAAATATCCATTAATTTTTATTAAAACTATTGAAATAAATAATCAATCAAATATTTTAATAGATTCATAAACACCATGCAATAAGATAACAGTATTTTTTGAGTAGCATTTCTCTAATTCAATATGAATATAAAAACAAAAACTGCTCAACAAAATCACATTCGCTGTAAACCTATGCACTAACTCACAATTAAAATTTATTAAAACCACCACAATATCTAAAGCCCTTTTATTCGCGACAAAAATAAAAACAACGCGCATTTATTATTATTTTAGCTGTTAAATTAAACCACATAAAATTTTAACGCATTTACAATTTCTACTAAAAAACCACACTTCATACAAGTCTCAAATTCAATTCGACTGCAATAAAAAAAAACGCTGTAAACTTAGACACCAACACATAATTCCCTAGCAATAAACTTAGACTTCCCCCGGCGGCCCAATGCTCTGTGAAACACTTCCAAAAGTTCGACATGCCACAAATAACGACCAGTCAAACCAGCACCGCATCCTTTTCTTTCCTAAACCACACCTGAGACCAACCAACAACTAAGGCCGCTAGCTTGTGCGCAATGCGTTTTGGCCACAGCTCCGCCATCATATTACTAACTGCATTCTTACCCCGCCTCCATCCCTTTTACTTCCCCTCAACATTGTTGCTTGTTTTGTTCCACGTTTCATTCTCGGGAGAATTCATATGCACAGAAATAAGTTAAAGAATAATGCTGGCGTCACGTACTAGAGTTGACTTTACTTTCCTAGAAGAGCGCAGGTGTCCAAAATACTACGATGGGAGGTCCATTACAAGTTACGCGTGCGTTTTGCACTTCGCGTAACTATTGAAACAGAAACAAAAACACGTATCCGGTAGAAGTGGTTGTTTTTGTCTTTGTTCGTAGTTCCCGCCAAAGGCGTTTCGGATTAGGAAGGCTCGGGGGTGGATTGAGAAGCAGAAATTTATTTTATATGTAAGTGTTTGTTCCTTTATTCCTTTTATTTGGAAGAAAGGGCAAACGCGAAAGTAAAGCACACAAGACTTGGAAATCCAAAACAAATTACATTCGTTGATATGTCTTAAAATTATTAAATATATGTCCTAAATATTATTAAATATTTAACAACGTTCCTTTTCATGATACAAGCAATGAACCCTTTAAAAATTTGAAAAATAAATATTAAATGGTTTTAATAATAGTTATTGACAGAAATTCAAATTTTTTGAACCACATAGTTTACGAAATTGAAACAAATATAATTCGAATTTCACGAATTGAAACAAATACTAGTTTGTAAGGCCTGATTGAAAGTTACAGGAAATATATGCGACCCGGGGTCTCCAAAAGTCTGTACATCCCGTCCATGCTTTAAAAGAACGGCATTCACAGTTTTTAGTAAGCAACTGTAAGAGTTTAATTTTTAAAATTGTTCTCCGCCTTTTACATTGCTTGTTAATTATTTTATACAAAATGAAAAGAATAAATATGCATACCATCAATATAAAATTTTCAGAAACAAATGTAAACTAAAATGCAAGCAAAGTGGGGAAACAGTAAGAGTTAAAGTTAAAAAAGTGAAAGGAGGAACAAATTTTGGCAAGTTGTTTTAGAATCCTAAAAACTCGTCATTCAAGTCCTCGAATCACAAAAGTATTAAATTAAAATTCCCAAAGCATTTTTAAAAACCGGTTACTTTTATAAAAAATTTACGTTAGTTGATACTTTAGAGTGAGCAGATTTATCGCTAACAAGAAGTAACGGGAAATAAAACATGATAGGCACAAATACCAAAACTAAATAGCAAAAGGGTAATAAATATAAAAAGAAAAAGTTGTATTTCTTGGTTAAAGATAAAATAAATTACAGTAATACTGATATTACAAGAACAGTCTGGTAAAATAAAATAAATTACGTGATTTTTGAAAAGTTTTTTTGTGTCCTTAAAAATATTAACCTCAGTTTAACATAAAATTAAAAAAAAAAAAAAAAAAAAAAAAAAAAAAAAAAATTGTAGCGCTTTATTTGCTTAAACAAA